>JAGFNQ010005445.1:29510-54210 GCA_024364735.1 Boesenbergia rotunda | reverse complement strand
TCATGTGACACCCCTACAAGCAAAGGTATAAATATTTCAATTTGTAAAAATAAAGATCATATCATTTGCTTTGAGTGTAGGGAAAAAGGACACTATAAGAGTAAGTGTCCCAAATTGGTCAAGAAGAAGGTGCAAGTGGCACCCAAGACCAAGGAGAAGCCAAAGGAAGTCGACCCCAAAGTAAAGAAGAATAAGAAACACATTGTGTGCTTCTCATGCAAGTAAAAGGGACATTATCGGAACCAATGTCCAAAGGGGAAGAATCCGACCAAAGCAAAGAGGAGGAGATCAAATCAAGGGGGAGCCTCTAATATCAAGACTAAGGTACCATTAGGTAATGGTACTTATTTAAATCATGATAATATGCATGCTAGGAAAAATTATTATCATTTTAATGCTATTTATCATGAAAATAGGAGGCATGAGAAACCTATGGAAAACTATAGAGCTTTCCATGCTAGGACTACCACATCTAAGGATAGGGAGCAAAATAGAACTTTCCACTGTAGACCTACCCAATACAAGGCCAAGAAGAATAATCACCAAGGCTATATTAGAAAACCAAGCCTTGATGAGGTAATGATTGAAAATCAAGTTTTGAGGTCAAAACTTGATAAATTAGAAAAATCCCTTAAGAAAATAGAAAATCTATTTAAGGGATCAAAAATTCAAAACCTAGATTTAGGAAATCAAGGATCCTCTAGGAGCAAGAAAGGTTTGGGGTACAAACCTAAAACTAAGGATGATGGTCTATCCTATCATAGAGTTCCATATAGGCATGAAACTCAATCTAGGTCAAGGAGTCAAGTCAAGGCCACAAGGGAAGCTATTCCTAGGGTTGACCAAGACAAGATCAACATGACTAAGACTTTAGAGAAGTCTAAAAAGGTCATTAGGAAGGTATCAAGGGAAGTTATCCCTAATGAATACCTAGAATACCCAAGGAGCGCCAATAGGTTTTGGGTTCCTAAGAGTGTGTTCGCCACACCCTAGATAGGTCTAGGGAGTGTCAACTCAAATTGGAAGGATAGTTAACCTAACCTTGATGAAGTTGGCACTTTGGGGCATTTTCAAGGAGATACTACCCTTGAAAATGAAGGAATCAATTGTTTACTCTAAGAGAAGTAAATTTTTGTGTCAAACTATAGTTTGAAAGATTGAACTCAATAAAGTTGACACAACTAGGTAAGAATCCAAAGATAGGCCAAGTTGGGGAGTTTTGGCATTATCTTGGAAATTAGGGGCAAAGCTAGGATTATCAATGACTTAGCAATGCGTTATTGATACTTAGATAGGAAATCTAGGTATTTTCTTTTGTGCTACTATGCCATGTTTTGTATGCCTTATCACATGTCATGACATCATAATTCATCATTCATATTTTATTATGAAAATATTACATGTCATGTCATACATGCATCATCTAGTTATAATATTGTTTAAATTCTTATATGATGCATGTCATAGTCATAATCATGCATTAATTCAATTTTTTTTTAAATTAAGGACATTGACATTAATTGACATTCTAGGTGAATGATCAAAGTTTATAATGCCTAGGTAGAAATGCATGAACCCTTAGTTTAGGGAGAACATGACTTTTACATCTCACTAAAATTATAAGTGGACTTGTATGTGTTTGGAGACACACTAGATACAAGTGAGGTGTTAGGAAGATGAACAAAACTCAAGGTGTTGATAAAGTGCATTTATCTGAGTTTTAAGTTCATCAAAACATGAATATAAATGAACTCCAATCATTAGGAAAGCTAATGTACAAGTCATGTGCATTTAGCCCAAAGAACATGGTTGGATATTATATTTGAAAAACATTTCAAAACTATCTTAGAAAACCTTGGTGAAGACTATCTTTTGATAGCACTCATCATTGATTAAATGAATACAAAATATGTGAAACATTGAATTATTTCAATGGTTTCAAATTTTGTGTCAATCTTTGGAAATGAAGGTTATTTTCATATAAAATTATTTTTCCTTGATAATATATGTCATAAATAATGTCTACACAAAATTTTAGGATTTTTTTAATTTTGTAGAATTATTTAGGGGTTTCTGAAATTCGGACTTAAATTGGTTTCAGAAATTAGAAACTGTCAATTGATCAGGTGATCGATTAGGACACTCCAATCGATTGGTCAATCGATTGTTAGCCCTATTTGCGAGCACAGAAACTCACGTAATCGATCCGTTGATCGATTAAAGGCAGCTGTAATCGATCAGTTGATAGATTAAGGCATAGCCTAATCGATTGGTTCCCAACACCAATCGATTGGTGAGACTGAAACTGTCTATTTTCAGTCTAATAACCCATTTTGAGTAACCTAACAATTCCTAGACCCTTGAATTACTTTCATAAGTATATTTTGGTAAATTTCATTGTGAAATCAAAAGAGGGATAGTTTTGGTGAAAACTATAGGGTTAAGGAGAGGTTTTGATTCAAGTTTTGAATCTCATAATCTCATAACCTCGAGTTGAGATTTCCTAAAGTTTTAGGAACTCAAAAATCATTGTTGGTGCAATGATGGAGGGTTAGAGCATGTTTTGAGGGGGAGGTCTTCCTTAAAAGCATGAGTTTGAATTTTTATTTTTGGGATAAGTAAAAGAATGAAGATTGGAAATCTTCATTATGATGAATGCTCAAGGATGAGCATGGGTTCAAATGGAAGGTATGAGACTTTCATTGGGCATGCCTTTGACTATATAGACTCTCGGGGAGAGTTTTTGATGTGTGTCAAAGGGGGAGAAGATTGAAAGGCTAATAGGGATTAGTCTTTCTCAAACATATTGTCAAACATCAAAAAGGGGGAGATTGTTGGTGCAATCTTGGTTAGGTCAGGGTTGACCTAGTTTGACTAGGCTCGGGTGAGCTTAGGTCTGGTAAGCATGGTAAACTTAAGGTTGGATGTTTCGATGTTTGATAATGATGTTTGAATATTGTATGATGTCAAGTGAGTCAAGGTTGACTGAAGGCTTGACGAAAAATACCTAGTGGGACTAGGTGAAGTCCAGGTGGATCGGGGAGATAGCACGCTGGCATGAGAAAAGACCTAGTGGGACTAGACACACCTAGTGGGACTAGGTGAAGTCCAGGTGAACCGGGGAGATCGCACGCTGGCATGAGAAAAGACCTAGTGGGACTAGGCACACCTAGTGGGACTAGGTGAAGTCCAGGTGGATCGGGGAGATCGCACGCTGGCATGAGAAAAGACCTAATGGGACTAGGCACACCTAGTGGGACTAGGTGAAGTCCAGGTAGATCGGGGAGATCGCACGCTGGCATGGGAATAGACCTAGTGGGACTAAGCACACCTAGTGGGACTAGGTGAAGTCCAGGTGGATCGGGGAGATCGCACGCTGGCATCGGAAAAGACCTAGTGGGATTAGGTGAAGTCCAGGTGAATCGGGGAGATCGCATACTGGCAAGGTGGAAGTCTACCGAGAGACTAGACCTAACTCGAGGGTTAGGCGAATCTGGTTGGGAACCAGGTTAAGTCTGAGCTGGGAGCTAGGAAGTAGAAATTCAGGTGGGTCAAAGGGGTTGACCGGACACTTGGTAGGGGATCTTAGACTTGTGAAAACAAGTTAGGTTGGACTCAAACGATTGGGTAATCGATTGGGTGAATCGATTAGTTGTTCGATTGGGGCAGTTTGCACGAGAGAACAGAATGGTCCTGAATCGATTGGGTAATCGATTCAGGGTATCGGTAATCGATTGGCTAATCGATTAGTGCAGTTTGCGTGAGAGAACAGAAGGGTTCTGAATCGATTGGGTAATCGATTCAGGGCACTCGTAATCGATTGTCTAATCGATTACGGTTCGAAAACTAGCCGTTAAACGGCTAGATCTAACGTGGTAATCGATCCAGAAACCCTAGGCGTCAGGTATAAGGGTTTTCACACAGGTTTTGAGCCACAACACTTCTCCCCTTCTTCTCCTTCATCAGTGTCATCTCAAGGGAAGCCTTGGAGGATATTGCTGCTGCATTTCCAAGGTTCTAGAGGCAATCACAAGCTTGAAGATAGCAAGGAAAGCAAATAGAACTTATTCATTATAAATCTTGTAAGATTTCATTTATGTTTTGCTTTGTAATCTTGTTGTATCTTCTTGTAAGCTTGTAAGAGGTTTCTCCACCTCAAGAAGGAGATCTTTCATAGTGTATGAGAGAGTGAGGAGAGTGGATCCTTGTATTAGTCACCCGGTCGGGGTGGATACCAAGTAAATCCTTAGTGTTAGCATTGCTTGAAATCTTCCGCCACGACAAATCATCTACAAGCAAATCGGAGCTAATCACCCCCCCTCTAGCTCGTCTATCGGTCCCAACAAAGAGAAGAGAAGAGGGAGGCGCTCGGGCGTGAGTGGTCGGCCGAGTGGGATTAGGTTAAGGTATATAAGTTGGTTCTTTTGCTTTTAGGCCCCTCCCATTTCATCAATTCCAAGCTACGCCCCCTATTATAGATCTTTAACCAATAACCCCTCCAAGTTTAATATTGAATCACTTCAATTCCCCAACCATCCTCCGAAAGCCCCTGAAACCCTAGGATCTATTTCTGAAAAATTTCCCCAAAGCAACACAAATGTTTCGGATTTAACAGATAATCTAGGCATCTATAGTTTAAGATTCAGCTACGGTGTATTATGGAGGATTTTCTCCTTAATGACTAGCGAACCAGAGAACGTTAGCTGACAAGATGAGCCTCCACGTGCACTTTCCCGATTTACCTAGGTGACTGGTGAGAACTTCCATGAAACTGGGTCGGCCACCCCTACGATTAGTCGAGCCAAAAACTTGGATACTTGGTATTAACTAAAAGAAAATCTCAAATGGCTTAACCGCAAGCTAAAAGAAAATAAAAACAAAAGAAAAAAAAATCTACACACCGCACAGTCATGCCCCATGGTGCACGACGCGGTGCGCATGGTAACTTTCCTATATATAAGGGAATGATATGGTGCTCACCTCCCGTGCTTGACTCTCGTGCACAATTGAATGAGCGGGGCGCCCAGAAGTGCACTCAGTTGCTTGTGGAGTTGCGCACAGAAGGTGCAAACTATATACACACATGAAGCTATTAGCTACGCACCCTCTCCACGCATTGCGTGCACATCATGAGGGGGGCCACGTATGGGGTGCAGGCACCTCCTCTTGCCACGTCGGTCGCTCCCTCATGCGAGGCGGGACGCGGCAGGAGGGGGGGTGGGGGAGGGGGCCGCATAGGCTAATAGAGTCCTATATATAGGGGTATCCAAAATGAACTCGGCCCGCTTACCCGACGAAAGTCCTAACAAATATCGAGTTCGAGTTGAGGATTTTCCGATTCAAGTTGGATTCAAGTTGAGGGTTTTCAGATTGTGTTAGGATCGAGTTGGATTTGGGTTAACCCAGGTTAATTCGAATTTAGAGTTTAATGTATTTTTTTAAAGTTAAATCAAATTTTATTTTAAAAATTAGGATATTTTTATGTATATTTTTTATCAATGTTAATATGATAATTAATGATAAATTTGAGATAAAAGTAAAGAATATAGGAAAAATAGAAGGAAAAAGTCTTTTTTAATCCGGTTATTTGGGTTATCCGGGTTCAAATTCAGACTTAAAAGTTTCAAATTATACCGATTTGAGTTAGGATTATTTTATAAAATTTTTACTTTAACCCGACCCAAACCCATCTAGCTCATCCGAATTGACACCACCCTACACACACACACACACACGTTGAAGATATGTTGCAGACGAATTGTTAATTGTAGACTCGTCCGTGACAACGTGCATTTCTGATTTTTTATTTGATTTTTTTATTTTTTTTAAACTTCCGATTATGCTAATCCGACTTTATTTTTAGGATTTAGGGACTGAGTTATTATTTGAGATTTGCACAGGTTGCATGCGGTAATTAAGGTCATTAGCATAACAATGTGTGTGTGTCTATATATATATATATATATATATATATATATATATATATATATATATATATATATATCCTGCAAACCCTAAGATGAATGACTGCGGGCGATATTTGACGTGGGTGATCTAATACTGCCAAAATCTAAATTTTTTTTAATTCCTCTTTCATTTGCATGCAACAATTTTTCTCTTTTTCCTCTTAAATTAAAATAAATTCTCTTTTCTCTCTCCTTTGATTACATACAACAATCAATATGGTACTGATTTTTAAAACCCAGCACTACAGCTTATATATACCAACCACCATTGTGGTGTTGGTCTTTAAAGATCAAATAGTGTTTGGTGATGATCTTTAAAGACTAGCATCATCTTGATATTAATTTTTAAAAATTAGCAATGATTCATAGAGAGAGCACAAAGGTGTTTTTTTCCATTACCAGCGTCATGGTAGTACTGACATTTAAAGATTAGTACCAAGGTAGTATTGATTTTTAACGGTAATTTACCAAAGGGCGTACCTAAGAATTGGAAATTACCAATTCACGTACCATGGTTTCTATTTTACCAAAGGGCGCAGACCTTTATGTGAACTTCCTCTTACACCCCTCCTTATAACTACTGTCTTTTTCTCTCTCAGTAATAAATTTTGAGACGTCTGCATATGTTTTTTCAGACTTTTATTTTAAAATAATATATTATGGAATCGACGGTAAAAACGTAAGGTAAAAATTAAAAAAGTATTTCAGTTAAAAAATATTTCATCCAACGTGATTTAAAAATATAAATAAATAATTTTTATATTTAATTAATAGAAATTAATATATTAAATAATATTTAATAAATATATTAATATATAAAAAAAATTTGAAAAAAAGCGTTGGATGAAATCAATAAAAAAAGCATGGGCCTGCAATCTAGCGTGCCTGAAATCAATAGATTTCAGGCCCACGTTGGGCCTGAAATCTTTTGATTCAGGTCCGACGTGAACTCAAAATTTTTTTCTATTTTAAAAATATATTAATATATAAAAAAATCTATCAAAACACTTAATTTCATATTAAAACGCAGAGTCTAAAGTCACGCTAGGAGGGCCTGAACATAGATGTGATGTCCATCAGTGGGTTTTGGTCAAAACCCACTGATATTTCTAAACTACTCCTATTACATTGGTGATATTTAATATATAGATGTTTGAACACCTAAAACATCATCTCCTACCTCTATCCTCTCTATTCATATGGAGTTTTCAGAAATCCAGATACGGTAAGTCCATCAGTGAGTTTTGGTCAAAACCCACTGATATTTCTAAACTACTTCTATTGCATTGGTGATATCTAATATATAGATGGTTGGACACCTAAAACATCATCTCCTACCTCTAACCTCTCTATTCATATGGAATTTTCAGAAATCCAGATATGGGAGGTCCATCAGTGGGTTTTGGTCAAAACCCACTGATATTTCTAAACTACTCCTATTTCATTGGTGATTTAAAAAATCTAATATATAGATATTTGGACACCTAAAACATCATCTCCTACCTCTACCCTCTCTATTTATATGGAGTTTTCAGAAATCCAGATATGGTAGGTCTATCAGTGGGCTTTGATCAAAACTCACTGATATTTCTAAACTACTCATATTTCATTAGTGATATCTAATATATAGATATTTGGACACCTAAAACATCATCTCCTACCTCTACCCTTTCTATTCATATGGAGTTTTCAGAAATCCAGATATGGTAGGTCCATCAGTGGGTTTTGGTCAAAACCCACTGATATTTCTAAACTACTCCTATTTCATTGGTGATATCTAATATATAGATGTTTGGACACCTAAAATATCATCTCCTACTCTAACCTCTCTATTCATATGAAGTTTTCAGAAATCCAGATATGGGAGGTCCTGATGCTCCCTAATGATATAGGTGTCACGAATGTGGGTATCAAATTTAGATATTTGTAAAGCTGGAAACCCTTTTTGCTAACAAGGATAAAAATGTAGTAAAGGGGCCACAGGTCGTATTTTTCCTAGGGCTAGTTAAGGTTGTTTTATTTAAGCTTGAGTTTATGTGTCGTCAAATATTTTTGGGTTTCAAGTAAGAATTGGGTTTGGTTTCAATTAGAAATGAAAACGCAATGAAAAGAAAGGAAACTTAACTAAATGAACTAAACAAGGTAATGACAACTAATGAACTCAACTAATGGGAAACTTAATTAACCAACGCAACTTAACCGAATTTGGAAAAACAAATCTGAATTCAAATGCAAGAGTACACTACAAGTTGTATTCAACTTCAGGAATTATCACTCCAAGCAAACCAAATGCTAAGCGAATGAATCAAAACAGTGCTGAAATTTTCGATTGAAACTAATGCAAAAACTTTAAACCTAATTGCAGAAATGAAGCTTGATACTAATTTCGAAGTGAAGATTGAAATTCAGAAACAACCTAATGCTAAACAACTGATCTGCAGAGAAGAAATCTGATGCAAAATTCAGAAATGGCAGCTGATACGCAGAAGAGAAGACACATGTGCCGATACAATTCAAAGCAGTTTTGAGTTGTTGCTTGATACAGAAGGCAGAACTGCAACTGATGTGAAGCAACTGAGGTTAAGCAAATGAATGTGAAGCAAACGAATCGAATGCAGACTTCAGAAGCAAATGAATGCAGAAATGAAACAAGAGTTCAGAACCCACACTGATGTGCAGGAATAAATCAAATGCAGAAATGAAATGCAGAACTTCATAAATCCAATGCAGAAATTCAGAACAATCTGGATGCGAAGCCAAACAAAACAACTGAAATCGAGTGCTCCAATCTAAGGTTCAGATAAGATTTAGCAGAACTAACTTTCACTTGATACAAACTTCAGCAGCTTATAAACCGAATGTGCAGAAATAGAAATTGACACACCACAAGCTGAGACCAAACGCAGAGCGCACCAATCAAGTTGAGATTAAGTGCTCAAATCTAATGTTCAAATTCAATTCAGCAAAACCAAGCTCACTGATACAACATTCAGAAATGCTAAACTTAAAATTGCAGAAATGAAGCTAACATGCAGAAATTATAAGTTGATACGCAAGAAAGGGCTGATACGCAGATTGGAAACCAAATTCAAAACTTGATATCAATTGCTATGCAAATGAAACAAACTGCAAAGTGAATTCAGAAGATAGAAACTAAGCTCACTTGATATAAAAGTCAGGAACTCAAGAAAAAACTGAACAACATAACTGATACGCATGCATTGAAACCAAATTCAGAAATAATCCGAATGCAAAGCAAGCTAATCTAAATGCAATTGTTCACTAAACAAGCAACCTAACTAATTAACTTGCAGAATTGAAAGACTAATTAAGGCAGAAACGGTTCAATAAAACTAAGTTTAACTGATTCAAAGTTCAGAAACTGTAAATGAATTGCAGAATTCGAAACTACAGCTTAGAAATGAAATTCCACTAAGAAATTAAGCTTAGATCCCTTCCTTAGCTCAAGATCTTCTTGCCGTCACACAAGAGTGAGCCTTGAACCCCTTAGCTCAACAAATCGCTGGAAAATCCGACTCTATGATCGATTCTGACTCAAACTCTGCTCTAGCTGAAACTCACATCCGATCTCCTCGATCTAGCTGTGTTGGATTGCGATGATGCTTTGGGAATGATCAGAGCAATCCCGAGAACCCTCCGGCTAGCTCAGATGGATGAAAACGACACACAACCGAGATCCAAGAAGTCGAATAGCAGATCTGGCGAAACCCTCGCTTTGCTCTGTTCAGTGGCGAATTGGAGCTGGAATCTTCACGGAGACATGTTCCCGATGATCTAGAACTTGATCCAAGGTGGAAATCCAAGCGGTCGCGCGATCGGATGAGAAGAAATGAAGGAGAATAGTGGAAAACTCGAAGAAAACGAAAACTGCGGCGAAGACGCGACAACTGATCGGGGAAGATGAAATCAGTTTATATAGTTTGGAAATGGACGACCCTGATTATCTTAACTCTATCCAACGGCTGGATCTCATCCGATTTGAATCAAACTTTCCAGATCTTGATCAAGTGTCAGGATCTGCCTCTCAGTAGCTCGGATCTTCCAGATTTGCAACGGATGGCTCAGATCAACTTGATCTTTGAATGGACGGTCTAGATCCTCCTGAGCTTGATCCAACGGCTGAATGATCTCTGATTTGGATGAAACCTTCAGATCTTGACCTGAGTGCTTGATTAGCCTCAACCCCAGCTCAGATTACCTCAAAAGTTCTCAGATGACTTAGATCTAGACATTTTTGAATCGGACGGCCCATATTAGTCGAATACTTGATCCCTCGATCCGGGTCCACTTCTGACTCAAGTTTGACCCAGCATGACCTAGGTCCATGATCCTTCCAAGCCTATAAAAAATAGATTCACAATTTAGTGCCAAAATATTTCCAATGTATCAAGATTTACAATAAAGCTCAAAATAGAATAAATTCATAAAACCTAGGCTAAATTCAATATTAAGCAAGTAAAATATGGGTCAAACATGGATTTAAGAATCTGAAATGATCAACAAAATAACACTTATCAACTCCCTCACACTTAAGCTTGAGCGTTTCGTGAAAACTACTAAATATGTATCCCTTAGATTCTTTCCAAACATGGTTAGAAGCAATTGAAAAGAAATTACCTAAGGTTGTCAATTCTCAAAAATCTAAGCTCTATGGATTAGTATCTCGTCCTTAAATCAACAACTTGGCATTTTCATCCTTTATGATTCATTGAAATGAATTTAACTCACTAAGTCTTTCAAGGGAAGTGTTGGTGGCTCTCTTTTTGAGTTCTAAGCTCATGATGAAAGTGGAGCTCACTCAAACACACATGCTTTTTGCACTACCATAGGCTTGCTTGTTATCTACTCTCCACCATTATTCATGATTAGGATCCACATCTACAAAAGTTTATTCAAAAGTTAAAGACATATGAAATGGTAAGAATGAAATAAAAATTAAGAAAATAGAAAAATTGATGAAGTGGAAGACTTGGATGCTCAAGAAGATTTCTAATGCACTTTGCCCTCTTTTTAGTCCTCTATTGAAGTAAAAAGTGTGGTGAAGTAAGAATTTGACATTGCCCTTGATTCGGATGAAGAAAACCTTATTGGTTTCAATGTGCCAATTTGCTTTTGCATGCCACTTGTCTCTTTTTTTCTTCTTCTTCTTTCTTTTTCTTTTTTTTTATAACCCTCTAGCAAAGTCAGAATTGTAGTGGAGCAAGGCTTTGATTCGGATGAGAATATCTTCACTGGTTTCATGGTGCCAAACTTCATTGTGTACCAACCTTGTTTCTTTTTTTTTTGCTTTCATCTCTTTTTTTTATTATCAGCTGCTATTCCTGTTTGTGTTGGCAGCTAATCTTGTTTATTTGGAACTTGCTGACCAAACTCCCTGTGAAGTCCTTCTCAAATACTTGCAATTCGGCTTCCAAACCTTTCTGCCCAATCTTGGAGCCTTCATAAGGAACTTGAGACATCAATAACAATTAGGAATTAGATGCTCCACATATAACCTTCACTAACTAACTCTTGCAACTCATTTTTGATACACATCACCTTCAAGTTGGCACACTTCTACTTTTATTCTTTTTTTTCTGTTTCAGATTCCAGCTCCACGGCATTACTTTCAGACCTTGCAATTCTCTGATTTCTCCAAGCAATTAGCATCAATAGTAGTGGAGAGTTTGAATGCTTCACTAAGTGAACTGATACACTGCATTTTTTTCTTAACTGTTTTCATCCATTTGCCTTAATAGCACTGCACTACTCTACTGATCTCATCCATTAGTTTGAAATCTACTCCCAAGAGGTTGAGTTCAGTGAAAAACCATTCTGCAAGTTCTGTTCAAATTCAGCTATGCATTGCTGAATTAGGAAGCATGAATTTAGTTTGAAGTTGATACAAAACTGCCTTACTAGCATTCCAACTGTTTTTTTTCTTTCTTACAGATTCAACAACAGCTCTTCAATTGTTTCAATTGCAGTTTCACACTTCCAAGATTTCCAGATTATTCAGATATCGAAACACATTCTTCCACTTAATGGCTTGATAACTTTGCTTCCTCACTGTTTTTATTCAGTTTCTTCTCATCTCCATCAAGAATTCGACCATGTGTCATCTGTTTTTACAGCCCTGCTGCTCTCCAGAATTTCTGATCGCATGGTGAAGGATTGTTTCTTAATTCTTGTCAGCAACCCTTGCATTGGTTTCCACTTTGGCATAAATTTTCTGCATTTGTTTCAGATTAGTACAGCTTCAATTCAGACTTGTACAACTTCAATTCAGACTTTAGCAAAGTGTTGCTGATCTTAACTTCCATAATTCCAACTTCCCAATTCTTGATCCAAACCATTTCTGACCCAAGATAGCTTCACAGAATTTTTTTTTCCTTCACTTTGGCACAGATTTTTGCTTTTGCGTGCCATTTTTTTTCTTTTTTTTTCATTGCGTGCCACTTGGATCTTCAAAGTATAATAAGGAATCTAGATGCCTCAATTGTTTTCCTCCTTAACTACTTCTTCCCACTTGTTCTTGATACCAAACTCAATTCAACTTGGCACCTTTTTGATTCAACCGCAAAGATTTTTTTTCTTTTTTCTTGAAATGAAATGCATCCTTGATACAAAATGATTCCAAAACACTAGCCACCTCCCCCACACTTGATCTTTTGTCCGTCTCGGGCAAAGTAACATCAAGAAACATCCCAAACAAACAAGTCCATAGAAAAGTATGGTTAAGAGTAGGAAGTATGGAAAGGAAAATAGAATAAACTTGATTATTGCCAAAAATTGATATGGAAAGGAAAACAAATTGATTAGCCTCTATAGATGTGATCCAATCATAGAAATATGGTTTTGAAAGAACCTAAGCAAGTTCTAGAGTACAATCACATATGTGTGTCACAAAAATAAGGCTAATTCTCACTAGGTACAAATAATTCATCTCAAGTCATCAATTAAGAATCCATAGCCAAGTAGTACTCAAGCATCCAAGATTTCATCCATTAGCTCAAACCTTAAGTTTTAACAACCAAATTTAATTTATTTTCAAGAGACTCTAAAATGACATGAAGACAACCTATAGGGATACATTTATTCCTATTCATTAAGAAAAAGTGCCAAAAGAAATAACATGGTATTTACAATGTCTATTTATTCATCTATTTTACCTAAGAATTTATTATCAACAATTTACTTCAAAAAGAAACATTTACTTCTAAAAATATGAAAATGATATATACAATGAAATGTGAGTGCAAGAAAAGAAAACTCCCCTTAATTTGGGTAGATAGCGTCTTTGATGTCCAAACCATCCACCTTGAGCTCTTTTAATTCTTCAAAGTACTTTTTGAGTCGGTGGCCATTGACTTTCCAAACAAAACCATTAAATTCATCTTTAATCTCAACAACTCCATAGGGAAAAATGTTAGTTACAATAAATGGATCATCCCACCTTGACCTTAACTTACCTCTTATCAATTTGAGCCTTGATTTGTACAATAATACATTGTCACCAATTTGGAAGTCTTTCTTCAAGATGTGCTTGTCATGAAAGTTTTTGGTCTTTTCCTTGTAGATCCTTGAATTTTCAAATGCTTCTAGCCTAATCTCTTCAAACTCTTGAAGTTGAAGTTTTCTTTCTTCTCACACCTTGGTAGCATCGAAATTACAAGCCTTCACTGCCCAATATGCTTTATGCTCTATTTCCACGGGAAGATGACAAGCTTTTCCATACACTAAGTGGTAGGGGGACATGCCAATGGGGGTCTTGTATGCCGTTCTATAAGCCCAAAGTGCATCATCTAACCTTTTGCTCCAATCTCGTCTATTGGGCCCCACGGTCTTTTCTAAAATTGATTTGATCTCTCTGATAGAAATTTCAGCCTGTCCATTTGTTTGGGGATGGTAGGATGTAGAAACTTTATGCACAACCTCATATTTGCCAAGTAGAGCCTTCATGTGTTTATTGCAAAAATGAGATCCTTGGTCACTTATTATTGCCCTTGGAATTCCAAACCTGCAGAAAATGTGTGACCTAACAAAACTAACAACAACAGAAAAATCGTCTGTCTTGGAGGGAATGACCTCCACCCATTTAGAAACATAATCTACAGTAAGCAAAATATACAGATAGCCAAATGATGCAGGAAAAGGTCCCATAAAATCAATTCCCCAAACATCAAAAATCTCACAAAAAAGTATAGTGTTTTGGGGCATTTCATGTCTCGCTCCTATGTTCCCAGTTCGCTGACATCTATCACAATTTTTATAAAACACATATGAATCATGAAATAGGGTGGGCCAATACAATCCACACTCTAGCACCTTCCTAGCAGTTCTTTGGGGTCCAAAATGCCCCCCACAAGCTGATGAATGACAAAATGTAAGAACAGAAGAAAACTCATGGTCTGATACACATCTCCTAATTATTTGATCATTACAAAATTTCCATAAATAAGGATCATCCCACACATAGAATTTTGCATCACTTTTAAATTTATCTTTTTGAGCTTTAGAAAAGTGTGTAGGGAAAACATGTGCAACTAAGAAATTAACTAGGTCTGCATACCAAGGTGTCTCACCATGTACTGCAAGAATGTGCTCGTCTCTGAAATCGTCATCAATGGTGTCAGGTGATCCATCTCCTTCAATTCTGCTTAGGTGATCTGCAACTAAGTTCTCTTTGCCACTTCTGTCTCTGATCTCCAGGTCAAATTCTTGGAGCAAGAGCATCCATCTGATCAGTCTAGGTTTAGCATCAGGCTTTTTCAACAAGTATTTTAGAGCTGCATGATTAGAAAAAATAATAACATGTGAGCACAATAAATAAGATCTGAAACGGTCTAAAGCAAAAACTATGGCAAGAAGCTCTTTCTCAGTGGTAGTGTAGTTTACTTGGGCGACATCTAAGGTCTTGGAGGCATAGCATATGACATGAGGTGCTCCCTCCACCCTCTGTGCTAGAACAGCTCCCACTGCAAAATTAGAGGCATCACACATTAATTCAAATGGCAAATTCCAATCAGGTGATTTAATAATAGGAGCAGAGGTAAGAGCCTCCCTGAGTCTGTGAAAAGCTTCTTTGCACTTATCATCAAAGCAAAACTCAACATCTTTCTACAAAAGTTTTGTCAAGGGTCGAGCAATATCGCTAAAGTCTCTAATAAATCTTCGGTAGAAACCTGCATGTCCAAGGAAAGCACGCACATCCCGTACGCATACGGGGTAAGATAAAGAAGAAATAACATTTATTTTTACAGGGTCTACCTCTATACCTCTCCTAGAGACTATGTGTCCAAGTACAATACCATGCTCTACCATGAAGTGACATTTTTCAAAATTAAGCACAAGGTTATGCAACGGTGTAAAACCCTAGACAAATTTTCTAAGCATGAATCAAAAGACGTGCCAAAAACTGAAAAGTCATCCATAAATACCTCCATACAATGCTCTATCAACTCACCAAATATGCTTACCATGCATCTCTGAAATGTACCGAGTGCGTTGCAGAGTTCAAAAGGCATACGTCTGTAGGCAAAAGTGCCAAAGGGGCAAGTGAAGGTAGTCTTCTCCTGGTCCTCTGGATTTATACAGATCTGAAAGTAGCCTGAATAACCATTCAAAAAATAATAATGGGACTTCCCTGCCAGTCTTTCAAGCATCTGATCAATAAAGGGTAAAGGGAAGTGATCTTTCCTTGTGACCTTGTTGAGCTTTCTGTAATCAATGCAGACTCTCCAGGAATTCTTAACTCTGGTGGGCACTAGTTTGTTGTTTCCATCTTCCACCACTGTCATCCCAGATTTCTTGGGCACCACGTGTATGGGACTAACCCACTGACTATCAGAAATGGGATAAATGATACCTGCATGAAGAAGTCGAGTCACCTCTTTCTTTACGACGTCTAAAATGAGTGGATTAAGTCTCCTTTGTGGCTGCCTCACGGGTTTTACATTTTCTTCCAAGAATATTCTGTGCATACAGAGTGCTGGGCTGATACCTGGTATATCTGATAAAGTCCACCCAATCGCCTTCTTGTAATGCCTCAGGACTTGCAATAATTTTTCTTCCTGCTCTGACTCCAAATGTTGTGCAATAATAACTGGAAAATTCTGCTCCTCTCCTAGGTACACATACTTCAAATGGCTTGGTAGTAGCTTAAGTTCATTCTGGCCCTGCTCAGTAGGTATGAGTGATCCTTGGGGCTCTGTGCAATTCCCTACACTATCATACATGTGCTCTGAATCCTCTAGAATCTCAATAGAGATAGGTGATCCTTGGGGCTCTGTGCAATCCCCTACACTTAGAAAATTCTCACCAGCTGGAAGTGAATCTGAAATAAACTCTGAAATATCCTCAGTCTCAATAGCAAGTACTCCCTCAACCTCCTCTGAAAAAATAACTCCTCCAGAAAAATCATGTGAAACTCCCTCAACCACTAAATCTATATCAATCAGTCCATCCAGAATGTCAATACTCATAATAGAGTGATCTTCCCTAGGGTACTTCATAGCATCGAAAATACTAAACTGGACTATTGTGTCTCCCACTTCCATCAAAAGTGTGCCAGCATAAACATCAATCTTTGTCCTAGCAGTCTTCAGAAAAGGCCTCCCAAGGATGAGTGGGGATCTATGTGCAAGATAATCTCCTTCCATGTCTAGAATGTAGAAGTCTGCAGGGAAAATCAACTCCTTAACCTTTACCAAAACATCTTCAATAACTCCTGCTGGATGTGTCTGGCTTCTGTCAGCTAACTGAATCACCACTCCAGTGGGCTGTAGAGGGCCAATGCCAAGCATCTGGAAGACCGATCTGGGCATTACATTGATGGAGGCTCCCAAGTCTAGCTTAGCGTCATGAAACAAAGTCCTCCCTATCTCACATGATACAGTAAAGACTCCAGGGTCTTCACACTTTTGAGGTATGGCATGGATGAGTGCTGAAATATTTTTCCCCAAGCTGACCAACTCATTCTCCTTAGGCTTCTTCTTGTGAACACATAAATCTTTCAGAAATTTTGCATACTTAGGAATCTGTTTAATCATGGTCAACAGGGGTACATTAATCTCTACTTTGCTAAACAATTTTACAAGCTCATTGTATTCTTTAGTTTTCTCCTCCTCCACTTGTCTTTTGGCTTGAGGTTTCCGCTGTGGAAAGGGCAAGGGAACCCTCATTTCTTCCTCTTGAACCGAAATTGGAGGGGCTGAATTTTGAGCTGCTGTCCCACTTGATGTAGCTGCTGTGACGTTGGTTTCGGCTCTGATTTCTCCTTTATTTTCCACCTAAATCACAGGATTACTTGATGAAGGAGTTGAGCACGGACTAGGGGTGGAAGCAACTGATTTTGAAGTGATTTTGGGGCTGATTGGTGCTGAAAATGTAGGTGCTGCCCTGTTTTTAGAAAAATATGCTCTTGGACCATTTCGAGTTGAAGTAACCTTCCCACTCCTCAAAGTAATAGCGCTAACATTTCCCTTTGGATTGGGAATAGCTTGAGAAGGTAGTTGGCTTGATCCTTGAGCTTGACTTTGATTTATCCCACTAGCCAATTGTCTAATTTGCCTTTCGATGTTTTGTAAGGTGCCAAAAATATTACCCTGCTGTGATTGTTGGAATTGGGGTTGTTGGGGCTGATAGGAGGGCTGAAATGGTTGTTGACTGAAAATTGGGCTGGAGTGATGGTTAACTTTGCTGATAATTATAGCCTTGAAAATTCTGATTTTGAAATGGGAATGGTTGTGGTGAAGATTGAAACTGAGTGGGCTGAAATCCTTGATTTTGTGGCTGATCGTTTTGGTTGTAAGGCTGTGATGGTTGGAAAACTTGCTAGTTTTGAGGTTGGAACGTCTGAAATGTTTGAAAACCTTGCTGCCCCTGCTGAATTGGCTGGAATTGAGGCTGGAATTGTTGGAATTACTGCTGAAATTGTTGCTGAGGTTGCTGAAATGTTGGCTAAAATGGCTGAATTTGGGGTTGGAATTGCTGCTGAGGTTGCTGGAAATTTTGTTGAGGCTGCTGAAATTGTTGTTGTGATGGGTTTTGTTGGTAGAAAGAATTTTCATATTTCAAATTTGGATGATCCCTCCAACCAGGGTTATAAGTAGAAGAATAGGGGTTATTCCGGGCTTGAAATTGTCCCCTAACCAATGCTGCTATTGTCTCATCTTGTTGGAGGTTGGGACATGAATCTGAATTATGTTCCTGACTAGAGCAAATACCACATACCCTCATCACTTGGCTTGATTGTGGAGGCACCGAAAGATTAGGATTTTGACTTGCATTATTAAGAGTCATTTGTTTTATCAATGATGTGAGCTCTACCAGAGAATTCTTAACATTCACTCCTCTGGTAGATAATGCTTGGCTTCCAAACTGCTGTGAGTTCTCTGCCATGTTCGACATCAACTCCCTAGCTTGATCTGGTGTTTTGTTAACTAGGGCTCCTCCAGCTGCAGCATTTATCATAATCCTATCCATCTGTAATAATCCCTCGTAGAAGTACTGAATGAGAAGTTGCTCGCTGATCTGGTGCTGTGGGCAACTGGAGCATAGCTTGTTAAATCTCTCCCAGTAGTCATAAAGAGTCTCTTCCACCACTTGCTGTATACCACATATGCTCTTTCTGATGATTGCAGTTCTGGAGGCTGGAAAATATTTTTCTAGAAATGCCTTCTTCATGGAAATCCAGCTAGACACGTGCCCAGTAGGTAAATAGTAGAACCAATCCTTTGCTGCTCCAGTCAGAGAAAATGGAAAAGCCCTCAGCTTGATATCTTCCTCTGAAATACCCTGAGGCTTCATGGTGGAGCAGACAACGTGAAACTCATGCAAGTGTCTGTTGGGGTCCTGCCCAGACTGTCCTTGAAATTTGGGCAACAAGTGGATGAGTCCGGATCTAAGCTCAAAATCATCAGTCAGCTCTGGATAAGCAATACTGGAGTACTGAAATGTGTCATCTGGTGCTGTAAGTTCTTTCATGGTCTTCTGGTAGTCTGCCATGATAATGCCTGAATGAGTAGGAATAGTCTGAAGAGGAGGAATATTAATAGCCTCTGAAAATATACCTTGGTTCCTCCTTGCTCTGAAAGTTCTCTCAATTTCAGGGTCAAAGTCCTCGAGATCACCACCTGCTGACTTGGTCATAAAATAAACAAATCGCAGCAAATGTGTATGGAAAAATAAAACAGGTAAAGTAAATCACAAGATATAGAGATAAGTGCAAAAATGGATCAAGAAAAATATGAAATAAGCACACAAGCAAAAATCAAACAAACTCAACTAGTTGTTCCCCCGCAACGGCGCCAAAAATTTGATGAACCCCAAATATAGGTTGGTGTCACGAATGTGGGTCTCAAATTTAGATATTTGTAAAGCTGGAAACCCTTTTTGCTAACAAAGATAAAAAAAGTAGTAAAAGGGTCACAGGTCGTATTTTTCCTAGGGCTAGTTAAGGATGTTTGATTCGAGCTCGAGTTTATGTGTTGTCAAATATTTTTGGGTTTCAAGTAAAAATTGGGTTTGGTTTCAATTAGAAATGAATACACAATGAAAAATAAAGAAACTTAACTAAACGAATTTAAAGTAGATAGTATCAACTAAGGAACTCAACCAATGGAAACTCAATTAACCAATGCAACTTAGCCTAATTTGGAAAGCAAATCTGAACTCAAATGCAAGAGTACACTACCAATTGTATTGAACCTCAGGAATTACCACTCAAGCCGAAACTTCACTTGATACAAATGCAGCAATAAAGAAAAAACTTGATACGCAAGGAGAAAAGAAAAACCTATGTGCCGAAATGATACTAAGTGCAGGAACTATACATAGCAATTCAAAAATGGACTGATCAATTAGCTTGGAAAGCAAAGCTATCAGTGAAGTGATATGCCGAGATGAATGAAGAAATGCAACAACAAACAAAGGACTAATCAATTCAGAAACATCTTAACGCAGAAATGAATGTGCAGGAATGCAGAAATGAAATGCAAAGTTTCCGAAACTGAATGCCGAGAAGCAGCAAATTGAATTCAGAGTCAAACCAAGCAACTGAGATCAAGTGCTTCTCTCTAATGTTCAGATAAAATTCAGAAGAGCTAATGTTATCTTGATACAACTTCAGAATTGATAAACTAAAACATTGCAGCAGTGAAGCTAAACTGATACGCAACTAGCTGAAACTAAATGCAGAAATGAAACTGAATTCAGAAATTAAACTAGACAATTCAACTTGGAATGCCAAGCTACCAGTGGAATGATAAGCAGGAATGAATTAAGATGTTCAGAAGCCGGAGATTTATCAGAAACAACCTAATGCAGAACTTAAATGCAGAATTGTAGCAACAATTTAAATGCAGAAACAATCAAACAAGCTGAATTCGAGTACACAGAACTGATGTTCGGAAGAGGTTAAGATGAACTAATGTTTACTTGACACAAATTTGAGAAACTACAACTGAAAACTTGCAGGAATTGACACTGAATAATTGCAGAAATAGAAACTGATACGCAAGAACTTAGAATTGATATGCAGAAATAACTAAATTGAGAAACAAACTAAGATTAAATGTAATTGTTCACTAAGCAAGCAATCTATCTAATTCGAATGCATATTTGGAAAACCAATGAATGCAAAAATGATTCAAAGAAACTAAGTTCGCTGATACAACATTTCAAAAACTGTAAATGATGACAGGAATTTAAACTACTGCTTAGGAACAAGAATTCACAAAAAAAAAATTAAGCTTCGATCCCTTCCTTAGCTCAAGATCTTCTTGCCGTCACACAAGAGTAAGCCAAGAACCCCCTAGCTTGACAGATCGCATGGAAAATCTGACTCAGTGATTGATTCCACTCAAACTCTGCTTCCCGCTGAAAAACCCATCCGATCTCCTCGATCTCGCTGTGTGGGATTGCGGTGATGGCTTGGAGATGATCAAAACAATCCAGAGAACCCTCCGAATTGCTCAGATGGATGAAAAGTGGCACAAAACCGAGATCCGATCAGTTGAAGGACAGAGCTGATGAAACCCTCAATTAACTCTGTTCAGTGGAAATTTGGAGCTGGAATCTTCACGGAGCCATCTTCTCGACGATCTAGAATTCGATCCAAGGTGGAATTGAAGCGGTCGCGCAATCAAACGAAGAAAATTCAAGAAGAACAGTGGAAAACTTGCGAAGAAAATGAAGACTGGCTAAAACGCGACAACTCTGATCGGGGGAAGGTAACGGTTTATATCTGTTAGCATTGGACGGCTGAGATCTTCCTTGATCCATCCAACGGCTAGATCTCCTTAGATCTTAATCAAACTTTCCAGATCTTGATCAAGCATCAGGATCTGCCTCTCAGTAACTCGGATCTTCCATATTTGCAACGGATGACTCAGATCAACTTGATCTTTGAATGGACGGTCTAGATCCTCCCGAGCTTGATCCAACGGCTGGATGATCTCTGATTCGGATGAAACTTTCAGATCTTGACCTGAGTGCTTGATCAGCTTTAACCCTAGCTCGGATCGCCTCAAAGGTTCTCAGATGGCTCAGATATAGCTGTTTTTGAATCGAACGGCCCATATTAACCGGATGCTTGATCACTCGATCCGGGTCCACTTCTGACTCAAGTTTGACCCAACATAACCTAGGTCCATGACCCTTCCAAGCCTATAAAAGTAGATTCACAATTTAGTGCCAAAATATTTCAAATGTATCAAGATTTACAATAAAGTCCAAAATAGAGTAAATTCATAAAATCTAGGATAAATTCAATATTAAACAAGTAAAATATGTGTCAAACATGGAGTTTAGAATCTGAAATGATCAACAAAATAGTACTTATCAGTGGGACACCACGCATCTTACTGAGCAGCCGAGATGCAGGAAATATAGCACACACAGTCGGGTAGGACTCAGGGAGCGTGGGACGCCACGCGTCTTACTGAGCAGCCGAGCTGCGGGAAATTATCGCACACAGTCGGGCAGGACTCAGGGAGCGTGGGACGCCACGCGTCTTACTGAGCAGCCGAGCTGCGGGAAATATAGCACACGCAGTCGGGCAGGACTCAAGGAGCGTGGGACGCCACGCATCTTACTGAGCAGCCGAGCTGCGGGAAATTAGCGCACACAGTCGGGTAGGACTCAAGGAGCGTGGGACGCCACGCGTCTTACTGAGCAGCCGAGCTGCGGAAAATATAGCACACACAGTCGGGCAGTACTCAGAGAGCGTGGGACGCCACGCGTCTTACTGAGCAGCCGAGCTGCGGGAAATTGGCGCACACAGTCGGGCAGGACTCAGGGAGCGTGGGACGCCACGCGTCTTACTGAGCAGCCGAGCTGCGAGAAATATAGCACACACAGTCGGGTAGGACTCAGGGAGCGTGGGACGCCACGCGTCTTTCTGAACAGCCGAGCTACGGAAAAATTGGCGCACACAGTCGGGCAGGACTCAGGGAGCGTGGGACGCCACACGTCTTACTGAGCAGCCGAGCTGCGGAAAATATAGCATACATAGTCGGGTAGGACTCAGGGAGCGTGGGGCGCCACGCGTCTTACTGAGCAGCCGAGCTGTGGGAAATTGGCGCATACAGTCGGGCAGGACTCAGGGAGCATGGGACGTCACGCGTCTTACTGAGCAGCCGAGCTACGAGAAATATAGCACACACAGTAGGGCAGAACTCAGGGAGTGTGGAACGCCATGCGTCTTACTGAGCAGCCGAGCTGCGGGAAATTGGCGCACACAGTGGAGCAAGACTCAGGGAGTGTGGGACGTCACGCGTCTTACTGAGCAACCGAGCTGCGGGAAATATAGCACACACAGTCGGGTAGGACTCAGGGAGCATGGGACGCCACGCGTCTTACTGAGCAGCCGAGCTGCGGGAAATTGGCGCACACAGTCGGGCAGGACTCAGGGAGCGTGGGACGCTACGCGTCTTACTGAGCAGCCGAGCTATGGGAAATATAGCTCGAGAGTCTGGTACATCTGCGAGCGGGGTAAGGACCATGTTCTTCCACTGTCATATGTGTTTTACATTTACATCATCACCTTTCACTCGACGACCCGATAGGGCTAAAGGTGGATCGAACTCCAGGGTCGATCCAACCTTTTTCCCTTCTCATTTTCTAAGTAATAGGCTCCCGAGGAGAGCTTTTGAACAATCTTGAAGGGTCCTCCCCATTGCGGCTCCAGTTTGCTTACGTCTCCCACAAGTTTGATTCTTTTCCAGACAAGGTCACCCACTTGAAATGCTCTGGGCAGCACCCTTCGGTCGTACCTCTGTTTCATCTTCTGCCTATACGCGAACATCCGAGCCGTTGCACTATCTCGGATTTCATTGACCAGGTCCAGCTCCAGACGCCGTCTTTCCGGATTATCGTCATCATATGCTGCCCTTCGGTCCGATTTGCACCCGACTTCGACCGGGATCACTGCTTCAGTTCCATAAACCAACTGGAAAGGCATGCATCCAATTGTTTCTTTGATAGTGGTCCTCATGGCCCATAGGATGCTTGGGAGCTCCTCTACCTAGGTTCCGCCAATGTGGTCGAGCTTAGTCCTTAACCCTCTGAGAATCTCTCGATTGGCCACTTCTGCCTGGCCGTTGTTTTGGGGGTAAGCTACAGATGTAAAGGCTTGCTTGATGTCATATTTAGCGCACCACTCTTGTATCCTCCTGCCTTGGAACTGTCTCCCGTTATCCGAGATAAACTTGTGTGGGATCCCATACCAGCACAGTATGTCTCGCCATAAGAACTTTATTACCGCCAGCTCGGTGATGCGCGACAGAGCCTCCGCCTCTATCCACTTGGAAAAGTAATCGACTGCCACCAGCAAATATTTCTTCTGAGCGGCGGCAGTCGGGAATGGCTCCACGATGTCCATGCCCCACTGGTCAAAAGGGCAAGAGACCACCGACGCCTTCATGGCTTCTGTGGGTCGGTGTGGTAGACATTGATGGTTCTGGCAGGATAGACACTTGGCAACCAACTCGTTGGCATCCTTCTACAAAGTGGGCCAATAATATCCTGACATTATCGCCTTCCGAGCCGTCACACGAGCACCAGCGTGGTGTCCACAGATCCCCAGATGAATTTCCCTCAAGACATAATCGGCATCCTCTTCGTTTAGGCACGTGAGGAGAGGTCGAGAAAACGATCTTTTGTAAAGGGCGTCGCCGACCATGGTGAATCTGGACACATGCTTCTTGAGCCACCAAGCCTCCTCATGGTCGACAGGTAAGGTTCCCCGGGTGAGGTATGTGATGATCGGGGTTCGCCAGTCGGATTCTAACTCCAAGTTGGCCTGCCTTTCTATCTGCATGACTAGCAGCGCCGGGCCGCCAGCCTGAGGAAGCACCCATGAGCCGACGGAACTGTCTAGCTTAGCCAACTCATCCGCCTTGAAGTTCTCCTCCTGTGGGATCCTCCTCACCTGTACCTCTTTGAATTCAACCTTAAGCTTCTCGTAAGCTTCTACAAAAGCCTGCAACCGATCACTGTTGACCTCGAACCGTCCAGCCACTTGTTGCGTAACTAGTTGAGAATCTGAGTAGAGCATCACTCGGGTCGCCCCTACATGTTTAGTGGCCTACAATCCGGCTATGAGGGCCTCATACTCAGCCTCATTATTTGTGGCTTTATACTCCAGTCACACAGACAAGTGCATTTTTTCTCCACTAGGGGAGACCATCAGAACACCGATTCCACTTCCCGACCGAGCGGATGAACCATGC
>JAGFNQ010005445.1:0-28436 GCA_024364735.1 Boesenbergia rotunda | reverse complement strand
TCGAGTCCACCATCTGATCAATCCGGGGCAAGGGGTAGCAATCATTCGGGCAGGCCTTGTTGAGATCTCGAAAGTCAATGCAGATTCGCCACCTGTTGTCTGTCTTAGGCACTAGCACCACGTTGGCCAGCCAAGACGGGAATTGCACCTCCCTGATGTGTCTTGCCTCTGTCAACCTCTCGATCTCCGCCCTGTTCGCCTTGTTCTGCTGGTGCTAAAGTCCTGCTTCCTTGCTTCACGGGCCGAGCGTGGGGTAGACGTGGAGGTGGTGTTCTGCAACCTCCGGTCGGACGCCTCTCAGCTCCTTGACGGACCAGGCGAAAACATCTTGGTTCTGAGCCAAGCACTCCCAGCAGGGGCTCCTTTAGATCTTCTGGCAGTCCTGCGGCGATCTTGACTCGGGATTCCTCCCGATCGGGGAGGAGCTGCGCCTCCTCTTTGTCTTCATGCAACTCAGACCAAGGAGAAGCTTGGACCATGTTGCAATCAGGGAAGGGACGTGGGGCCTTACGACTTTCTACGTGAACATCATCCACGTAGCACCTCTGGGCTACCTTCTGGTCACCCTTGACTTCTCCTACCTGGTCCCCGACTGGGAATTTAACCTTCAGGTAGAAGGTGGAGGTGACGGCCCGAAACTCATTGAGGGTAGGTCGGCCCAGAATGGCATTGTAGGACGAAGGGGCATCCACCACCAGAAAGGTGGACCACCGAGTCCTCTTCAGCGGCTCTTCACCCAGGGATATGGCCAATTGAATTTGGCCAATGGGCTGCACCGGGTTCCCCGTGAAGCCAAACAACGGGGTCGCCACTAGCTCCAACTGGGACTTTTCAATCTGGAGCTGGTCAAATGCCCTCTTGTAGAGTATATTGACCGAGCTGCCGGTGTCCACGATGGTGCGGTGGACTTGATAATTGGCGATGACGGCGGTGATGACCAGCACGTCATCGTGAGGGACTTCCAACCCCTGAAGATCTTGGGGCCCGAAGCTGATTTGTGGCCCCTCCGCCTGGGCCAGACTAGTGCCGACTTGATGGATCTCCAGTCGGCGCACTTGGGCCTTCCGGGCCCGGTGGGAATCTCCTCCCGTTGGACCACCCGAGATGACATGCACGCCTCCTCGGATGACATTTTGCTGATTGGCCTGCTCTTCTTCCGTCTCTTCGTCCACCGCTCGGTTCCCTTGAGGGAATAGATTGCGAGCAGCAGGAGGGTTCCCTCGCAGTTCCTCGGCCACCGGATTGGCATTTGGGCCACCTCGGCCTGCCCCCCGTCCGGGAGGTGTTTGCCCCCGTCGTCCTCTAGGGGCCTGAGCCCGACCTTGGCCGGCTTGTCGGCACTCCTCGGTGGCGTGCCCATGACTCTGGTAGAAGCTGCAGTATGGCCTCCATCGAGCAGGGAAGCATCCCTGGGCCACCTGCTGTACGTGGCGTCGTTCCATGCCCGCGTGCTCGGCGGGGCCCCGCGGGCTGCGAATAGGTCCACCTGAGGGTCTAACACCGTGAACAAGGGGAGGAGGTCGGGGCCACCAGCTCCTTGCGACGAGCCGCTTGCGCTTCCTCGACGTTGATATATTTGACAGCCTTGCCAAGAAGGCTGTCGAAGTCCTTCGGGGACTTCCTGATCAGCGAGCGGAAGAACTCTCCTTCCTGTAGACCCTGGGAGAACACGCTAACCATAACCTCCTGAGTGGCAGTTGGCACGTCCATCGCCAACTCGTTGAACCTCTGGATGTAAGACTTAAGGGTTTCTTTCGGCCCTTGCTTCAGGGCAAACAGATTGAGACTCGTTTTGTGGTGCCGTCGGCTGCTAGCGAAGTGCTGCAGGAACACCCTCTTGAACCCCTCAAAGCTCGTGACCGACCCGTCGGGGAGTCGGTCAAACCATCTCTGGGCTGCGCCAGAGAGCGTGGCCAGGAAGGCTCGGCACTTAACACCTTCCGAATATTGCTGAAGCATAGCAGCACTCTCAAACTTGATCGAGTGCTCCTCCGGATCCGTAGTTCCTATGTACTCGGGGACGGTGAAGAAACGAAGATGACGAGGCACAGGATCCTCCAAGATCCAGGGAGCGAAAGGACTGTGTACCAGCATGGTAGAAGCGGGGTCAGCCGAGGCTTTTCCCTTATCCGGCCGCCTTCCGCGCACCAGGTTAGAAACTGAAGCCTCAGCTGACCCCGAATGGGCCTCGCCGACTTGCTCCTGTGGGACAACCACAGGGGGAGGTGTAGAACACCCTTCAGGCCTAGCAGGCCTGCCTTGTCCTCCTGAGATACGACGTGCGGTCGACTCTAGGCCCTGAGGCCCCTGGCTGGCAGCTTGGGAGGGCCTTTGCGAAGCCCTCTGCTAAGCTCGTGTAGCCATGAGTACCTCGTACTCCTCACGAGAGACATCCACGTTCAGCTCATAAGGGTTAGCCATCTCCGCTCCCGATCAGGCTGCTGGTGTCCCTCCTTCTAGCGTCAAATTTGATCCTATCGCGAAGTGAGTAGGACGCCCTTACAGCTGAGTGAGCCTCCGGGGAGAGCAATGTCGTTGAGGTGGCTTAACGAGCTGGACCGCCCCTAACCTGCAAGACAAAGACCGTTAGAACCCGCCAGGAAAAGTCCCCGGCCAGGCACTCCGAGGAAATGCAGAGTGAGGAGGTATATGTAGCCGGGGAAGCTGACAGGTCCTGCCCCTCCTGCCACCTGCTGTCGTATAGCGAGGACAGGGTAATTCATGTCCAGGGGTGGCAGGATAAAGTGGCACATGCTGTATTAAGGAAAGGGGCACTGTCAACTTAAGGGTTGGCGCCGTTGGACGCCACTCGGCCTGACACCAAGGCATGTGGTCGAGGTACGGGGGACCAGATGTGGCAGGAAGATCACTACCTTGGCGAGATATCCGCCACTAGGGACCAGGATGGCTCCGGTCTTGCCCCGGCCCGTACAGCTTCTGGTAGTCCGGTGTCAGGGAGTGGTTGTGCCGACTGGGGCCCTGAGTAACGAGGCCGGCTGAGGGCCCTGAGTAACGAGGCCGACAGAGAGCCTATAAGTGTGCCGACTGGGGCACTGAATAACGAGGTCGGCTGAGGGCCTATAAGGGTACCGACTAGGGCACTGAGTAACGAGGCCGGCTGAGGGCCTATAAGGGTGCCGACTGGGGCACTGAGTAACATCTCCTCCGGCTCGAGCTTATCCCAGGAGCGTGGGCCGCCAAGCGTCGGCAAGGAGCCGAGCCTGGATGAGTCTCAGAGCATGACCCTTTGACTCAAGATCAGACTGCTACTGAACTATGTGGGCCTTGACGCGGAAGCCCGAGTGCCTAAGCCCGCTCGCCCCTACCTAACGGGCCCGTTCAGCTCAATAACCATCTTCCTTCTAACTGAGCGCCAGGCTACCAGGCCGGGCTACACGCAAGCTGGCCCGGGATCAGGTAGAAATCGAGAAAAGTTATTCACCCCCCCTCTAGCCTTACGGTCACGGTCCTAACATCGGGCACCTGACTTCTCGAGTGCCTGAGTCCTCTCAGGCGCCTCCAATGCGGTCAGCTGCTATTCTTATCCTGCAATCAGGTTTAGTCCAGGAAAATAATAATATTTATAGAATGCATGAATATTTGATAGCCAGAGTTGTCTGATCATGACTTTGGATTTCAAATAAAATTCTAGGTCGGACCGACACCTACTGCTCCCTCTTCTGGGGAACGCTCCTCACCTACTTTACTCTGGAGAAGTTACCTTTAGCCAACCGTCACCTCCGGTTGGACTTTTGCTCAACCTCCGAAGCTCTCGGATCTCGAGAAGTCCGTTCCTCGACCCGTCTCTACTTCTGTCCGTTGTCCTCGCTCGGCTAAGTCTTCTGTCCAATCTTCTGGATCAGGTCTTTGTGCCAAATCCTCGACCAGGTCTTCGTGCCCAATCGTCGGTTAGGTCTTCCATACTTAGCCCTCGGCCAAGACTTTGTGCACAGTCCTCGACTAGGACTTCGTGCTCAACCCTACAGGTCAGGATTTCATGCCTAGACAAACTATGACTTTCCTGCACACTTAATAAATACGTTAGATCACAACACAAACTTATCTTCGAACCCTTTGTCATTATCAAAATCAGATTCGATCTGGTGATTCCGACACTAACATGACTTTGCATTTTGCCCCTAATTTTTATTTGACTTCCAATTTGGTCATCACAACTTCACTTTATACTAGAAACTTTATAATTCTCAACACTTTGCCACTAAATATTTCTAACTTTTTATTCCAGTCCCAAAAGTGTAGACTTTTGTTCCCATCAGTTTCTTTCAAGGTATATTTCAATTTCAACTTAAACCTCCAAACTTTTAGAAGCAATCAGTTTATTATAAATTTTTAAATGCTCTAAATTTTTTTAGTAAGAAAATTTTAGCGGTGCATTGGTCCATTTGTTTTCCGCTATAACTTACTCTATTTTAAGTTTATTCGACAAATCTAAAATTATTAAATGCTTTACAAATTTTGGAGTTTTTAATATTTTTATCAGTTGACTATTAATATTATTATATTATATTATAATAATTTTTTTAATATAGACTATTTATCAAGTGAGAATAATTTTTAAATTATGAATTTATATTTTTAGGAAAAACATTCACGTTATCCATAAAATTATTCAATTTTTTTAGTTCCCCTTTTAAGTTTAAAAATCATGTTTTGATCTAAACTTTTACAAGACAATATCGAAGGTGCTGGATTGTAGCTCTATTCTTGCTCTTGCCTATATATATAAATACAAACTTTGTAGATAGTATTAACAATAGAGTACATAATTACGAATTAAATAACAGATATATTCAAACTTATTAGTCAATCTAATCCACATTGTAAGCGGATATTGACTAATTAATTAAGGACACTTCTACATAATCATACACAAATTGAACAATAAACATATTCAAATTTATTAGTCATTCTAGTCATCCCCATATGCAAACTTCATGGATGGTGCGGTTGATAGAGTGAGGTGAGTTGTGATCAAGTTTGATCTTCATTCTAAGGTCTCTCTCCCATGCCTTAGGTCATCTTGATCATAATAAAACTTTGATCGTAAGGTGTTAGGTGTGTACATGTCACTAAAAAATACTCTACCATATGCTCAACATTTTGATCCCAATGGAGGGGCTAATCGAGATCAATTAGTTAAAAAGACATTCTTTTTTTGTTTGTGAGGTGTTTATAAATTTGTGCCTCAATTCTACAAGGTCTGATAAGTAAGCTCCTCGTGCCATCTATTGGAGTACCAATATTGTGACAGGATTAATATTGAGTCCTCAACATTAAAATCAAGAATTTTTCAATTCCTCTTGAAAGATCAAAATTAAGAGTATCAAGCAGCTCAAGAAATCAAAGTTAAAGAAAATCAGTACTAATAATTCACACAACTAATTAGCAATTGACGGTAGAAACTTTTATTCTTCCAACAGAAGATGTAAATCATTGAATTGGGTTACTAAAATCTAAAGAGTTGGAAGATGCATGTCTTCCACACCAAATTAGATTTGCAAACTGTGATAATTTTGATCAAAATCAATATATTATATAATGATTTTGACCAAAACTGTAACATAATTTTAGACTAATTTAGATGCTGATCAAATTGTTGCATTATGTTGTTTTGGATATGAAGAAGTTGTAAGTTGTGTTTGTATTCTGATGACAACGTTGCTGCAGTGTCGACCAAAGTCAAAAATAATGTAGACATTTACTTTGTCACTTATGCTTCAAAGGGTCTACACTTACTGTACCAAAGTCAAAAATAATTTCGGCGATTTATCAAAGACACGGTTAGATTTCAAGAATTCTGAAACCGCATATCATACTTTATATTTTAACAAATCAAAGTTTAAAAAAAAAACTTTTTTTTTTAATCTCATGAGAATTGAACCGAACTAAGGCACTTTCATGCAAAAAGTCATTGTTGGCCTTATGGCCTTATATTACATTAACACTGTTTGGAGCTATCAAACAGATCAATTCATGAAGGGACAGGTCCACCCATAACGGCCTGACCATTTGACGAGACGGGATGGATCAGTCGGTTATATTAGCAAGTTAGAAAATTCTCAACCCAACTCACGACGGGTTACGAATTAGACGGGTCAACCTGCGGGCCTATTAAAAATTTAAAACATAGTCATATCTTCAATATTTTAATTCAGAAAGATTTCATCAATCAAATATATCTAAAAATATATATTTTAAATATAAATAGATATAAATAGGTATTGATATGTTCGATGAAAAATATGATTTTTATTTTAAAAATATAACAAAAAATAATAATAAATTGACATAAAATATTATTTTCATTTGTTTCTTAACTCGTGGGCCAACCCAAGTCCGTCGCGGGCCGACCCACGCGGGTCGCAGGCTTAGGAGGGTCATCTCGTGGCAAGTTTGAATTGAAAAAATTTCAATCCAACCCACTTAAATTATTTGACAGGGCGGGCAAATCCGATGAGTGACCGTTCTAATACTATTAGACTCCTAATGACCCCTTGAATCGATTAATATATATATATATATATATATATATATATATATATATATATATATATATATATATTAGTCTTTTATCCATCAATAAATTTTGATAAAAAAATAATTGATGACCTCATGAAAAGCCCAAATTTATTCTAAATTTGCTTCACTGCACTCCTTGTGGTACTTTAAATTCATCTATATTCTTATTTTCAAATTTAGATCCTTAACAAAAATTTAAAAACTTAAAATTATAAGAAACCTTAATAGAAAGACTAGTTTTTTAATAGCCAGCTAATTATAAGAGAGAAAAATAAAATTAGACAAAAGTAAAAAAGAAAAATAAAAAATAACAAAAATAAATAAATAAAAGTCACCTTAGGGTTGTTTTAGTCAAACCGGCTCTAAAGGTGGAAAACAAGTATAAGTTGAATTTTTTGGATAGTTTTTCTAGATCAATGTGAATCATGATCAAAGTTTTTGGACATGGTGAGACCCAAGAAAGTGAAAGAAATTCATTGGAACAAGTTTAGACTAAATTTAAATGTCCTAAGTCCAAAGTTCATCGGTTGGGAAACTCATTTATCTTTCTCATACATGACCTAACATTATCTATATAGAAAATATAGTCTCTTCATGTTATTTTTTAGATTTTATGATAACTTGAATTAGTCCTTAAAAAAGATTACTCTTCTCCAACAATGGTTATTTGAGAATAGAAACATACATTGATGTTGATTGGGAAAGATCTCCTAAATTCCGATGAGCATCAATGTTTATTCTAAATTTCATAAATTAATTCCTATTATGTTTCATGGACGCGTTATATTTATTCTATGCTCTTAGTCTTGGTCTTTGAGTCCTAAAAGGCCATGTAATAGTTTTAGTCAAAAGACTCAAAACTCTTACATAGATTCAAACTACTTAAATTTCACAACGAGCCTCATTTTATTGTCTTGGTCCTTTACATTCATTATTCTAGGCTTTTAGTTTTGATCTTTCAGTGCTAGGAGACTATGTAATAATTTTGACAAAAAAAAAAATTTATTTGCTTCAACTGCTCGCTTATTCTAGACTCTACTCTGAGTTCTTTGTTTGAAATACCAAGAGTTCATATAACAATTTAAATCAAAATTGCTATATGAATCTATACTTTAAATTTGATAACTTATCTCTTTTATTGTATTTTTAGATCCTCATAAATTTAGACCTGCCCACTAGTCGAATCATAATTGGCCCCGACCCAAGCATGTAATCAAATCAACAGGCTGATTACCTGTTGACCTGAGTTGCCGGGTAGATTACGATTCAGGGGTCCATTTAATCGCTGAACAAATAGTTGGTTCGACGATTTTTTTTTAAATTTTTATAGATGTTAAAAAAAATTTATTAGTGCTAAGACTGAGACTAAACCCAAGTTTCTCAAATGAGAGTCCAATATCCTAACAAACTAGACTACAAAATTGATATTTTTTATTTATGTATTAGTTAATTATTTAATAACTAATCTATATTTTTTTTTTGCTATATTATTATTTTTAATAATTGAAAAAAAGAGTGAGAGAGTAAATAATTTCTTTCAACTTTGTAACAATTTGTTTATATTAGTGTAATTTAAAAGTTAAAGGAAAGGAGTAAAATCATTGGGGAAAGGGTTTTTTTAACGGTTAAAATTATTTAACTGTTTTTTATCAATAGCTATGATTTAGCATCCATTATTTTTCAAACTCTATAAATAAGGTGTTAGAATCGACAGGCGAACTAGAGGGGGGATGATTAACTCCGATCTTTGCTTGATGAAGATTTGTCGCAGTGGAAACTTGAGTAATACTAACACTCTTGATTTTACTTGGTATTCAACTCCTTAAAGTGATTAATCCAAGGATCCACTCTCCTCACTCTCACAATCCACTATGAAAGTCTTCTTCTTAAGGCGGAGATGTCTTATACAAGTTTACAAGAAGAACACGCAAGAAATAAGCAAATTAACAAATGAAATCTTATAAGATTTACAACAATGAGTTTTCTTTATTTTTCTTGCTTTCTTCTAGCTTGGAATCACCTCTTGATCCTTGGAAATGCAGCAGCACTATGCTCCAAGGCCTCACTCGAAAGAGCGATGATGGAGAAGAAGAGTTGCAAAGAGGTGCCGCTTCAACCTGTGTAAAAACCCTATATACTCGTGCGACCTAAGGTTACCTAATTTATTACCCAATCGATTACCATATCACAACTAGTTTTTGAAACGTAATCGATTAGTCAATCGATCAAGAAGATCTTAATCGATTGTTGAATCGATTCAGCACCTTTCTGTGTTCTCACGCAATACCTCCGTAATATATTGGCCATTTGATTAAGAGGATGTTAAATCGATTATCCAATCGATTCAACATGCTTGCGAGACTGTTAGTGTTAGCCCTAAGCCAATTATGAGATGATTGTCTAGGAAATATTTTATATCATATTCTATTTAATAAAGACAAAGTTTGATTATTATATTTATTTTATGATTGTGCCTAATGAATAAATATAATAATGTCCTTGGGTAGTATGTTCTGATCTACATTATATCAATTGGTTGAATTGATAGTGAGATGATGTAGATAATACTATTTTTAACTATTCCTAGTCAAATATTAATATTCAAGGACGATATTAATCCGTTAAGATTAGTATGTAGGTCAATTGATGACTTGATATCACAAGTCATGAATATGGGATATCAAGTTGACACATGGGTATACATTAGAGAATGTGTAATGAATTGATCCGTCATTAGAAAGTTCCATGGATCGTTATATAAATATTATAAACTTTCTCATGTGACTATTAGTATGAATAATTCTTAAACTTGAAGTCACTATGATCCTCTACATAAGGAGTTGTGTGCTTTGGTAATGTCAAACGTCCCCGTAACAAGGTAGATTATAATGACGATTACTGGGTATGCAACAAATTATGCGGAGGGATGTGAGTGATGTAGATGGGATATATCCCTCCCATATGACGAGAGTGATATCTGTGAGCCCCTTGATCGAGTAGGAATACTAAATGCATGACCATGCTAAAATGAGTCAATATGAGGTATTGAGCTCATTTGCTTGAGTGAGTCTAGTTAGTGATTAAGAAACCAAAGATTGATTAGAGGTGACACGGTCTATGCCTTATTGATCAATCTAGATATCGAGGATAAAAGGATAAAATCATACATTATAATTGTCATGAAAATGTTATGTCGGATCTCGACATTCTCGTCACTTGGGTAGCAATGATCCATTGCTAGATGCTGCTTATTATTTATGTATCTAAAGTTGTTTAGATACATTGTCAACGTTACGAGAACCTATTGAGTCATACACGAAGGACACGATGTCTCGGAGATAAATTGAATTTAGTTCAACTAAATTGTGATCCTAAATTGGATTAATTAAGTTATATTCTAATAGATCCAATTGAGTTGAGGGATTGAGTCTAATCCAAGTTAGATTCTTTTATATTAGACTCAACCACTTGAGAATGAATAATATTCATTAAAAATTCAATGAATATTAGGAAGAGAAGATGAAAAAATCAAATTGAATTATTATCTTCATTAGATGAATAGAAGATGAAAAAAACCAAATTGAGTTATTCTCTTCATTAGATAAAGAGAAGATGTAAAAACCAAATTGAATATCAAGATATTTATTGAGTTTTATTGACATTCACACTAGATTCATCTTCACTTGGATGGCTATAAAAGGGTTTCTTGTGATGAGACTGTTGGGACCGGGTGCATGTTGACATGGATACGGGTTCGTAATTTTAAAGTTTAATTACGTGCAGCGGAAGGTTTAGCATAAATAATTTCTTAAATTATTTTAACCACGTATCTAGCATGCGACCTTATGGTGTGTGGACATGATCATAAATTAAAATTTTGCAGAAAAAGTAAACTAATTTACTTTGTACCTCGCGTAACTCGAAGAAAGGGACGAGATTCAACCGTAGCGTCCCTTGGAAGCTTCGTCTCTATTCGCGTCCACGCCGAGTTCTCTTCGGGATGACTTCTCAAAGCCACGAGTTTTGTGCCGACAAGAACTACTAGATTCTCCAAAGGCACAACTAGAATATCAAGAGAGAGAGATGGAAGACTAACCACCAAGTAACGGAATCAAGATCCGGGAGAGGAAGGAGTTGCGATCCGCTTCTTCTTCTTCTTTGTCACCTTCTTGGTGGAGGAGGCTCTCGGGAAGCCTAGGCGGTGCGCCGGCCCTAGAGAGAGAAAGGGGCGCCGGCCCTAGAGAGAGAAAGGGGCGCCGACCCTAGAGAGAGAGAGGGAGAGAACAAGGGAGAGAGAGAGAGCTTCTTAATCTCTTGGATTAATTGGAATTCAAGGCTTGCCTTTGGTTCCTTTATATAGTAGCCTCTCCATTGCCAAGTCTCCCTTTTAACGGAACAAATTTACATAAGAAATTTATCTTATAAATTTTCTTATGAATTATTCTGTTATGCCAAGTTTTATTATAACTAAATTTATAATAAAACAAACACATCTCCCAATTTATTATGGAATAAATTTTTACAAGAAATTTACTATATAAATTTTTCTTATCATGGAAAAATCAATTCACAATTGATTTTATAAAATAAAATAAACCATTTAAAGTTTATTTTAATCTACATGAAAATAAATTTATTTATATAAATTTCTTTATATAAATTTATTTATCCATAATTTTATAAAACAAATCGAGCTTGATTTATTTTATAATTTAAACCAAATAAATTGGTTTCTCTCCTTTGTTGTGGCCGGCCAAACCAAAGAGGGTGGGGACTCTCATTGGCCGGCCAAACCGAGCCGCCTCCACGCGAATTAAACTCATTTAATTCGCCCAATAAGCCTTCAAAAGACTTAGTCATTTTAAGCTTCCGATGCACCTCTGATAAATTCAGATTCGACTTATTTCTCTTGATCGGAAAATCTAATTTTCAACTCGTTTTAAATCCCTCGGATTACTCGTTGTGCGTGTGACTAAATAGGCTTTCGATTTATGTTGGCCGTCTATAATTAACCAATTATAGAACGATCATGAGTGGCACCTAGTAGTACATCATGACCCCCAATTAATCGAAAGATCAACGGTTGACCTCAGAAAGAATTCTGAAACCCTTCAGCAGCTATAATGAGTCGTGCCTCATTCCCTTCACCATCTTATACCCACTTGGTTCAGGACACGGTCTATGTGTGTCAATCCCCACTAGGCTGACTACGTCACACCTAGCCCAAGTAATGTCTTTCTCGTCCAATGGATTCTAATTACTCACATGTGTCTAAGAGATTCATACTCTGAACATGTCATGCTCTGGCCAGAGGCTTCGAGTAACAATCCGACGATAGGCCTCGGGTATACATCTCCTCGCAAGGAGTGGTGAATCATTTGTAGGCTGTTCAAACATCTTCGGGCACTTCGGCTTATACCCAACCATCCTGGGTCCACACCTCCATGGAGATGCTTGCTTAAGATGTCAAAGTATAAGTCTCCATGACCAAGATGACTTGAACACCGCAAGTCAAAGGAACATCGCACTTAAGCTGCAGTAAGAACTTCACTGACATGTCTATAAGTAGACTACCATATGAAGTCTTACAGCCAGTCACTCCAATGAACTAGTTCCCTTAACTAGCATCCATGTTTATCTCCGGACATCCCAATGTCACCAGCCAGTGAGAATCAGCTGATTAGAGAATAACCCATGCTAGTCTCAACAGAATTGATAGTGTGCGTATTTATCAATTCATCGACTAGGGACAATTTCAATACTTCACAATTGCACATGTAGAGATAATCACTAGTTGTGAATTCATCACAAATTCTCTTATGCTGTGAATTGTATTGCGGACATTCAGTAAATAAGTTCACGATCTCAATCAAATACATGAACATGTATACTCAAATAGTGAATATTTATTTATTAAAGTAAATGATTACAATCATAAGGCGATTGCCTTAGAACACTTCTCTCACATTACTAACAAACTCCCACTTGGCCTAATGTCAATCGCTACGGTATCCAATACCACAGGCTCTAACATGAGCCTCAAACTTGCTTTGAGGCAAGGCCTTAGTTAAAGGATCCGCTAAATTCCTTTCAGTGGGAATTTTCTCAATTTGTATGTCATTCCTACTTATAATCTCTCTGATCAGATGATAGCGGCGAAGCACGTGTTTGGATCGCTGATGAGACCTTGGTTCCTTTGCTTGTGCAATAGCTCCATTGTTGTCGCAGTAATCCGGTATTGCTTCATCAATGGTTGGAACCACACCAAGTTTTGAGACAAACTTCTTGATCCAGACTGCTTCTTTTGCTGCTTCCGAAGCCGCGATATATTCCGCTTCCGTGGTAGAATCCGCTACAGTGTCTTGCTTGGAGCTTTTCCAACTTATTGCGCCTCCATTCAAAGTAAATACGTATCCAGACTGAGATTTGGAGTCATCCTTATCTGTCTGGAAACTGGCATCTGTATATCCACGTATTACCATATCTCCTTCTCCATATATTAGGAACACATCCTTAGTTCTTCTTAAGTAGTTAAGGATTGTCTTGACAGCCGCCTAATGATCCATTCCTGGATTAGACTGGTATCTGCTCGTGACACTCAGAGCATACGATACATCGGGCCTAGTACATAACATAGCATACATGATAGATCCTATCGCGGATGCATAAGGAATCTTATTCATGCAAATCCTCTCGTCTTCTATGCGCGGACACATAGACTTTGAAAGGTTGATCCCATGCCTGATGGGAAGGTAACCTTTCTTGGATTCCGACATGCTAAACCTTTTTAGTACTCGGTCTATATATGTAGACTGCGAAAGACCAAGCAACCGTTTTGATCTATCTCTTTAGATTCTAATCCCAAGGATATAGGTTGCTTCTCCTAGGTCTTTCATGGAGAAAGTTTTGGACAACCAAATTTTAACTGATTGTAAGACTGATATATCGTTTCCTATAAGCAATATGTCATCGACATATAGCACTAGGAATACAACTGCACTCCCACTAACCTTCTTGTACACACAGGGTTCGTCAGGATTTTGTGAGAAATCAAACTCTTTGATTGTCTCATCAAAACGGATGTTCCAGCTCCTTGATGCTTGCTTCAGCCCATATATGGATCGTCGAAGCTTGCATATTTTGGTTTTATCAACCGATGTGAAACCTTCAGGTTGTATCATGTATACATCCTCAAGCAGGTTTCCATTAAGGAATGTTGTTTTCACATCCATTTGTCATATCTCATAATCATAATGAGCTGTTATGGCTAGGAGCATCCGAATGGATTTAAGCATAGCTACTGGCGAATAGGTTTCGTCATAATCAATTCCTTGTTTCTGACGATATCCTTTTGCCACTAATCTAGCCTTAAAGGTAACTACATTACCTTCCATGTCGGTTTTCTTCTTGAAAACCCACTTGCACCCTATGGGCTTAATCCCTTCAGGTGGGTTAACCAAGTCCCATACTTGATTTTCGTACATGGAATCCATTTCCGACTTCATGGCCTCAAGCCATTTGTCCCTTTCTGAACTTTTCAGGGACATCTTCATAACTGATAGGTTCATCATCGCTTATGAGTAACACGTCGTTCGATTCACTTATGAGAAATCCGTATCTCTCTGGAATATTGCGTGTCCTATCAGACCTACGAAGAGGTGGTGTTGTTTTAGGTTCAACTGATAGCTCATCACTATGAGTTATCGGTTGTGGGTCTAGACTAGGTGTCTCTGTAATGTCTATTGGAGTTTCTTGAACTTCATCAAGTTCAATGCCACTCCCACTGTTTTCTTGTAAAAGAAATTCTTTTTCCAGAAATACAGCATGCCTTGAAACAAACACCTTTTGTTCCAAGGGATGATAGAATTGGTAACCCTTCGTTTCCTTAGGGTATCCAATAAATAGACATTTATCAGACTTAGCATCCAATTTGTCTGATACAGTCCGCTTCACATAAGCAGGACAACCCCATATTTTAAGGTGAGTTAAATGAGGTTTCTTACTATTCCACGTCTCATATGGAGTAGTAGAGACTACCTTGGTCGGGACTCTGTTTAGCAAGTAAACAGCTGTCTTAAGTGCATAGCCCCAAAAGGATTTTGGAAGAGTTGCATGGTTCATCATAGATCTAACCATGTCCATCAAGGTTCGGTTACGCCTCTCAGATACACCATTATGCTGTGGTGTATATGGCGGAGTCCATTGAGACAATATCCCATTGTCCCTAAGATAATCTTGAAACTTTTGACTTAATTATTCACCACCTCGATCGGATCGAAGTATCTTAATACTTTTGCCAAGCTGTTTCTCTACTTCATTTCTGAACTCTTTGAATTTCTCAAAAGCTTTAGATTTGTGTTTCATCAAGAACACATACCCGAATCGTGAGTGATCATTGATAAAGGTGATGAAGTAGCTATAGCCTCCTTGTGCAAGAGTTGACATTAGTCCACATACATCAGTATGTATTAGACCAAGCAATTCTCCCACTGGATTACCTTTTCCGGAAAAGGGTACTTTGGCCATCTTGCCTTTTAAGCATGATTCGCATGAATCAAATGAATCGGGTTCAAATGATTCCAAAATTCCACATCGGTGTAATTTGGTCATGCGTTTCTTACTTACATGGCCAAGACGACAATGCCACGTGTTGGAGTCTATTCGATTATCTATTCTAGCACGTTTGTTGCTAACTTCGATATTGAAAATGTCACCGGATAAATCTAACGTATAGATACCATTGTATAAAGTTCTCGTCCCATAAAGAACATCATTTAAAGTTATGTAACAACAATTGTTACTAAAAGTTAAATGATAACCCTTTTCATTCAAGCATGAAATAGATACAATGTTCTTTATTAACGAAGGAACAAAATAACAATTATCCAATTCTAAGACAAGTCCAGCAGGGAGCTTTAGCAAATATGTTCCGATGGCAACAGCAGCAATCTTTGCTCCATTTCCAACTCACAGATTCGTTTCTCCCTTGACGAGTCTTCTTCTATTCCTTAGCCCCTGTATGTCATTACATATATGTGAGCTACACCCAGTATCAAGTACCCAGGTATCTGAGGAAATAGAGTGACATTCAATAACGAAGATACCTGAAGAGGATGGGGCATCGGATGCCTTCTTCTTCAAAGACTCAAGATAAACCTTGCAGTTTCTTCGCCAGTGACCCTCCTTGCCACAATGATGGCAAGTGCCTTTTGGTGTCTTTTCAGTCTTTTTGGCCTTTTTCTTCTTTCCTTTATTCTGTTCTTTGGCCTTCCTCTTAGAACCTTTCTTCGAGGAACCAACTAACAGTACCGTCTTCTGATCTTGCTTTACAGAAGGCTCTATAGTCTTCAGCAGGTTGAGTAACTCAGGAATGGTAGTCTCTAGCTTGTTCATCCGATAGTTCATCACAAATTGTGAATAACTTTTGGGCAAACAATGCAGAATTAAGTCAATACTTAGTTCATGATCCATTGCAAAACCGAGTGTGCTCAGTCGCTCAATGTACCCCAACATCTTTAACACAAACTGTGAGGCAGAAGTGCCTTCCTGCATCCTAGAGGTGAAGAGGAGTCTGGAGACTTCGAACCTTTCGGATCTCACCTGCTCTTCAAATAACTCATGAAGATGGAAGATGATGGTATAAGCATCCATATGCTCATGCTGCTTTTGCAGCTCAGGTACCATAGAGGCTAGCATGATGCAACTCGCAAGTTCAGAATCGGTCACATGTTTCTGATAGGCCACTAACTGGTCTGGAGTTGCATCTTCTGGAGGACGGTTGGGAAGTTGATCTTCAAGGACATAAGCAAGCTTCTCTGCCTTGAGGACTATCCTCAGGTTTCGAAGCCAGTCCATGAAGTTTGGCCTAGTCAGTTTATTGGTGTCCAAAATGGAACGCAAATTCAGAGAAGACATGATCGAGTGATTATCCTAGAAATACAAATTGAGCTTATATGAGAAGAATGATAAAGAATGTATCAACATACATTAATTAAATCCTATTTATTTTTTCGAATTGAATAACCCTTTTTATCAATTCGGGAGATCGTAGGAACACCTCCAAATAGGTTGATATCCAACCATAGATAAGAACAACCATGGATGTGGCCATCAAGTTATTCTTAGCTATGAAGGTAGGTAATTATACCGATTACATATCACATATATGTAACTATCACTTTATGCTATCAACTAATTGAATGTTTGCATAAATCATTGGGTTGTTAACTCATTAACAAGTATGCAACAATATACATAGCACCCAACTGCACCTCTCTTTACATCGACCTTGGCTGTGACACAACAAATCGATGCTCCAAGCTTAAGGCTGACCCATTAATCAAGAAATAGTTTTAATATGGTTGGAGCTCATTCAACCGTTTAGTCAGGCTTGGATGTGTCCAACAACCAAAACTAAGGATTGACCTCTGACTCCAACTATATTATTCATAAACTAATTCCATGGTTTGAACATGTTGAGGTTCAAGCCGGGCATGGATGTGTCCATCAACCCAAACGAGAAACAGAACTCCGATTCTAACCATATTAATGGAAGGTGTTGGCCTTAATATTTTGTAAGGGGTTTTGGGTCTCATCCTTTCTTTTCAAAGCACATTCATGACATATAATTATGTCATGACTAACGATTTCCTTAATAAAGTATGTATGTAACTTAATTTATCAAGTCTCATTAATTGAATTAGGAACCGGATTTCCTAATTCTAATTTCATACTTTATTCAAGGAATTGTTTTGGGAAACAATTTCCTAAATTGTCATAATCAATTTCGGAAATAATATGTTTAAGACTTTGATTTCTTTAAATCAAATCTTATTAAATTAAGAGACAGATTCCCTTAATTCAACCACATATTATTTTCATGAAAATCTCATTTAAGAAAACTCTATAGGAAACCATTTTCCTAATTAATTTTGGAGACAACAATATGTAAGAGCATCACCTCTTAAATCAAATTTCCAAGATTTGATCACATATTTTATTCATGGATTAATTAATTACAACAAATTATTTTCTAAGGGTGGCTCCCCGAGGCTCAGATACCCAAAGAAAAGAAATTTATCGTAAATCCAATTTGGTCCGCTCCCCGAGGCGTAACCAAATTAAACATGACAATTTTATTCAAATGGGAAATTAAATTACAACAACTAACTTTAAATTGGACGGCTCCCCGAGGCTCAATCCAAAATAAAGAATTTTGTTAATAATTTAAAACCAATTCGAATTTAATTGTCAATTAATGATCCATAAATTTGTCTAGACATTCTTGAAAGAAAGTGCCCAAAATTGTGAGATTTCATAATAGGTTTTCAGAATAATTGTAAGTTTCCGGTACAAAGAAAACTTACATATTTCTAAAATTGGAAAATTTCCAAAATAGGAAATTTCCAAAATTGGAAAGTTTCCAAAGATGGGAAGTTTTCACAATTATCATAAAATTTCAGAAACTAGGATATTTCAAAAGTTTACGAAATTTCATGAGGATTTCCAAACTTTGAAATTCCTAAATCTAAAATTTATCATAATTGGAAAGATTCCATAATTGAAAAATTTTCCAAAATTGAGATCATGACAAAGTTTTCCGCAAAATAATTATATGATTATGTCGAACACTAACCGGCTCTGATACCACTGTTGGGACCGGGTGCATGTTGACATGGATACGGGTTCGTAATTTTAAAGTTTAATTACGTGCAGCGGAAGGTTTAGCATAAATAATTTCTTAAATTATTTTAACCACGTATCTAGCATGCGACCTTATGGTGTGTGGACATGATCATAAATTAAAATTTTGCAGAAAAAGTAAACTAATTTACTTTGTACCTCGCGTAACTCGAAGAAAGGGACGAGATCCAACCGTAGCGTCCCTTGGAAGCTTCGCCTCTATTCGCGTCCACGCCGAGTTCTCTTCGGGATGACTTCGCAAAGCCACGAGTTTTGTGCCGACAAGAACTACTAGATTCTCCAAAGGCACAACTAGAATATCAAGAGAGAGAGATGGAAGACTAACCACCAAGTAACGGAATCAAGATCCGGGAGAGGAAGGAGTTGCGATCCGCTTCTTCTTCTTCTTTGTCACCTTCTTGGTGGAGGAGGCTCTCGGGAACCCTAGGCGGTGCGCCGACCCTAGAGAGAGAAAGGGGCGCCGGCCCTAGAGAGAGGGGCGCCTAGAGAGAGAGAGGGAGAGAATAAGGGAGAGAGAGAGAGCTTCTTAATCTCTTGATTAATTGGAATTCAAGGCTTGCCTTTGGTTCCTTTATATAGTAGCCTCTCCATTGCCAAGTCTCCCTTTTAACGGAACAAATTTACATAAGAAATTTATCTTATAAATTTTCTTATGAATTATTCTGTTATGCCAAGTTTTATTATAACTAAATTTATAATAAAACAAACACATCTCCCAATTTATTATGGAATAAATTTTTACAAGAAATTTACTATATAAATTTTTCTTATCATGGAAAAATCAATTCACAATTGATTTTATAAAATAAAATAAACCATTTAAAGTTTATTTTAATCTACATGAAAATAAATTTATTTATATAAATTTCTTTATATAAATTTATTTATCCATAATTTTATAAAACAAATCGAGCTTGATTTATTTTATAATTTAAACCAAATAAATTGGTTTCTCTCCTTTGTTGTGGTCGGCCAAATCAAAGAGGGTGGGGACTCTCTTTGGCCGGCCAAACTGAGCCACCTCCTCGCGAATTAAACTCATTTAATTCGCCCAATAAGCCTTCAAAAGACTTAGCCATTTTAAGCTTCCGATGCGCCTCTGATAAATTCAGATTCGACTTATTTCTCTTGGTCGAAAAATCTAATTTTCAACTCGTTTTAAATCCCTCGGATTACTCGTTGTGCGTGTGACTAAATAGGCTTTCGATTTATGTTGGCCGTCTATAATTAACCAATTATAGAACGATCATGAGTGGCACCTAGTAGTACATCATGACCCCCAATTAATCGAAATATCAACGGTTGACCTCAGAAAGAATTCTGAAACCCTTCAACAGCTATAATGAGTCGTGCCTCATTCCCTTCACCATCTTATACCCACTTGGTTCAGGACACGGTCTATGTGTGTCAATCCCCACTAGGCTGACTACGTCATACCTAGCCCAAGTAATGTCTTTCTCGTCCAATAGATTCTAATTACTCACATGTGTCTAAGAGATTCATACTCTGAACATGTCATGCTCTGGCCAGAGGCTTCAAGTAACAATCTGACGATAGGCCTCGGGTATACATCTCCTCGCAAGGAGTGGTGAATCCTTTGTAGGCTGTTCAAACATCTTCGGGCACTTCGGCTTATACCCAACCATCCTGGGTCCACACCTCCATGGAGATGCTTGCTTAAGATGTCAAAGTATAAGTCTCCATGACCAAGATGACTTGAACACCGCAAGTCAAAGGAACATCGCACTTAAGCTGCAATAAGAACTTCACTGACATGTCTATATGTAGACTACCATATGAAGTCTTACAGCCAGTCACTCCAATGAACTAGTTCCCTTAACTAGCATCCATGTTTATCTCCGGACATCCCAATGTCACCAGCCAGTGAGAATCAGCTGATTAGAGAATAACCCATGCTAGTCTCAACAGAATTGATAGTGTGCGTATTTATCAATTCATCGACTAGGGACAATTTCAATACTTCACAATTGCACATGTAGAGATAATCACTAGTTGTGAATTCATCACAAATTCTCTTATGCTGTGAATTGTATTGCGGACATTCAGTAAATGAGTTCACGATCTCAATCAAATACATGAACATGTATACTCAAATAGTGAATATTCATTTATAAAAGTAAATGATTACAATCATAAGGCGATTGCCTTAGGACACTTCTCTCATATTACTAACAGAGACTAGTAGTCATGCTTCTTCTTCCTCCTCCCTCTCCCTCTTGGTCGAATCCCTCACTTGGGTTTTTGATATTTTGTGAGTTATCCCAAGTTGCTAGTATTGGTGCTTGGTTGACTATAGGGGGGTGAATGTAGCCAGACACTCAAAACACTTCCTCTTTTCTTATCTTCTTTCTGTGATCAGATTAGCAGTGGAAACGAACAAAACAGAAAGAACAAAAATAAGGAAAGAAAGCAAACCGACGCTAACACGCGGATGTACAAGGTTCGGGGATAACTTGCCCCTACTCCTTGGCGTGCTCGTAAGGTGGGTGATGTTGGGACCGGGTGCATGTCGACAAGGATACGGGTACGTAAAATTTTAAATTTTTTTACGTGCAGCGGAAGAATTAGCATAAAATAATTTCCTAAATTATTTTAACCACGTATCTAGCATGCAACCTTATGGTGTGTGGACATAATCATAAATTAAAACTTTGCGGAAAAGTAAACTAATTTACTAAGTACCTCGCGTAACTCGAAGTAAGGGACGAGATCCAACCGTAGCGTCCCTTGGAAGCTTCGCCTCTATTCGCGTCCACGCCGAGTTCTCTTCGAGATGACTTCATAAAGTCACGAGTTTTGTGCCGACTAGAACTACTAGATTCTCTAAAGGCACAACTAGAAGAACAAGAGAAAAGAATGGAAACTCACCAACAAGAAACGGAATCTAAATTCCGGGAAGAGAGGAGTTGTGATCCGCGTCTTCTTCTTCTTGTCTTGGCTTCTCCTTCTCCTTGATAGCTCACGGCAACCAACCCTAAGGGAAGAAGTGCGCCGGCCCTAGTTGCCTCAAGGGGCGCCGGCCCTAGGGTTGAGAAGGGGAAAAGGGAGGAAGAGAATAAGAGAGAGAGAGGGAGAGGATTAACTCTTAATCAACTTAATTGATTGGTATTGAAGGCTAGCCTTTGGTTCCTTTATATAGTAACCTCTCCCTTGCTAAGTCTCCTCTTTAACGGAATTAACGGAATTAATTTTCATAAGAAATTTATCTTATAAATTTTCTTATGAATAATTCCGTTATGCCTAGTTTTATTATAACTAACTTTATAATAAAACAAATTATTCTCTTCTTTAATTATGGAATAAATTTTATAAGAAACTTATAAATTTTCTTTTAATGGAAAAATCAATTCATAATTGATTTTATAAAATTAAAATAAACCACTCCACGGATTATTTTAATTTCCCAAAAAGAAATAAATTTATATAAATTTATTTATATAAATTTCTTTATACAAATTTATTTATCCATAATTTATAAAACAAATCGCGCTAGATTTATTTTATTAATTAAACCAATTAAATTGGTTTATTCCCTTTTTAATGGCCGGCCAAACCAAGAGGGTGGACACCCTCTTTGGCCGGCCAAACCAAGCCGATTTCATCGCGAATTAAACTCATTTAATTCGCCCATTAAGCCTTCAAAAGACTTAGCCATTTTAAGTTTCCGTTGCGCCTCTGATTAACTCAGATTCGACTTATTTCTCTTGATCGGAAAATCTAATTTTCAACTCGTTTTAAATCCCTCGGATTACTCGTAGTGCGTGTGACTAAATAGGCTTTCGATTTATGTTGGCCGTCTTAATCAACTAATTATAGAACGATCATGAGTGGCACCTAGTAGTACATCATGACCCCCAATTAATCGAAAGATCAATGGTTTGACCTCAGAAGTAATTCTGAAACCCTTCAGCAGCTCTAATGAATCGTGCCCCATTCCCTTCACCACCTTATACCCACTTGGTTCAGGACATGGTCTGTTTGTGTCAGTCCCCACTAGACTGACTACGTCACACCTAGCCCAAGTAGTGTCTTTCTCGTCCTTTGGATTTCTAATTACTCTCATGTATTTAAGAGACTCGCACTCTAAACATGATATACTCTGGCCAGAGGTTTTGAGTAACAATCCGACGATAGGCCTGGGTATACATCTCCTCGCAAGGAGTGGTGAATCCTTTGTAGGCTGTTCAAACATCTTCGGGCACTTCGGCTTATACCCAATCATCCTGGGTCCACACCTCCTTGGAGATGCTTGCTTAAGATGTTAAAGTATAAGTCTCCATGACCAAGATGACTTGAACACCGCAAGTCAAAGGAACATCGCACTTAAGCTGCAGTAAGAACTTCATTGACATATCTACATGTAGATTCCCATATGAAGTCTTACAGCTAGTCACTCCAATGAACTAGTTCCCTTAACTAGCATCCATGTTTATCTCTAGACATCCCAATGTCACCAGCCAGTGAGAATCAGCTGATTAGAGAATAACCCATGCTAGTCTCAACAGAATTGATAGTGTCCGTTTTTATCAATTCATCGACTAGGGATAATTTCAATACTTCACAATTGCACATTTAGAGATAATCACTAGTTGTGATCCCATCACAAATTCTCTTATGCTGTGAATTGTATTGCGGGCATTCAGTAGATGAGTTTAAGATCTCAATCAAATACACAAACATGTATACTCAAATAGTGAATTATCATTTATTAGAATAAATGTTTACAATCATAAGGCGATTGCCTTAGGACACTTCTCTCATATTACTAACAAACTCCCACTTGGCCTAATGCCAATCGCTACGGTATCCAATACCACAGGCTCTAACATGACCCTCAAACTTGCTTTGAGGCAAGGCCTTAGTTAAAGGGTCCGCTATATTCCTTTCAGTGGGAACTCTCTCAATTTGTATGTCATTCCTACTTATAATCTCTCTGATCAGATGATAGCGTCGAAGCACGTGTTTGGATCGCTGATGAGACCTTGGTTCCTTCGCTTGTGCAATAGCTCCATTGTTGTCGCAGTAAACCGGCACTGCTTCATCAATGGTTGGAACCACACCAAGTTCTGAGACAAACTTCTTAATCCAAACTGCTTCCTTTGCTGCTTCCGAAGCTGCGATATATTCCGCTTCCGTGGTAGAATCTGCTACGGTGTCTTGTTTGGGACTTTTCCAACTTACTGCGCCGCCATTCAAAGTAAATACGTATCCAGACTGCGATTTGGAGTCATCCTTATCTGTCTGGAAACTGGCATCTGTATACCCACGTATTACCATATCTCCTTCTCCATATATTAGGAACACATCCTTAGTTCTTCTTAAGTACTTAAGGATTATCTTTACAGCCGCCTAATGATCCATCCCTGGATCAGATTGGTATCTGCTCGTGACACTCAGAGCATATGATACATCGGGCCTAGTACATAACATAGCATACATGATAGATCCTATCGCGGATGCATAAGGAATCTTATTCATGCAAATCCTCTCGTCTTCTATGCGCGGACACATAGACTTTGAAAGGTTGATCCCATGCCTGATGGGAAGGTAACCTTTCTTGGATTCCGACATGCTAAACCTTTTTAGTACTCGGTCTATATATGTAGACTGCGAAAGACCAAGCAACCGTTTTGATCTATCTCTATAGATTCTAATCCCAAGGATATAGGTTGCTTCTCCTAGGTCTTTCATGGAGAAAGTTTTGGACAACCAAATTTTAACTGTCTGTAAGACTGATATATCGTTTCCTATAAGTAATATGTCATCGACATATAATACTAGGAATACGACTGCACTCCCACTAACCTTCTTGTACACACAAGGTTCGTCAGGATTTTGTGAGAAATCAAACTCTTTGATTGTCTCATCAAAACGGATGTTCCAGCTCCTAGATGCTTGCTTCAGTCCATATATGGATCGTCGAAGCTTGCATACCTTGGTTTTATCAACCGATGTGAAACCTTCAGGTTGTATCATGTATACATCCTCAAGCAGGTTTCCATTAAGGAAAGCTGTTTTCACATCCATTTGCCATATCTCATAATCATAATGAGCTGCTATGGCTAGGAGCATCCGAATGGATTTAAGCATAGCTACTGGCGAATAGGTTTCGTCATAATCAATTCCTTGTTTTTGACGATATCCTTTTGCCACTAATCTAGCCTTAAAGGTAACTACATTACCTTCCATGTCGGTTTTCTTCTTGAAAACCCACTTGCACCCTATGGGCTTAATCCCTTCAGGTGGGTTAACCAAGTCCCATACTTGATTTTCGTACATGGAATCCATTTCCGACTTCATGGCCTCAAGCCATTTGTCCTTTTCTGAACTTTTCAGGACATCTTCATAACTGATAGGTTCATCATCGCTTATGAGTAACACGTCGTTCGATTCACTTATGAGAAATCCGTATCTCTCTGGAATATTGCGTGCCCTATCAGACCTACGAAGAGGTGGTGTTGTTTTAGGTTCAACTGATAGCTCATCACTATGAATTATCGGTTGTGGGCCTAGACTAGGTGTCTCTGTAATGTCTATTGGAGTTTCTTGAACTTCATCAAGTTCAATGCCACTCCCACTGTTTTCTTGTAAAAGAAATTCTTTTTCCAGAAATACAGCATGCCTTGAAACAAACACCTTTTGCTCCAAGGGATGATAGAATTGGTAACCCTTCGTTTCCTTAGGGTATCCAATAAATAGGCATTTATTAGACTTAGCATCCAATTTGTCTGATACAATCCGCTTCACATAAGCAGGACAACCTCATATCTTAAGGTGAGTTAAGTGAGGTTTCTTACTATTCCATATCTCATATGGAGTAGTAGAGACTACCTTGGTCGGGACTCTGTTTAGCAAGGAAACAGCTGTCTTAAGTGCATAGCCCCAAAAGGACTTTGGAAGAGTTGCATGGTTCATCATGGATCTAACCATGTCCATCAAGGTTCGGTTACGCCTCTCAGATACACCATTATGCTGTGGTGTATACGGCAGAGTCCATTGAGACAATATCCCATTGTCCCTAAGATAATCTTGAAACTCTTGACTTAAGTATTCACCACCCCGATCGGATCGAAGTATCTTAATACTTTTGCCAAGCTGTTTCTCTACTTCTTTTCTGAACTTTTTGAATTTCTCAAAGGCTTCAGATTTGTGTTTCATCAAGAACACATACCCAAATCGTGAGTGATCATCGATAAAGGTGATGAAGTAGCTATAGCCTCCTTGTGCAAGAGTTGACATTGGTCCACATACATCGGTATGTATTAGACCAAGCAAATCTCCCACTGGATTACCTTTTCCGGAAAAGGGTAATTTGGTCATCTTGCCTCTTAAGCATGATTCGCATGTATCAAATGAACCGGGTTCAAATGATTCCAAAATTTCACATCGGTGTAATTTGGTCATGCGTTTCTTACTTATATGGCCAAGACGACAGTGTCACGTGTAGGAGTCTATTCGATTATCTATTCGAGCACGTTTGTTGCTAACTTCGATATTGAAAACGTCACTGGATAAATCTAACGTGTAGATGCCATTGCACAAAGTTCCATTCCCATAAAGAACGCCATTTAAAGTTATGTAACAACAATTGTTACTAAAAGTTAAATGATAACCTTTTTCATTCAAACATGAAATAGATACAATGTTCTTTATTAACGAAGGAACGAAATAACAATTATCCAATTCTAAGACACGTCCAGTTGGGAGCTTTAGCAAATATGTTCCGATGGCAACAGCAGCAATCCTTGCTCCATTTCCAACCCACAAATTCGCTTCTCCCTTGACGAGTCTTCTTCTATTCCTTAGCCCCTGTATGTCATTACATATATGTGAGCTACACCCAGTATCAAGTACCCAGGTATCTGAGGAAATAGAGTGACATTCAATAACGAAGATACCTGAAGAGGATGGGGCATCGGATGCCTTCTTCTTCAAGGACTCAAGATAAACCTTGCAGTTTCTTCGCCAGTGACCCTCCTTGCCACAATGATGACAGTTCCTTTTGGTTTCTTTTCAGTCTTCTTGGCCTTTTTCTTCTTCCCTTGTTCTGTTCTTTGGCCTTCCTCTTAGAATCTTTCTTCGAGGAACCAACTAACAGTACTGCCTTTTGATCCGGCTTTACAGAAGGCTCCACAGTCTTCAGCAGGTTGAGCAACTCAGGAATGGTGGTCTCCAGTTTGTTCATCCGATAGTTCATCACAAATTGTGAATAACTTTTGGGCAAACAACTCAGAATTAAGTCAATACTTAGTTCATGATCCATAGCAAAACCGAGTGCGCTCAGTCGCTCAATGTACCCCAACATCTTTAACACAAACTGCGAGGCAGAAGTGCCTTCCTGCATCTTAGTGGTGAAGAGGAGTCTGGAGACTTCGAACCTTTCGGATCTCGCCTGCTCTTCAAACAACTCATGAAGATGGAAGATGATGGTATAAGCATCCATATGCTCATGCTGCTTTGTAGCTCAGGTACCATAGAGGCTAGCATAATGCAACTTGCAAGTTCAGAATCGGTCACATGTTTCTGATGGCCAACAATTCGTCTGAAGTTGCATTTTCTGGAGGATGGTGGGAAGTTGATTTCAATGACATAAGCAAGCTTTTCCGCCTTGAGGACTATCCTCAGGTTTCGAAGCCAGTCCATGAAGTTCGGCCCAGTCAGTTTATTGGTGTCCAAAATGGAACGCAAGTTTAGAGAAGACATGATCGAGTGATTATCCTAGAAATACAAATTGAGTTTATGTGAGAAAAATGATTAAAGAATGTATCAACATACATAAATAAAATCCTATTTATTTTTCAAATTGAATAACCCTTTTTATCAATTCGGGAGATCGTAGGAACATCTCCAAATAGGTTGATATCCAACCATAGATAAGAACAACCATGACTGTGGCCATCAAGTTTTTTTTTTAGCTATGAAGGTAGGTAATTACACCGATTACATATCACATATATGTAACTATCACTTTATGCTATCAACTAATTGAATGTTTGCATAAATCATTGGGTTGTTAACTCATTAACAAGTATGTAACATTATACATAGCACCCAATTGCACCTCTCTTTACATCGACCTTGGCTGTGGCACAACAAATCGATGCTCCAAGCTTAAGGCTGACCCATTAATCAAGAAATAGTTTTAATATGGTTGGAGCTCATTCAACCGTTTAGTCAGACTTGGATGTGTCCAACAACCAAAACTAAGGATTGACCTCTGACTCCAACTATATTATTCATAAACTAATTCCATGGTTTGAACATGTTGAGGTTCAAGTCGGGCATGGATGTGTCCATCAACCCAAACGAGAAACAAAACTCTGGTTCTAACCATATTAATGGAAGGTGTTAGCCTTAATATTTTGTAAGGGGTTTTGGGTCTCATCTTTTCTAAGCACATTCATGACATATATTATGTCATGACTAACGATTCCTTAATAAAGTATGTATGTGACTTAATTTATCAAGTCTCATTAATTGAATTAGGAACCGGATTTCCTATTCTAATTTCATACTTTATTAAAGGAATTGTTTTGGGAAACAATTTCCTAAATGTCATAATCAATTTCGGAAATAATATGTTTAAGACTTTGATTTCTCTAATCAAATCTTATTAAATTAAGAGCAATTCCCTTAATTCAACACATATTATTTTCATGAAAATCTCAATTAAGAAAACTCTATAGGAAACCATTTTCCTAATTAATTTTGGAGACAACAACATGTAAGAGCATCACCTCTTAAATCATTTTATTCATGGATTTAATTAATTACAACAAATCGTTTCTAAGGGTGGCTGCCCGAGGCTCAGATACCCAAAGAAAAGTAATTTGTCGTAAATCCAATTTTGGTCCGTTTCGGAAACGCAACCAAATCAAACATGACAATTTCATTCAAAATTGGGAAATTAAATTACAACAACTAACTTTAAATTGGACGGCTCCCCGAGGCTCAATCCAAAATAAAGAATTTTGTTAATAATTTAAAGCCAATTCGAATTTGAAATTGTCAACTAATTATCCATAAATTTGTCTAGACTTTCTCAAAAGAAAGTGCCCAAAATTGCGAGGTTTCATAATAGATTTTCAGAAATGGTTGTAAGTTTCTGGTACAAAGAAAACTTACATATTTCCAAAATTGGAAAATTTCTAAAATTAGAAAAATTTTCCCAA
>JAGFNQ010005444.1:39165-78535 GCA_024364735.1 Boesenbergia rotunda | reverse complement strand
ATCTTCTTGGTATATGGCACAGAAATGAACGAGTGCGTTACTCCAGTATCAAATAATGCAGTAGCATACTGACTGAAAATAAGTATCTGACCTGTGACAACCGTAGAAGCTTCCACAGCGTCCTCCTTGGTAACCGAGAAAACCCTAGCATTCATCATAGTCGGTTGAGCCTCCAACATCGGGGTACCTTCCAGCTCAGCTTGCATATAGTGTAGTTTTGCTGGGGCACCTTGGTACGGGACGAGTTGTTGGGGAGGGCCCTGGTTCTTGGTAGGATAGTAAGCCATCATATGCCCTTCCACTCCACAAGTGAAACACCGATTCGTACCTCTTCGGCATTCTCTGGGGTGCCTTTTTCCGCATGTCGCGCACAGGATAGGTTTGGCCTGTTTATTTGCTGGGCCCCCTTGGGGGTTGTTCCATGGCTTCCGTTTACCACTCTGGTCTCCCTTCTAGTTGGTATTGGCACCCTGGGGTTTTTCCCTCTTTCATTTAGCGCCTTCCTTTGTTGGTTGATATTGTTTAGATAGTGCTCAGTGAGTAGGGCGCTACTAAACAGCTCCTCGGCGGTCTGCAGTTGGTTAACTCCGCCAGTCACGTTCAGAGCTATTTCGGGCCGCAACATTTTCAACATAAGTCAGACCCTTTCTTTCTCGGTGCGGACCAGCTCGGGGCATAGGCGAGCTAGTCGATTTAACTTCTTCACGGCTTCATTGACCGAGAGGTCCCCCTGTCGAAATTCCGTGAACTCATCGTAATGTTTGTTGGTGACACGCATGTTGAAGAATTCCTCAAAGAACTCTGACTCGAAGTCCGACCACGTCATCTGGTTCACCTGTCTTTTGGCCTTGACCCTCTCCCACCACATTCTGGCATCTCCAGAAAGACAGAATAACGCACACTTGATCTTCTCATGCTCCGGCCAGTCTAGCAGCTCCGTTGTACTTTTCACTGTCTTGAACCACGCTTGGGCGTCCCACAGTTCGCCAACACCCGAGAAATTTTCCGGTTTCAACCTCAACCACTGGATCAGATAAGCCTCTTGACGTGTTGTAGTGGTCGGGCCTGTCGGAGGGTTTTGCGTAACTGTGGGCGCGACGGGTATAGCAGTCTGGTTCACTGGTGGAGTAGTGGAATTTTCTTGCTGGTTCATCAATGTATTAATGGTTTGTTGCTGCCCCGTGACTTGACGCTGGAGCAGGGTTACTAATTGCCCCAGGTCAAGTGATGGAGTTGCCTCGTTAAGTCGGTTACTCTGTCTTCTAGCCATGTTTTTCTTCACCAAAGAAAAGTATGGCCAATATCAGTTTTTTTCCTATCCCTATATTATTCTAAATATTTGATTCATAAAAGAAGATAAAATATCATTCAGAGTTACATATCCTAAAGTACATTTCATCATAAACATCGTTCATACTTGCATATCCTAAAACCATAAAGCATCCTAAAAGTGCTTACTACTATAAGATATGTAAGGAGGTACTTACTTGGAAGCGGCAGGAAGAGGGCTTGATGTGTGTGTAGTGAGATGGTAACCTCGCTCTAATACCAACCAAGTAACGCCCGCTTTTTTTTTTCATAAATCGGCGTTACGTTAACATGAGTAGGGCAGGTAGACATCATAAGGCAGCGGAATAACTTTAATCTTACACATACATGCACCTACTACCATTCCTAACATAATGACATGGGAACTTGGCATATTGACTTCATACTTAGCATCATATCATGTCATACTTAACATCATGTCATAGAGTCACATAAGTCATCATTCAAGCACATAAGTAGCAAAGGTAAAGTTCTAGCATAAGATGAGTAAACATATTGTTTTCTTGGCCAAGTCACTACCACACACATGCATTCTTGCCCTCCTGCTGCTTCCTTATTGTCCCCTTGCGTGATCTGCGGTATAAGGAAAATAAGACTATAAGCACACAGGCTTAGTAAGACTCTTTCCTACTCACTAAAACCATTCATCACTTAATCATGAGCACATGAAACATTAACATAACTTGGTGCTCTACATAGAACATAAGTATCTAAAATCATTTAGCATGACCTAGTTCTTACATAGTACATGGACATAAGATTTCACTTAACATGGCATGAACATAAACATAAGTAAACATTCTTAGCATGGCATGATACATGGCATAAACGTAAACATAAGTAAATATTCTTAACATGGCATGATACATGACATAAACGTAAACATAAGTAAACATTCTTAGCATGGCATGATACATGGCATAAACGTAAACATAAGTAAACATTCTTAACATGGCATGATACATGCCATAAACATAGACATATGTAAACATTCTTAACATGGCATGATACATGGCATAAACGTAAACATAAGTAAACATTCTTAACATGGCATGATACATGGCATAAACGTAGGCATGCTTCCTATCATATCATATGGGCATCTTCTTAACATAACCATAAGCATAAATCGTTTACTATCATGCATATTTCTTGACATGAAACATAAGCACAAGACATTACTATCATGGCATAATGCACAGCATGAATGAATGCATGAGTCAAATGCATATACATAAGGATGCTTAACTTTTAAAATCATACTTTTAAATACTTAAACATAATCATCACATCATTGGGGTCCCCGGCTTGTACCACATACATACATTATGTGCGTGCATCCCTAAGTAAATACGAGGTAGCTAGCCTCGACCTACTAGGGTAAGGACAGCATAGTCGGTAGTCCCAGAACCGAGGCGTTCTTAAGGTGCCCATCCCTGTTGCACAGCTTCGGTAGTGCCAGAACAGTGGACAGCATAGTCGGTAGTCCAGAACCGGGGCGTTCTTAAGGTACCCATCCCTTGGACCCATACTTCGGTCCGGTACAAGCTCATTCATAAAGTAAAATACTTTACATGCTTCATCATTCATAAGACATTCATGGCATATTTAACATAGCATAACATTGTTACATGAAGCATGACTTAAAACATGCTTGTCCTTTCATTGTTCATTCTTAATGCATAGCAACATGATGCCTTGAAGGCATGAGCATTATCATCATTCATAAACATGGCATGCATCTTCATTCATAAAACATGGTATGCATCTTCATTCATAAAATATGGCATGCATCTTTATTCATAAAACATAGCATGCATCTTCATTCATAAAACACGGCATGTATCTTCATTCATAAAACATCATTCTTATTCATAGTTCTTGCATGATCATGGCATATAAGGGAAGCATTGCATTATGTTCATTGAACATGACATGTTTACATAGACTATTATCCAAATCCATAGAGCTTGCATGATCATGATACATGAGGTAAGCATTGCATTTCATACATAAGCATGGTATCTATCACAAGCATGCATAGGTAGGACTTCCATAAACATGCTACCTACTATCCAAGTGTATGGCATAGAACATAAGGCATTCGGGAATAAACCCTATTCAGCATGGCATCTAATCATAAACATACAAACATGAAACATGGTGCTTAAGGTTAGGGTTATCGGTAACTCAATTTCTACCACATGCTTGAACCTTTATACATACATCATAATAATCCATAAACCATCATTCTTCAAACCCTAACTCCTCCCAAACCCTGGTTACATTGCTTGGCCGAAACCTATAAGGGAGATGTTCCATCATTCAATGACATGTAAGGTAGCATAAGGAAAAAGGAACAACCATACACGACATCTAAGGCCATAAGAAGCCATTAAGGCTCATGATTAGGGTTTACCCTAACTTTTAGCCCTATTTTTCTAAGGTTGGCCAAAACATGTAAGGGCCATGGGTGCATGAATAAATTCATAAAATTCCTAATTAATCATCTAATATCTTCCATACCATACCATAGGAGTCATTAGGACCCTTACTTGGGGTAAGCCCTAACTCCTTGCCCTTGAACTTTCTTGGCCGAAACCCTTAGGGTCACAAGACCTTGTGAAAATTCACATAAATCCCTTCAACCTCCCTTTGTATCATAAGGGTACACAAGATACATAATTGAAGGGTTAAATCCAACCCTAGCCATGGAATCCTTATGAGGGTCCCAAACCCTAAAGGGTCTTAGGGTACTCCAAAAATTTCCAAAAATTATATTTATTCTATAAACATCATGAGAACACATTAGAAAGCATGATTAAGATTTTTAACATCATCATGGACCCAAAAACCCTAGTGGCCGAAAGTCATAGGGGTCCAAATCATGGTTTCTTCAACATCAAACCCATACCAAACTTTATATTATGCTAAACATCAAGGAGAACTATTATACCACAGGTGAGTGAGTCTTACTTTGGTTGATCTTCATTATAGACCTTAGATTTGAGAGAAGGATGAAGATCTTGTTGCCTCTTGACCACCCCTAGCCTTTGTACCCTTGTAAAAGCCTTGGATCTTGGAGATGGAGCCTCAGGTGAACCTTTTCCAAGGAAAAATCCCCCCTTGGGGTTTCGGCTAGGATGAGGAAGGGGGAGAAGAGGAGAGCTTGGTGGATGAAAAGAAGAGAAGTAACTCCCAAGTATTGAGTTATCTCCCATTTATGCTCAATGAAGAGGGCAAATGAACAGACATGATACCTCCTCTCATGTGACTCTTCCTTTCCCCAAGCCTTAACTAAAATCCACTTCATTCTCTCATAGCACTCCCTTGCTAGGTGAATTGGTTAGTGCATGCATCGTTGTACAAGAGGTTCAAGGTTCAATCCTTGGTGCATGCACTAATTTTCTATTTTATTTTCTATTATTTTGAAAATTCCTTAAAAATTCCCTCATAATTATGTTAATATTTCTCATTACAACCCCTTTATATTTCTATTAATTTTTACCTAAAATTCACCCCTAATCATGGTACTAGAAAGCCCATATAAGACCCATTAGTGCTTATTTATCCCAATTTAAATGAGAAAACATGGATTTCTAGGCTAAAATTTGTATTAATATTTCTAGGTCCCTCAGAAAATTATCTAGACATGCTCAATATTTTAATGAAATATTAAGAAAATTTTCTGGGTCGTTACACAGGGCGCCCCGAAGTGCTATAAATAGCACCCAACTCCAAGGCTTCTCAACAATCAATTCTTCCAACGCATTCACGCTCTTCTACTCCCACACTCTGCTCCGGAAGCCACCCGACTCGAGATACAAGCGCCGATGATGTCCCTCTGCTCCGAAAATATAATCTACACCGGATGTCGGTAACGAAGAGCTGCTTTTAAGTTTACTGTACTATTGTTGTAATACATTTTGTAAACTATTTTCGCGCACATATAGAATTACCCGCAGTAAACGGTCAACGACCGTGGGCCTTGGAGTAGGAGCCAACCGCGACTCCGAACCAACTAAAATCTTGGTGTTCGCGTGTGTTTTACATTGTTTATTTCCGTTGCTAATTCTCTTTTACAAATCCGAACGTTTTACGATATTCACCCCCCTCTATCGTTCTTCTTGATCCAACAGTTTCGTCATAGTCTAAGCCTTCGACTTGACTGAACCCTTTAGCTACTAAGCGGGCTTTGTTTCTGACTATTTCCCCTTGGTCATTTAGTTTGTTCCTAAATACCCACTTAGTATCTATGATGGATTTGCGCTTAGGTTTAGGTACTAGTTCCCAGACTTGGTTTCTCTCAAATTGGGCTAATTCCTCTTGTATTGCTATGATCCAATCAGGATCAGGTAAGGCCTCCTCTATAGTCTTAGGTTCAATTTTCAAAATTAGTGTAATCTGACTAAGATTTCTATAGGAGGACCTAGTTCTGACTCCTAAGGTTGGATCACCCACAATTTAGTCAAAGGGGTGGCTGAGTCTGGGTTTCTTGGTTCTTCTAGAACTTGGTTCAGCCTCAAATCCGACTGGACGGTTAGGTTCTGTATTTTGTTCAATTACTTGGGTTGGTTCATTTGTAGGTTCAATTGACATAGTAGTTGGTTCAATAGTTAGTTCATTTAGAGTTTCAACTAGTGGTTCAATTGATGATTCCATAATTTGTTCATTATCTTCTTGATCAATAATTGATGGATTCAGGTTTGGATTATCAGATTTTAAATTAATTAACTCATCAAATATTAAATTCGTTGTTTCTTCAATTATGTTAGTTTGTCTATTGTTGACCCTATAGGCCCTACTTGTTGTTGAATTTCCTAAAAATATTCCAGAGGTTGACTTAGACTGGAATTTCCCTATGTAGCCCTTGGTGTTTAGGATATGGACTTTGCACCCAAAGACCCTTAGGTAGTGTAGGTTTGGAAGTCTATGGTAATATAGTTCATAGGGAGTTTTATTATGTCGTTTGTTAATTAGGACCCTATTTTCGATATAGCAAGCCGTACTAATTGCTTCTGCCCAAAATTGGTTAGCTAGGTTGAATTCATTGAGCATAGTCCTAGCAGCTTCCTGTAGAGTTTTATTCTTCCTTTCTACTATCTCATTTTACTGGGGGGTTCTAGGACACGAAAATTTGTGAATGTACCCATTTATCTTACAAAATTCCTCAACCCTTTGGTTTTCAAACTCTCCCCCATGATCACTCCTAAGTCTTTTGATTTTAGTATCATTTTGATTCTCAATTACCTTAAATAGGTCAATGAATAGATTTAGGGTTTCATCCTTAGTTTTTAGGAACCTTACCCAAGTAAACCTAGAGTAATCATCGATAATGACTAAGCAGTATCGATTTTAGCTTAGTGGCTTGGCTCCATGTGAATCAAATAGGTCATGGTGCAGGAGCTCAAGTGTGGTTTGAGTTAGGTCTGATTAAACTTGTTTGTGATTAGACCTGGTGTGTTTACCTTGGTTACATGAGTCACATATCATGTTTTCATGATTCTTAATTTTTGGTATTCCTTTAATTAGACCAAGTTGGGTGAATTTTGAAATTAGTCTTAGATTAGTGTGACCTAATCTCCTATGCCAGAGATTTGATTCTTCTAACTGAGTTAGAGGAATTTAGGAACTAAGGGTAGATTTATAGTATAAACATTATTTTTCCTAGTGCTCTTAAGCATGACTTCTGAGTCTTGCAAATTTCTAATCAGGCAGTTAGAGTTGGTAAAGGTAACTACTTAACCAGTATCACATAATTGACTTATACTAAGTAAATTAAACTTAAAGTTCTCAACCAAGAGTACCTTTTTAATTACAAAATCGGATTTGAGTTCAATGTTACCTGACCCAATGACTTTGAGTGTAGCATTGTTGTCAAATGCTACTGAGCCTAGGTTCTTAAACTTGAGTTTGGTGAATTTCAATTTGTCTCCAGTCATGTGTCTGGAGTACCCGCTATCCAACATCCATTGGTCCAAATCATTATGTTCCTACACATAAAGAATTTATTGATTTGGATCCAATTAGAATTAAGGATAGCTTAAATTGATTTTCACAACCTAGTCTGTCTTACCCAATCTATAGTTATCAATCACGTTAACCTTATGTGTTTTGTGAGACAGGTTTTAATAAAAGTAAGGATTTTATTTTGAAAAAACTTGATTAATTTTGAAAAGTTGAATTAATTTTGAAAATAATTTAATTAAGTTTTAAGTTTATTTAAAAAGTGGTTGAATCTAAGATTAATTGAAATTTGTGTTAGATTCAAATCTGACAATAGTAAAGTGAATTTGGTTTTCAATAATTGGCTTCCAGGTCTTGGCGAGGCACTAGGCCTTATTTGGCCGTAGCCTTATTGGATCATCAACCTTTTTCTTGACAAAGCCTTTTATTGAAAAATCATCTTCAAGTTACTCCTTGAGAGATTTTGGTCTAACTAGTTTGGGTCTTGGATCGGTAGCTTCGGCTAGTTCCGCCAAAATGGCTTCCCTAACGTACTATCATCTCACCTCCACCCAATACTAGGTTTTCAAATTTCAATTAAACTATTTCAGTCCTTAGTCTAACCTGTCCTAGGTCTAAACATGAAAATTTACAGAAATAAATAAACAATTAAGCATGCAATTCAAATTAAAGAAAAGAAATTATCTAAAAAAAATGTTTTTAAATTAGCTCCCCCTGGACTAAAGCCACGATAATGGTTAGGCAAGATATAAATCTTGTCCTTGGGGATCCAATACTGGTTTGGCCCAGCTTGGTTATTCAAGCAATGTTTGGGTACCCATGCTTGAACTTTGTGTCTTAATTGGTTCAATACAGCATAGTATGACCGTTGTCTCGACTTGGTTTGATACCCAAACCCGGATCAATTTAGAACGGACTTCTATTTTCCAAGGATCATGTCAAGACCCTTGGAACCCGAAGTGAATCGTTCTAAAGCCGCTCTAAGGTCCTTGACTTGAGTTTTCAAGGAGGAGTTCTCTTTCTCAAGTTTTTCAACCTGAGTAGAGGTTCCTTCTTGAACCTTCTCGGTCAAGGATCTAGAGTCAGCTTCCTCTTTCAGGAGTTTTACTTCCTGTCGGAGGGACTCGACTCGAATTTTGGCTTTCGCCAAGTTGCGAGATAAGTAAGCAATTAACTTTGATAACTCAACTTCAGAATAACCACTTACCGTTATTTTGCCGTTCTCCGAAATTGGGAGCCTCCCGTCGTCCGGCTCCGATTCTGATCCGGTGTCAATGTCTCCCGTCGTCCGCCTCTTCTTCTTCGGAGGAAGATTCGTCCCACGTGGCATGAAGAGCCTTCTTCCTTCGAGTCTTCTTAGCTTCTTTTATATTAGGGCACTCCGATTTGTAGTGTCCCTTCTTGTTGCATTCGTAGCAAGACACATTTGATTTGGACTTCGAAGTTGAAGGTTCAGCTAGATCTTCCTTTCTTCGGCTGGCTTTCTTTCTATTGTTCTGATGCTTCAGCTCCTTGTAGTAGTCCCGAGCCAGCCGAACCAGCTTGGGTCGATCCTCTTCACTATCTTCTGAATCTGAGTCTGAGTCTGAGTCAGACTCGAGTGCAGGTTAAAGCGTTTTCTTGGCTACCTTTCCTTGGGGTTTACCTACAAGAAAAGCAATACCTTTGTCGGCCAAGGTGCAGTTACTTTTAGAAAGATCCCTAGAAACCTTGTAAGCATCTACCATAGATGCCCACAGAGTATTTCTTGGGAAAGCATTTAAGGTATACCTGATAAGGTCATGATTTTCTACCTTGTGACCGATTGTATGCAGGCCGTTCATCAGTTCCTGGATCCTGGCGTGGAGTTGTGCTGTAGATTCACCATCGTTCATTTTGATTGTGTACAATTTGTTCAGCAGTAGGTCCGTTTTGCTGATTCTGATGTCAGAGGTGCCTTCGTGCAACTCAATTAGTTTGCTCCAGTTCTTTAGCACTGTTGACGGGACCCACCCGGTTCAGTTCTTCTTTAGTTAATACGCATTGCAGTGTCTGGGTTGCCTTTGCATCAGCCTCGATCTTTTTCTTCAGCGAGGCGTCCCATTCTGAGTAGTGTTATGCCACTCCTTCAGCATTCTTGGGGATTTCAAGATCAGATTGGATTATAATCCACATATCCACATGAGTTTTTAGGTGGACTTTCATCCAACTCTTCCAATATGAGAAGTCTTCTCCACTAAAGAGTGGTAGTCTGGCTATGCTGAAACCCTCTTGCATGGCCATTATAATTTCTATGAAAAACAAAAATAAAGAAATTCTGTCCCAAGACTTGGTCTTGGATTAGTAGTGTGGGAATAAAAAATTAATCGAGAAAAAGCGATCGAGTGGTGTTGCACCAACCTCGATTAACGAGAAAAAAATTCGAAGAGAAAAAAAATAAAAATTTTGTAAAATCCGAAAATACTCTCAAATTGGTGGTTGCACCAGATTTGAGCCACCCGCTCTAATACCACTTGTTGGATTGGAGCAAACGATAGAGGGGGGTGAATATCGTTAAAAACTTTTCGGACTAAGAAAGAGCAAATACGCAGTGGAAAGAAATAAATTGCACAAGAACACAAGTCAAATTTTTACTTGGTTCGGAGTCGCGGTCGGCTCCTACTCCAAGGCCCACAGTCCTTGACCATTTACTTTGGGCAATCCAATAATTGCAATAAAGATTTACAAGTGAAGTACAAGAGTATATCAGGAAATTGAAATGCAATAAATATTGAATTTCGGAGCAAAGGGTCATCGTCGGCGCTGGGATCTCGAAGTCAGAGTTTGCCGGGGCCAGCACTTGAACGAAAAGCTTTGGAGCGTTGAGTAACAGTTATTTGGAAGCCTTGGGGTCGACGCCCTTTTATAGTGCCCATGGGGGCGCCTGATCCATTGGGGACGCCTGACACGTGCCTTCACCTGCAAAAACCTCAATCCATAGCTCGGTCAGCGGTTAACCCCTTCGATTCGCCACCTGTGCTGGGGCCCCCGGGACCTCTCAGGCACCTAAGTTGACTTGGTCCATTGGCTTCGTGGCAGATTTGCTTCGATGACCTCTTTGGCTTTGACCTTGGGCGCCCAGGACCTCCTGGGCGCCTAGCCCAGTGTGGTTTCGAAGCAGTTTTGCTTCTTGGCAATTTTTGGCCTTGACCTTGGGCGCCCGTGACCTCCCAAGCGCCTAGCCCAGTGAACCACCCCCTCCTTTGGGGTGTCTGAGCTGCAGAAACGCAATCCTTTGGTCCCTGTAACCAAGGTTAGTTCCAAAACAAACCAAGCAAGAGTGTTAGTCATTATTTACAGTCGTAGCTGTCTTGGTTCTGACTTCGGATCTCCTAAATGGAACCCTAGGTCGAACCGACGCCTAATGTTCCCTCGACGGGGAATGCGTCCTCACCTACTCCTCTCAAAGAGTTTACCTTTTGCCAATCGGCTCCTCCGGTTGGACTTTTGCCCAATCCACCTGACCAGGTCTTCATGCCCAACTTCCGGTCAGGTCTTCGGTGTTGGGACCGGGTGCATGTCGACAAGGATACGAGTTCGTAAAATTTAAAATTTTTACGTGCAGCGGAAGAGTTTGCATAAAATAATTTCTTAAATTATTTTAACTTCGTATCTAGCATGCAACCTTATAGTGTATCGACATAATCATGAAATAAAAGTTTGCGAAAAGTAAACTAATTTACCAAGTACCTCGCGTAACTCGAAGTAAGGGACGAGATCCAACCATAGCGTCCCTTGGAAGCTTCGCCTCTATTCGCGTCCATGCCGAGTTCTCTTCGGGATGACTTCACAAAGTCACGAGTTTTGTGCCGACGAGAACTACTAGATTCTTGGAAGGCACAACTAGAAGAATAAGAGAAACAATGGAAAAACTAACCAATGAAGTAACGGAATCGTATTTCGGAAGAGAGGAGTCGCTATCCGCTTCTTCTTCTTCGTCTTCGGGTTCTCCTTCCTTTTGGTTGCTCACGCCAACTTCCCTCTTGGAGGAAGGCTTGGTGCGCCGGCCCTAATTCACAAGAATGGGCGCCGGCCCTAGGCAAGGAGAAGGAGAGGGAGAGGAGAAGAATAAAAGAGAGAGAGAGAGAGGGAACTCTTAATCAACTATTGATTAATTGATTGATCTAAAGGGCTAGCCTTTGGGTCCTTTATATAGTAGCAACTCTTTGCTAAGTCTCCCTCTAAACGGAATTAGTTATAAGAAATTTATCCTATAAATTTTCTTAACTAATTATTCCGTTTAAACCAAGTTTTATTATAAACTAATTTATAATAAAACTAATTCTTCTTCTCTTTAAATTATGGAATAAATTTTATAAGAAATTTATAAACTTTCTTATCATGGAAAACTCAATTCATAATTGATTTTATAAAATTAAAATAAACCAATTCATGGATTATTTTAATCTTCCATAAAAGAATAAATTTCTATAAATTTTATTTATATAAATTTCTTTATACAAATTTATTTATCCATAATTTATAGAACAAATCACACTAGATTTATTTTATTAATTAAACCAAAATAAACTTGGTTTCTTCTTCTTCATTGGCCGGCCACCCAAAGAGGGGTTAACACCCTCTTTGGTCGGCCAAATCCAACCCGAACCGCCGCGAATTAAACTCATTTAATTCGCCCAAAAAGCCTTCAAAAGACTTAGCCATTTTTAGCTTCCATTGCGCCTCTGACTAACTCAGATTCGACTTGTTTCTCTTGATCGGAAAATCTAATTTTCAACTCGTTTTAAATCCCTCGGATTACTCGTATTGCGTGTGACTAAATAGGCTTTCGATTTATGTTGGCCGTCTATAATTAACCCATTAATTATAGAACGATCATGAGTGGCACCTAGTAGTACATCATGACCCCCAATTAATCGAAAGATCAACGGTTTGACCCCAGAAGAAATTATTCTGAAACCCTTCAGCAGCTCTAATGAATCGTGCCTCATTCCCTTCACCACCTTATACCCACTTGGTTCAGGACACGGTCTATGGTGTCAGTCCCCACTAGGCTGACTACGTCACACCTAGCCCAAGTAGTGTCTTCCTCGTCCTTTGGATTTCTAATTACTCTCATGTATTTAAGAGACTCGCACTCTTAACATGATATGCTCTGGCCAGAGGCTTCGAGTAACAATCCGACGATAGGCCTGGGTATACATCTCCTCGCAAGGAGTGGTGAATCCTTTGTAGGCTGTTCAAACATCTTCGGGCACTTCGGCTTATACCCGATCATCCTGGGTCCACACCTCCTTGGAGATGCTTGCTTAAGATGTCAAAGTATAAGTCTTCATGACCAAGATGACTAGAACACCGCAAGTCAAAGGAACATCGCACTTAAGCCGCAGTAAGATCTTCATTGACATATCTACATGTAGATTCCCATATGAAGTCTTACAGCTAGTCACTCCAATGAACTAGTTCCCTTAACTAGCATCCATGTTTATCTCCGGACATCCCAATGTCACCAGCCAGTGAGAATCAGCTGATTAGAGAATAACCCATGCTAGTCTCAACAGAATTGATAGTGTCCGTTTTTATCAATTCATCGACTAGGGATAATTTCAATACTTCACAATTGCACATTAGAGATAATCACTAGTTGTGATCCCATCACAAATTCTCTTATGCTGTGAGTTGTATTGCGGACATTCAGTATATGAGTTTAAGATCCCAATCAAATACACAAAATATGTATACTCAAATAGTGAATTATCATTTATTAAAATAAATGTTTACATCATAAGGCGATTGCCTTAGGACACTTCTCTCATATCACTAACATTCGGTGCCCAGCCCCTTGCCAGGACTTCTTCCCCAGTCCTCGACCAGGACTTCTTTACCTGACTTCCGGTCAGGTCTTCTTGCCCAGTCCTTGACCAGGACTTCTTAGCCCGACCCTTTGCCAGGACTTCTTACCTAGTGTACCTAGGACTTCTTCCTTCACACTCAGTCAACAAGTTAGATCACAATAACATCTTAACTTCTGAACTCTTTTCCATTATCAAAACCCAGGTTTGACTTAGGTGCTACCTGCACCAACAGAAAGGAAGCTTCAACTTCAAGAACCTGAGGAGATAAGACTAGAAGCATATGAGAACTCAAGGATTTACAAGGAGAAGACTAAGATTTTTCATGACAAACATATAGTGAGGAAAGAGTTCCAAATTGGCGACAAGGTCCTATTGTACAAGTCAAGGCTCAAATTGATTAAAGGTAAGTTGAGGTCTAGATGGGAAGGTCCATTTCTTGTAACTAATATTTTTCCTTAAGGTGTTGTTGAAATCAAGGATGAGGCTAATGGTTTTGTTTCGAGAGTTAATGGCCACCAGCTCAAGAAATACTTTGAAGAGGTAAAGGAGCTAGATGTGGATGGATTGGACACTAAAGATGCTATCTACCCAACTAAAAGGGGAGTTTATTTTTCTTACATTTTTATTTCATTGTATATATCATTTTTATGTTTTCTAAAAATAAATTTTTCTTTTATAATGAGTCCTTGCAAATATATGTTTAGGTAGTGTAGGATGAATAAAAAGTCATTGTAGATACCATATTATTCTTTTTGGCACCTTATTTCTTGCATGATTAGGAATAAATGTATCCCTCTAGGTTTTCTCTATATCATTTTAGAGTCCTTTGAAAATGAATTAAATTTGGTTGTTAAAATGTAGGATTTGAGCCAATGGATGAAAATTCTTGGATGCTTGAGTACTACTTAGTTATGGACTCTAGATTGATGACTTGAGATAAATTCTTTTTACCTAGTGAGGACTTAGCCTAATTTTTGTAATACACACATGTGATTGTACTCTAGAACTTGCTTAGGTTCTTTCAAAACTATATTTCTATGATTAGACCACATTTTTAGAGGTGAATCACTTTGTCTCCTTTTCATATCAATTTTTGCAACATTGCTTGTTGATCTTCTCTATATTCTATTTTCTTTCCCTTATATTTCTATTTATACCCATATTCTCCATGGACTTGGTTGCTTTGAATTGTTCTAGATGTTACTTTGCCCGAGACGGTCAAAAAGCTAAGTGTGGGGAAGGTGGCTAGTGTTTTGAAATATTTTGGTAAAAAGTGATGCATTTTGAAGTTTATTTTGTGATGGAAATCTATTTTTATGAATTTAAAGATGGCAATTCTGAATGCTTTGATGGGTTTAAAGGAATGGAGAAACTATCAAGAATGCAGTAGATGAAATTATTTGATGTACTAAGGTACCAATTGAAGGAGTTTTGTATCAAGTTTGGTTGTAAGAGTAAGTAGAGCATATAATTCCGTATTCATTATATGTTTTGATCAGAAACGTTTCTGTTGAAGATGAATTGAAGCTGTACAATTCAAGTGTGAAATGAATCTGAAAGTGCTGAAAGAAAAGGAAAAAAAATTGAGAAGCAAAAAGAAAATCAGTTTAAGTTAGGTGGTTGTAAAAGCAGCTGAATTGCAAAAAGTAATGATACGTTACTATCATTTTGATGGAAAAGAAATGGGAGCTTACAAGTGTTAGAATCATTAAAAAAAAATGTAAGCAAAAACAGAAACAGGAATTCGGCTGCAGAGAAGAAAAAGAAAATGAAGAGCAGCTGAAAACAAAAGGAAGCAAAAAAAAAAGAAAGAAAAGGGCATTAAGTGGAAGTGAAGAGTTGGGTTAGTTTACTGAATCTGAAGATGTGAACAATGAGCTAGCTGAATTCAAGAGAGAGTTATTGATTGAAAGATTGAACCCTTGGCAGAAGGCAGTTCAGAAGTCTGCTGTTTCAGCTACTGATCAGACCCTGATCGGTCACCAATCCGATCAGGGAGGGGTGATCGGTCACTCTGATCGATCAGAAGGAGCTCAGTCTGATCCAATGCAGTCTAGAATGATCAATGCAGTGATTGATCAGTCTGCAGGCCGATCAGATGAATGCCAGAAAGATAAGGAAGGGCCTAATCGATCTCTTGACCGATCAAACAGAGTCTGATCGATCCCTTGACCGATTAGTAAAAGTTGAATCACTGAATTCACTAATTTCATAGAGTTATTGTCTGTACCCTACTCATTTTAGCTTTGATTTCACTAGAGGATACTATCAAAGGGGCAAAGTACATTAGGTTACATTCTTGAGCATCCAAGTCTTCCACTTCCTTAACTTTTCCATTTTCTATACCTCTATTTCATTTCTATCATTTCATATTTCTTCAACTTGTTTGAATAAGCTTTTGTAGGTGTGGATCTAAATCAAGAATGATGGTGGAGAGTAGAGCATAAGCAAGCTTATGGTAGTGCAAGAACCATGGTTGTGTTTGAGTGAGCTCTAATTTCATCAAAAATGTAGAATTTAGGAAGAGAGCCACCCAAAACTTCCCTTGAAAGGATTTGTGTGTTTAGTTCATCTCAATGAGTCTTGAAGGATGAAGTATACTAAGTTGTTGACTTAAGGACAAGATACTAGTCCATTGAGTTTGATTTTTGAGGATTGACAACCCTAGGTAATTTCCTTTCAATTGCTTCTAACTATGATTGAGAATAATTTAGGGGATACATGATTAGTTAGCTTGTGCGAAACACCCAAGAGTAAGTGTGGGGGAGTTGATAACTACCATTTTGTTAATTATTTTAGGCTCTCAAATTCATGTTTTGATCCACTTTTATATACTTAAGTTTGAATTTATATTAGGTTTCATGAATTACATCTATTTTAGCTTTGGATGCAAATCTTTGTAGATTTAAGATGTTTTGGCACTAAAATTTGAATATAATTTTGTAGGCTTCAAATGACCATGGACCTAGATCAGATTGGATCAGACTTGAGCTCAGACTTGGCATCGATCAAGGGGATCAAGAGATGGATCCATGTGGGTCGCCCGATCAAGAAACGGGGTGATCTGAGCCATCTTTCAGTTTCTGATCAATCCGAGCCTATGATAGAGCGAATCAAGTCCATAGATCAAAATCTGAAGCTTTGAACCAAATCAAAGTCCATCTGACCGTCGGATCAAGCTTAAGGGGAGTTTTAACCGTCCATTCAAGAGGCAGAGAGATCTGAGCCATCCGTTGCAGATCTGATTGATCCAAGCTAAGGGAAAATAGATCAGGACCATTGATGGAGATTTGGAAGGTTTGGTTCAGATCAAAGTAGATTCGACCGTTGGATGCATGCAAGGATGATCATATCCATCCATTTCTAACAGTTAAAAACCGCTTCTCCGATCAGATCTGGCGTCATCGCGTGTTCTCTGTTCTTCATGTTCTTGAGCTTTCTTCTTCGATTTCCTTGCGCGGTCACTACAGATCCGAGTGCTTTTCCAGACCTCAATCAGAGGATCGATCTCCCGAGAGGTTAGCGATTCAATCTCGTCGCTGAAGGACCAGAGGTGAGGGTTTCGCCAAAGGGCTACACTTCATTCGATGGATTCCTGACCGATCGTCATCGTCAATTGGAGCTGTCAGAGTCTTCAGAAGGGTTTTTTGAAGAGTTCTGAGAGCTTCTGAACCACGAGTGCCATCCAATTCAACAAAGAGGAGAAGATTAGGTTAAGTGTTCAGCTACGCATCGAATCAACGCCAATCGTCCGCTGGGGGATCAGATTCTGCCGATTCTCGAGCTAGGGGGTTCTTAGCTTGATTCTTGTGTGACGGCAAGAAGAAGACCTGGTGAAGAACTCGATCTGAAGTTTAGATTTCGATTCTGTACTCATTTCTGTAGTCATTTTACCTTGTAGCAGTACACTTTCAGTCACTGATCGATCTGCTCGATCAATCAGATAAGCCACTGATCGGTTTGTGCGACCGATTAGTCAAGCATCTGATCGGTCTATCGACCGATCAGGCAGTCTCAGTCTCATTCAACCTTGTTCTGTTATCAATTTTTTAACACACATCTGTTCCTAGTAATTTTTCTGTTTCAAACTTTACATTTCCGCAATTTAGCTATAGTTCTTATGTTTCCTTAAAGTTGTTCTTGAATTTTAATCTCATAGTCTTTAATTGAATTGCTCAGTTCTCAATTAGGGTTAAGTTAGTTTCCTTGATTTAGTTTTAAATAGGTTAAGTATAATTCTTACAATTTCCTAATTCGTACCATGCTTTAGCTAAGTTCACTCAGTTTTTACTGCTATTTCATTCCTATTTGCAAAACAAACCCCCATTTCAATTTGAAACCCCAAAAACCTCAAACGACAAAAATTACAAACTTGAGTTAAACATTCACAACTAGTCCTTAGAAAAATACGACTTGAGGCCCCTATACTACATTTTAACTTTGTTAGCTAAGGGTTTTCAACTTATAAATATCTAAATTTGAGGCTCATCGTGACACTTGTAATTGGGTCCATCAAATAGCTACCTCCTACAAGCTTTTTCACAATGATGTAAGGTCCACCACATTGATGCTCGAGCTTTCCTGCGTCGTCAACTGGTTTGGTTCTTTTCTAGACCTTATCCCCGACTTGGAAAGTTCGAGTGATCACTCGACGATTGTACACTTGTTGCAAACGTTGATGGTATATAACTAGTCGAACAGCTGCTTTGTCTCGCACTTCTACACCAAGTCTAGGTCAATTAGTCGTTCCTGATCATTGTCTTCCTTGCTGTAGTGTTGTCGTCGGATTGAATCATCGCCTATTTCCACAGGAATCACCGATTTCGCTACATATACCAAATTGAAGGGACTCTGACCAGTCCCTTCTTTCGGAGTAGTACGTACAACCACAAGATGCTCGAGAGATCTTCAACCCAACTACCTCCGACATGTTCCAGTTTTATCTTAAGCCCTCTGATGATCTACCGGTAGACCACTTCTGCCTGGTCGTTACTTTGTGGATAAGCGACTAAGGTGAAGGCCAAGCGAATACTTAGTCCTTCACACCACTCTCTGAGTTTGCGCCCTCCAAACTATCTGTCATTATCCGATACCAATTTATAAGGGATGTCATGCATGCAAACTATGTCTTTCCACAGGATCATCATAACGGCGTCTTCCGCGATATGTGCAAGCGACTCTGCCTTGACCCATTTGGAGAAGTCAACCAATACCAATAGAAACTTCTTCTATTGAGGTCCGATCGGGAAAGGACCCACAATGTTCATTCCCCACTAATCGAAGGGGCATGAGGTAGTGGAGGCTCGAAGTAGTTCAGTCGGACGGTGAGTGATATGTTGATGCTTTTGACAGGCTTCACACCCGACAATAAATTTCGTAGCATCTACTTGCAACATGGGCCAAAAATATCTGGCCAGAATAGTCATTCTAGCCATGGATCTCCCCCCAATATGACTTCCACATATGCCTTCGTGAACCTCCCGCATGATGTAATCAACTTCTCCCAGACCAATGCACTTGAGCAACAGTCGAGCGAATGGTCTTTTATATAACTGTTCTCCCACTAACGTGAATCTGGAAGCCCTACGACGAAAGAGTCAAACATCCTTATCACTCGTCGATACTGCGTCATTGCATAGGAATTCCACATAGGGTTCTCTCCAGTCAGGTAATACAGTGTCAGCAGCTTCTTCTTCAATCTGGGTCACAACTCCTTCTGGGGCACTGGGTTCTTCCAGCGTCAATAGTGCAAGGGAGATCGTAAATTTGGCTAGCTCGTCTGCCTTGACATTATCCACTCGAGATATCTTCTACAGAATGACATCAGGGAAAGAAGATTTCAGTCACTCATATATAGTCACATACCTTTGCAGGCGCTCATTATTAACTTCGAACTCTCCCTTTAACTGTCGAACCACGAGTTGGGAGTCCGAATGCAAAATAACCCAAGCATCTCCGACTTGCTTGGCTGCTTGGAGCCCAACTAGTATCGCCTCTTATTCGACTTCATTATTGGTCACTCGGAAGTTGAGTCGGATGGATATTTGTAGCACGTCTTCCCTAGGAGAAATCATCAAAACCTCGACCGCACTATGCTTGTTATTGGATGAGTCATCTACATAAATCTTCCACACTTCATTAGCTTCAGGTCTTGGGACAGCATCAAGTATAAAGTCGGCAGAGCTTGAGCTTTGATAGCTATTCGGGGATGATACTCAATTCCATACTCATTCAACTCAGTCTTCCACTTGATTAATCGTCCCGAGGCCTTTGGATTTGAGAGGATGCGTCCGAGTAGACTGTTAGTAAGCACCACGATGGGATAAGCCAAAAAAATATGGTCTTAGCATTCATGCCATCAGTACTAAAGCATATGACAGCTTCTCTAGGGTAGTATATCGAGCTTTGCCTCTTTCAGGAGGTGCCCAAAGAAATAGATGGGATACTGAGTAGTGCCTTCTTCCCGAATAAGTACAGAACCTACAGCTTGCTATTGGGGTATGGCTGGGCGGGTTTCCTAAGTGAATACGGGGTTGAACATGAGAAACCTCCTATGTCTACGGATTAAAAATTTAATACGAATAGAGACTCATCTCCCAACGACCATCTCGTTATCGTATCAATTGATTCAAGTCACAACTTAGCCAAACTCAAAAGTAAGGCCTTGTAACATTGCGAATCCAGTGACCGCGGAAAAGATGACGAATGGATCACCGATTTTTGTGTTTATTATCGGAGTCCATGACATAATTAATTATCAACATTAATTAGTAACTAATTAAACCATGATAATTAATACATATGCAATGATAAAAACAAGCATAAAACAACAAGAACAACGAAGGGGCCAAAGAAGAGATATACCTCGTCTTTTACCTCGCAGTCTTCTACCGTATAACCCTCCCCTCTTGGACGTCGTGTGGGTGATGATCTACCAAGACGTAGAGTCACCAAAGCTTCAATTAATCACCATTCTTCAATCCTCTACCAAGCACCAACACAAAAACCCTAGGTCCTAGTGTTTCCTTGCCCCGGTCACCTCTCCTCCTTGCTCCACCGGCCACCTCAAGCTCCCAAGGGCCGCCGACCACAAGGCAGCACCGAGAGGCAGGTTGTGAAGATGAAGAACCGGAAGAAGAATAGAGAAAGAGCTCCTTCTTCCTCCTCCAATCCAAAGTTGTCGTCACCGGCAACTTCTCTACACCCGCCGCCGCCGGAGCTAGAGGAAGGGAATTCCTCACCGCCGACCTCTCCTTTTCCCTTTTCCTGTGCGTGCTCAAGTAAGGAAGAAGAAAAGGAGGAGAAAATAATGATCCTTCTCCTCCCTAGAGTCCTTCAACCTTGCTACCAGCGCCGCCCAATCCTTGCCGCCGCCACCTCTCCTCCACCTTCCAGCCACCGTCGATCATAGAAGGAAGGGTAGAGCCTCTCCTTTTCCCTGTGAACGTTGGCCAAGGACCTGTGAAGGAGATACGGGAGAGAAGAAGGAGAAATCACCTTCTCCTGTGCGCCGGTGACCTAGGAGAGAAGGGAGAGGGAAAGAGGGTTTAGGGATTGGTAGTTGTGATTAATTGGATTAATTCTCAATTAATTAGCCTTGGTTTCATGACTCCTATGGGGTATATATAGGGCTATGGTAGGGACCATGAGGAGGAGTTGGGTCTTGGCCCGCTAATGGATCCAAATATAATCCATTAATGGAGATCCATTCCACTAAAGGATCCCCATTGAACTTCCTCACCAACCCCCAAATTTTCATATGGGCTCCACCTATTATGAGTCATCCATCTCCCCGTGTTTAAGATATCGAATGTCTGACGATTAATTTAAATTACTGACAATTTTAATTAATCATCCTCTTGATCCTTGACTAGTACCACTCAACCTTTTCATCATGTTGGACCATAGTTCACTTGCAAGATTTAACATGACGATCCTTATGAGCTCATCAAGAAGCATCATCATCCCGACTTACCAGGACATGGATTCCCTCAATAATCAATGACACACCATGTAAATAATATTATTTCCCAATTTATCGGGCCTATTGATCTAGCAGAATAGATCTCGCCTATTGGTAAATCAAAGAAATAATAATTAAATACACGTGCCCGTTATTATTTCAGGATTTAGAGATTATACTCCATAATATAACCGAGATCTAATCCAATTTATGAAGGCAGTATAAAATTAGATGACCTCTCTTTTGGTCCTACTCAATGCACACAAAGTGCACTAGTGTAATTCTATTGTTAAGACAAACCACACCTAATTACACTACAACCATCCTGATGGTTTATCCAATTTCATCTCGGTTGTGAGCCTCTTACTTATACTTCTTCAAGGAGCTGATAACATGATCTTTTGTGCATCACCACGCACCATGTTATCTACAATGCAAAGTATGAGACATTTTGTCCATATACTAATATAAATATGCAACTTGTAATTTTGTGATTCTCTTTCGAAAATGTAGATGTTCTTAACCAAAAATAAGGTTTTTAGTATACATCCTAACAATCTCCCACTTATACTAAAAGGCTTTGTTGTTTTCAAAATGTTGTACATCTGACCCCTTGATCCTTCACATGCCTAAAAGCTCTCGCTACCAATGCCTAAGTGAAAAGATCTTCCTAGGTCGTTCTCTGATGTAATCTAGGCAACAACAGCTATTCCTCAACAGGGTGGTACTTATGCTCTATGTGTTTACTCGCCTTATGGACTCATGATTCCTTCAAGTTTGCAACTGCACCATTTTTATCACATCAAAATGTGATAGTTCTCAGCAAACCAGGAATCACATCAATGTCCATCTTGAGGTTCCTGAACCATGTAGCTCTATTGGCTGCCTAAGAGACTGTCATCTATCCGGCTTCCATGGTGGAGTTCGTCACGCAGTCGCTGGCAAAACTCCCATACAATGGTTCTACCTCATAAGTAAACACAAAACCCCGAGTAATACATATATTTGCCCCTATCTGATTTGAATTCTGTATCCATATAACCCTTAGAAGATTGGCCTGCCCGGTAAATCAGCATATAATCCTTAGTCCAACTCAGGCTGTAACGCCCACCCTTATATCTACTCTCGGGGCGGGGTTACGTACAATCAATCATATAATTTTAACATAAAATAAAAAAGCAAAAGTGCAAGGACTAAGTACTGAGCATGCTTGTTTAAAACTATCAAGTGATATTTACAAGTGCTAAGCATACTAGTCAGTGCATGCCAATCAGATATTATGCTTTAATGATTAGAACATGGTAGGTGCATAGCAAGTTCAGTAACACATAAATCATGATAGTGAGGTTATACATTCCATTCCAAGGCATCATGAATTCACATCCTAGAACATCATTTAGAAGCATAGTCATAGGTTTCCATGCATAATAACAGTTCATAAGATTTAGTCTAAAGGGAGTCTAGAACATCATGTGAAATATCTTAATCAAGAGTTATCCTATAACATGATAGGTTCACAAGTAGTTCAACTCACAACATAATTAAACATAATCGAGTATAAGAGTAATCCAAGTGTAATCACTAACATTCAAGAGTACCAACCCTAATCACTAACATTCATTATCAAGGAAACATCAACATAAGCATAGTAAAGTAAATATAAGAATCTTTCTTTCCCGAGCCACCACCCCAGACATCTTCAGCCCTCCTGCCTCTTCCTTTAGTTTAAGTGTCCCTTACCCTTATCTACAGCATAAGACAACACATAAACTAGTAAGCACAAATGCTTAGTAAGGATCCTGTCCTACTCACAAAATCCATACGGAAGAATACAACATGTACACATAATGAATCATAAGCATGAATTTATCATAGCATACTAAACATCAAAGTTTCTAAGCAAGCAGTATAAAGTATCTTAAGCATACCCTTCATATATAATAAATGTTTTCAAAACAATTCCATAAAGGTATTACTTAAAAATACTTTAACATCATATAGGGCCCAGTTGTGTACCACATCAAGCGCGTTCCCTAATGAATTGGGGTAGCGAGCCACCAACCCATTAGAGCAGGACTCTTCCATCCTACCGGAGCCATGACCTTCAGATAACATGTACCCCGGATTTGTTTAACGACCCCCTTCCGAGTCGGGTACACAACTTTCAAAGTAAAATACTTATCATGCTTTTACATATATACTAAGGAGTACTAAATCCACTCTCAAGGGACATACCACTCTTCAAGGGTGCTCATGATCCCATAGGGACACACCACACAACATAAGGGGTGCTCTTGATCCCATACTTAGTGGAGTATCCTTTCAAGCATTTTAACATACACATCACATGCAATTCATAAGGGTGCCCCATGGGCTATAAGACATGCTCATACATACATCATATTTCAACCACTTAAACATACTTTATATATGACAAGATTGGTCACATAAATCATATTCATATCATAGGAAGTGGTAGCATGCTTCATGGGTTAATCTAATTCTTCCCAACCCTAAAACTAGGGTTGGCCGAATTGTGTAGGGTAGGGGTAGGTTAGGTTTTTGACATCAAACATCCCATACAAGCATCACATATATATACATCATGTATCATACTAAGCATAGCATACATCATGGGGTAATCAACCTTCACAACCCTAATGTTTCATGCATGCCGAAAGTTACATGCTAGGGAAAGTTAAGTTTTCCAATCAAGCATTCCATTTAAACATTTATACAAACACCTCACATACATATCATGCAACAATTTAAGCATAGAATACATCATAGGATAATCATGCAACCCTAAATCCTAATTTTCATGCCTTGGCCGAAACATGTAGGGTAGGGAAAAGTTGGGTTTTTGAAACCAAACATTTATACAAACACCTTGTCTACACTACTAAGCATGGATACATCATAGGATAATCATGCGACCCTAAACCCTACTTTTCATGCCTTGGCCGAAACATGTAGGGTGTTCAACCCTAGTTTTTGTCATCACAACATGAAGGGAAACAACATATATATATACACCCTAAGTCCCAAGGGGTCTCCTCATGCATCAAAGAGTAGCCAAGGCTTTCCCCTTGGGGGTGGCCGAAACTTGCACAAGGGACAAACTCCCATTTTCGAAAATGAAAGAAGGAGAAGGAATCATGCAACAACAATTACACTGCAGGTGAGGGGATACTTACATCCTTTCGCTTGAAATTCACCTTCTCTAAATCCTTAGGGTACCCTTGGTTGAAGGAGGGGTGAGAGTTCCCCCATGCTAGAACTTCTCTAAGACCCTTGGCCCAAGTAGAGGGCAAGATCCTTGGATGGGGTCTTCTTCCTTCCAATTCCCTAGGGTTAGAACCCTAGGGTGTATTTTCGAAAAATGAAAAGGAGAGAAGGCTTCTAGGTTTCTGTGGGGAGAGTGGGGAAGAAGAAGAATGAAAGTTCTTTCCCCCTCTCCCTCCCTCCTCACTTATTTATACTATTCTCATGAAGGGACATGTCTCTTCACTTCCCTAGCTTTAACTAGTACGTTTCTTATTCTCTCAACACGAAACACTCTTGGTGCATTGGTTAAGACATGGTTAGTGTAACTAGGAGGTTCAAGGTTCGATCCTTGCTCCCTCCTTTCTACACTTTCTTTTTATCACATTTTGCACTAATCCACATCAAAGCCCATTAAGCCAAGCCCATCATGACATTTCATAATAATGTTTCATGAATTCATAACATTACATATGGGAAAAATTGGGGTGTTACAATCCCCCATACCTTATAAAAAGTTCGTCCCGAACTTAAAATAGTTCCGGATACTTTAATCGCATTGCCTCCTCTCGTTCCCAGGTGGCTTCTTCGAATTGCTCGTTCCACCACAGAACCTTTACTAAGGGCACTTCCTTGTTCCTTAGCTTTTTGACTTCCCGATCTAGGATCTGAATAGGTCGGCGTTCAGAACTTAGGTTCTCTTGGTCTTGTACTGGTTGGGGCTCTATCATTTGATTCACATCAGAGGTACATTTCCTGAGCATTGATACATGGATGACATTGTGGATAGCCGACATTTCTGACGGTAGCTCCAGTTCGTAGGCCACTTTGCCTACCCGTCTCAAGATCTGGTATGGTCCCACATATCTCGGACTCAGCTTCCCTCTCTTCCCGAATCTCATCACCCCTTTCATAGGGGCAACTTTATGGAATACTGAATGTTAGTGATATGAGAGAAGTGTCCTAAGGCAATCGCCTTATGATTGTAAACATTTATTTTAATAAATGATAATTCACTATTTGAGTATACATGTTTTGTATTTGATTGGGATCTTAAACTCATCTACTGAATGTCCGCAATACAACTCACAACATAAGAGAATTTGTGATAGGATCACAACTAGTGATTATCTCTAAATGTGCAAATGTGTAGTATTGAAAATATCGCTAGTCGATGAATTGATGAATACGGACACTATCAATTCTGTTGAGACTAGCATGGGTTATTCTCTAATCAGCTGATTCTCACTGGCTGGTGACATTGGGATGTCCAGAGATAAACATGGATGCTAGTTAAGGGAACTAGTTCATTGGAGTGACTAGCTATAAGACTTCATATGGTTATCTATATAGATATGTCAATGAAGTTCTTACTGCGGCTTAAGTGCGATGTTCCTTTGACTTGCGGTGTTCAAGTCATCTTGGTCATGGAGACTTATACTTTAACATCTTAAGCAAGCATCTCCAAGGAGGTGTGGACCCAGGATGATTGGGTATAAGCCGAAGTGCCCGAAGATGTTTGAACAGCCTACAAAGGATTCACCACTCCTTGCGAGGAGATGTATACCCAGGCCTATCGTCGGATTGTTACTCAAAACCTCTGGCCAGAGTATATCATGTTTGGAGTGCGAGTCTCTAAAATACATGAGAGTAATTAGAAATCCAAAGGACGAGAAAGACATTACTTGGGCTAGGTGTGACGTAGTCAGCCTAGTGGGGACTGACACAAATAGACCGTGTCCTGAACCAAGTGGGTATAAGATGGTGAAGGGAATGGGGCACGATTCATTAGAGCTACTGAAGGGTTTCAGAATAATTTCTTCTAAGGTCAAACCGTTGATCTTTCGATTAATAGGGGATCATGATGTACTACTAGGTGCCACTCATGATCGTTCTATAATTGGTTGATTATAGACGACCAACATAAATCGAAAGCCTATTTAGTCACACGCACTACGAGTAATCCGAGGGATTTAAAACGAGTTGAAAATTAGATTTTCCGATCAAGAGAAATAAGTCGAATCTGAATTTATCAGAGGCGCAATGGAAGCTAAAATGGCTAAGTCTTTTGAAGGCTTATTGGGCGAATTAAATGAGTTTAATTCACGATCGGTTCGGGTTGGTTTGGCCAGCCACAACAAAGAGGTTTATTAGAGCCGGTTAGTGTTTGACTTAATCATATAATTGTTTTGTGGAAAACTTTGTCATGATCTCAATTTCGAAAAAATTTTCAATCATGGAAACTTTCCAATTATGATAAATTTTAGATTTAGGAATTTCGAAGTTTGGAAATCCTCATGAAATTTCGCAAACGTTTGAAATTTTCTAATTTCTGAAATTTTATAATAATTGTGAAAACTTCCCATCTTTGGAAACTTTCCAATTTTAGAAATTTTTCTATTTTAGAAATTTTCTAATTTTGGAAATATGTAAGTTTCCTTTGTACCAGAAACTTACAATTATTCTGAAAACCTATTTTAGAAATCTCGTAATTTTGGGCACTTTCTTTTAAGAAAGTCTAGACAAATTCATGAACAGTTAATTGACAATTAAATTTGAATTGGTTTTTAAATTAACAACAAAATTCATTATTTTGGATTGAGCCTCGGGGAGCCGTCCAATTTAAAGTTAGTTGTTGTAATTTAATTTCCCAATTTTTAATTGAAATTGTCATGTTTGATTTGGATTGAACCTCGGGGAGCCGTCCAATTGGATTTACAACACATTACTTTTCTTTGGGTATCTGAGCCTCGGGGAGCCACCCTTAGAAAACAATTTGTTGTAATTAATTAAATCCATGAATAAAATATGTTTGAAGAGGTGATGCTCTTACATATTATTGTCTCCAAAATTAATTAGGAAAATGATTTCCTATAGAGTTTTCTTAAATGAGATTTTCATGAAAATAATATGTAGTTGAATTAAGGGATTTGTCTCTTAATTTAATAAGATTTGATTTAGAGAAATCAAAGTCTTGAACATATTATTTCCGAAATTAATTATGACAATTTAGGAAATTGTTTCCCAAAACAATTCCTTTAATTAAGTATGAAATTGGAATTAGGAAATCTGGTTCCTAATTCAATTAATGAGACTTGATAACTTAAGTCACATACATACTTAATTAAGGAAATCGTTAGTCATGACATTATTCTATGTCATGAATGTGCTTAGAAAAGAAAGGATGAGACCCAAAACCCCTTACAAAATAATAAGGCCAACACCATCCATTAATATGGTTAGAATCGGAGTTTTGTTTCTCGTTTGGGTTGATGGACACATCCATGCCCGACTTGAACCTCAACATGTTCAAACCATGGAATTAGTTTATTAATAATATAGTTGGAGTCAGAGGTCAATCATTAGTTTTGGTTGATGGACACATCCAAGCCTGACTAAGCGGTTGAATGAGCTCCAACCATATTAAAACTATTTCTTGATTAATGGGTCAGCCTTAAGCTTGGAGCATCGATTTGTTGTGCCACAGCCAAGGTCGATGTAAAGAGAGGTGCAGTTGGGTGCTATGTATATTGTTGCATACTTGTTAATGAGTTAACAACCCAATGTTTTATGCAAACATTCAATTAGTTGATAGCATAATATGATAGTTACATATATGTGATGTGTAATCGGTATAATTACCTACCTTCATACCTAAGAATAACTTGACGGCCACATTAAAGGGAAGAAACCAATTTAATTAGTTCAATTAATAAAATAAATTTAGTGCGATTTGTTTTATAAATTATGGATAAATAAATTTGTGTAAAGAAATTTATATAAATAAATTTATAGAAATTTATTCTTTTTATGGAAATTAAAATGATCCATGGAATGGTATATTTTAATTTTATAAAATCAATTATGAATTGATTTATCCATAATAAGAAAGTTTATAAATTTCTTATAAAATTTATTCCATAATAAAAGGAGAGATTAATTAGTTTTATTATAAAGTTAGTTATAATAAAATTCATAAGAGAATTTATAGGATAAATTTCTTATGATAACTAATTAGTTTTATTATAAAGTTGGTTATAATAAAACTTGGTTTAAACGGAATAATTCATAAGAGAATTTATAGGATAAATTTCTTATGATAACCCATTAGTTTTATTATAAAGTTAGTTATAATAAAACTAGGCATAATGGAATAAGTCATAAGAAATTTTATGAGATAAAATTCTTATAACTAATTCCGTTAATTCCGTTAAGAGGAGACTTGGCAAGGGAGAAGCAACTATATAAGGAACCAAAGGGAAGCCTTTATTCCTAATCAATAATCGAGTATTGATATAGAGCTCCCTCTCTCTCTCTCTTTATTCTCTTCTCCTTCCCTTCTCCCCACCTAGGGCCGGCGCCCACCTTGAGTCATCTAGGGCCGGCGGCCCCTCTTGAGTGCTAGGGCTGGCGCACCTCCTCCCAACCTTGGTTGCCGTGAGCTATCAAGAAGAAGGAGAAGCCAACCAAGAAGAAGAAGAAGCGGATCACATCACCTTCCCTCTCGGAATTCGATTCCATTTCTTTAGTGGTTAGTTTCCTATTTATTCTCTTGTTCTTCTTTGTTGTGCCTTTAGAGAATCTAGTAGTTCTCGTCGGCACAAAACTCATGACTTTGCGAAGTCATCCCGAAGAGAACTCGGCGTGGACGCGAATAGAGGCGGAGCTTCCAAGGGTCGCTACGGTTGGATCTCGTCCCTTTCTTCGAGTTACGAAAGGTATAAAGTAAATTAGTTTACTTTTCCGCAAAGTTTTATTTTATGATTATGTCAACACACCATAAGATTGCATGCTAGATACAAAGTTAAAATAATTTAGGAAATTGTTTTATGCAAATTCTTCCGCTGCACGTAAAAATGTAAAATTTTACGAACTCGTATCCTTGTCAACATGCACCCGGTCCCAACACTGAATCCCCAACATCAAACTCTAGTGGTCTGCGTCGCTTATCAGTGTAGCTTTTCTGCCGACTCTGAGCAGTCTCTATCCTCTGGCGGATATTCTTTATAGCCTGAGTGGTTTCATCTATAATATCAGTCTGGAGTCCCATCTCCTTCTTTTCACCACTCTCAAGCCAGCATATAGGAGATCTGCATTTCCTTCCATATAGTGCTTCGTACGGTGCCATCCCGATAGTAGCCTGATAACTGTTGTTATAAGCAAACTCTGCCAGGCTCAGGTATCGACACCAGCTTCCCTTAAAGTCCAAGGCACAAGCTCGTAACATGTCCTCTAATATCTGATTCACTCTTTCAGTCTGCCCGTCAGTCTGGGGGTGAAAGGTCGTACTGAATTTCAGCTTCGTGCCGAGAGCCTTCTGTATGTGTCCCCAAAAATCTGAAGTAAATCGACCATCCCTATCAGAGATAATGGTCTTGGGAACCCCGTGCAGTCGGACAATTTCCTTGACGTACAGTTGAGCCAGCTGCTCCACTGAGTAGGTCATCCTGATAGCCAGAAAATGGGCAGACTTGGTGAGTCTGTCCACAATAACCCATATACCATCATATCCATTCGTCGTTCTAGGCAACCCAGAGATGAAATCCCTAGAGATGTCTTCCCATTTCCACTCGGGAATCGGCAGAGGTTGCAGAACTCCTCCAGGCCTCTGGTGTTCTATTTTGACCCTCTGGCAGGTCAAACACATACTGATATAGTGGGCTACATCTCGCTTCATACCGGACCACCAAAACTTGCTCTTCAGATCTTGATACATTTTGGTAGACCCAGGATGCATCGCATAAGGTGTTCCGTGAGCTTCCTCGAGGATTCTTGTCCGTAAGTCGGAGTCGTCGGGAACACATAATCAATCCCGAAGATATAAAACTCCACTGTCCAAAATCCGAAATCCATCGTCCTTGCCTTCGAGAACCTCTTGCTTGATTCTCTGAAGACTCGGATCATGATTCTGCTTTTCCAGAATATCGTCGAATAATGTCGGCGCAATCATCAGGGTGGGCAGCTGTCCTGATATGATTTCAATCCCGTAATTCATAATTTCTTCCCCTAAGGGTTGTGACAAAGCTGATAAAGACATCAAAGCAGCACATAATTTTCTACTAAGAGCATCGGCTACCTTGTTGGCTTTTCCCGGATGGTACAGGATCTCACAATCATAATCCTTGATCTGAATTTGAGCCATCTGCGCTATCTCATATTCAGATCTTTCTGGGTGAAGAAATATCGCAGACTCTGGTGATCTGTATAAACTTTACACTGAGTTCCATATAGATAGTGCCTCCATATTTTCAGCGCAAAGACCACCGCTGCTAACTCTAAGTCATGGGTAGGGTAGTTTCTTTCATGTTCCTTCAGCTGCCTAGAGGCATAGGCAATTACCCTCCCATTTTGCATAAGCACAGCTCCGAGTCCCAATTTGGATGCGTCGCTGTACATATCGAAACCCATATCGCCTTCTTTCCTTCTAGGATTTCTTGTTTAATTTTCTGAAGGCTAGAATCACTGTTTTGTTTGTCTAATATATCCTCGAACAGTGTCGGTGATAGTGTCATAAATGTCTTCCGAAATATTCGTCCTTATTTGTCGCATGATTAATATAGGGTAAATGAGATCTTATTTATTATATCACCAAAATTTATTTTATCCCGTCTTATAAGTCTACATACAAAACTAGTCCAACTCAGTGAGCGAGATGGGCTGCCGTTATGCCCAAAATAAAGAACATCATAGCGATGACTACCACCCCCTCGCTCATCTCCCCTTGGCCCGCCTCTGGATCCTCTACCGTTTCCATCGGGTCTTCTTCTTCAATCTCGAGAATCTCCTCGACCACTTCAAGGTCTCCCTCGATCATCCCGGGGCCTTCCTCAAACATCTCGAGCATCTCAGGATCCTCCTCGAAGGGCTCAGGATCCTCCTCAAATGGCTCGGGGTCCTCCTCGTACATCTCGGGGTTCTCCTCGAACGGCTCGGGATCCTCCTCCGAGTCCCCCAGATCTTCCGGGAACTCATGGCGGAGAAGCTGCTTACATAATTCCGTATATGAGATACAGCATCCGTGCTGCCCCCAGATCTGATGCGCAACCTCTCTCGCCCGATTGGGCAATAAACGAAGCAAAGCTCCGATCCTATGATCATCCATGACTGGAAACCCTTCCTGCTCCAGTTTCCAGAATAGCCGATCCAAAAACCCCATGTTGCCTTGAATTCCCCGGGTCGGACAGTACTCAACTGCCTCTATCCGCTCCATCAGCTCGCGGCACCTCTCAGTGTAGTTCTCATGCAACATCTGGAATTGAAAAGAAAATTACATAGTTAGTACTAAACCGACCAAGCCAGTACAAAACCATTTCCTTTTCAATTCGCAAATATATACAGAGGAAAACACACACACAATCGGTTTAGTTTACCCTAGTGATTAAAATATGTAATGTAACGCCCCAAAATTTCCATTTTTAGTTCTTAAAGTCCTTAGAATTATTTAAAAATGGTTTAGAAATATTCTAGATATTTTTAAGAATTTTTATAATATTTTTATGGAATTTTCCGAGTTCGTTTAGTATTTTTAAAAAATGAAAAACGTTAAAGGGCAACAGGAGGATCGAACCCGCAACCACCACGAGAGCAGGCGCGAGCGCAACCGGCTAGGCTAGGGTATCAAGCACAACGAAAGATGGAGAGAAATATAGTTATAGAGTAGTTACGATTCTTTTCATAAAGATAGTATAAATAGATAAGTTAAGAGAGGAAATTAGATTTTTGGTTTTCTCTCTTCCTCACCCTGGCCGCGCGAGACAGCCTCCCTTCTCCTCACTTGGGCGACGCCAACTAACACCAAGGCCAAGGGGGCCGGCCAAGGTTCTCCTCCGAGAGATATTCCTATATTCGGGATCCCCGCGACGAGAGGAACGCGTAGGCGCGAAGAATTCTCCGAGATCTCAAGTTTCTCCCGAGCCCTAGAGTCAATCTTGGTAGTAAGTCCAAGATATCAAAGTAAGTACTGCTCACCTGCAGTAAGAGGCGGTTTTTCCGCAAGAATTTCTCTTAAAAGTTTTTAAAAGAGATATTTCCTTTTTGTTTGAGTTTTTGGATGTGATCTTAGTTCATTATATGCTTATATATTTTTGATTAAGTACCCTATGTGAGTTTAGGGTCCAAGAAAAGCTATGAGAAAAGAAAAGAGAAGATAAAGATAAGAAAAGAAAAGGCCAAGGCCTTAAGAAATCCCCAAAAGTCAAGACTTAGGGATTTTAGCACGCAAGGTGCTCGAGAAAATGCCAAGGCATTTACAGATAAGAAAGAAAAGAAAGAAAAGCTATTTTATTTTTCTAAGGCTAGTACCCGGCGTCCAAGGGCGTCGTTAAAGAAATCCAGGTGTCCAATTCCAAGGTCTTGGCCCTGGTAGACCAAGGTCTGCTCTATTAGGATTGGTGGCTCGCTACCCCAGCCTTTTAGAGATCGCGCATATGAGATGGTACTTACATCTTCAGTGGATCCAAGTGATTATTATTTTCAAGTATATGCTTTAGCAAAGTTTCTAAAGTTTAAAGAGTTTTTAAAAAGTTAAAGAATAGCTAAAGCTTCAAGTTGAGCCAAGAAAAGTAAATTGAGATTTATTAATGCTTGAGTATGCATGTTTTGAGTTATACATGTCCTTATTTTTCTTTCAAGCATATAAGTATCTCATATGATTTTCATATTGATCAAGAAGCATGTTTGTACATTTCGAGATTTTGTGAGCTAGATAGTACTTACTAAGCTTTTTGCTTACTAGTTGCATTTCCTCTTACTGCAGATAAAGGCAAAGGCAAGCAATTCTGAAGGAAGGCGACGAGGCGGTGCTGAGTAAAGTGTGTGTGGTGGCTGATTTTGGAGAGATCCTTGAGACGAGACAATTTAGTTATTTGAATTACAATGTTTTAGTTTATTCAAATTTCAAGTTCTTGCTTTATGGAGTTTAGCGAACATTTAAGCTTTGGATAGTCTCACATGCTCAATTTCGTAGAGTAAAGATTCCATGTCATTTCATTTAGCATACATATCCTTATGATTGCATTGGATGAGTAGAAGTGTGAGTAGTTTGAAATATTGATACTTTGTTAGAGAAATAGATGCATGTGCCAAGATAGTATTAATTTCTCTTTGAATCAAGTTTTTATTGCTTAAATATGTTTAGAAAAGTTGCATTCACATTTCATAATGCTTTAGCAAGGTTATAGAACATATATTTGGTGTTATGAATGCATAGGAGTCAAGATTTGTACAAACTCTAAGGTTAAAGTTCATATAAACTTGAATAGCTTATTTACTTCCACAAGAGTTCTAATTTCAAGTTTATGGATCCGTCTTGATTGGCTAAATTGTTTAGAAAACTGGTATAGAGAGTAGAAATGGTGTCATGATTTTATATGGCTCGAAACTATATGTTTGGTGGGCTTTTGAAATAAGTTTCGAAACCTGAATTTTCAGATTTCAGGCTTATCAGTCGACTGGTACAGTACCAGTCGACTGATACCCGTAAGCTGAGTTGGGCGAGGCAAGTTTCAATAGGTATTTTCTTACGAGTTTTTGAGAAAGAAAGTGTGACATGGTATCATGCATGACTATTTAAGTTAGAATATCATTCTTAGATTGATTTAAAAGAAAAAAAAAGATTTCCGCATTTTTAGTCATACATTAGAGTCGAGAAGTAGACAAAGGTAACGATCCGTCTAAGGCAGAGAAGGCGGGTCGCTACAGGTGGTATCAGAGCAGTTCCCATTCTTCAGCATCACACACACATCAGCATCAACCTTGCCGTCTTCAAGTAAGAAAGCTTTAAGTTTCAGTGTTTTTCTATTGCCCCTTTATTTAATTGCAGTATAGAGAAATGCTTAAGTACTACTCACATGTGCATAGAACAAGGAAGCATGTTTAATCCCTTAGTATCACGGAATCATGTTTAATCCCTAGAATGGACATTAGGATACTAAGTAAGAAGATAAGTTTATACCTAGAGAAGTAGTAGTGATTTCTTGTTCCCTTATACATTATTAGATGGCAAGAAGAGGCCGAGCTCCTAATGCAAAGAACGGAACCCCAGTTCAAGATAACAATGAGCCTGGCACAGAACAGCCAGACCTGATGGCAGTCATTGCTCAAATGCAAGCTCAGATGACAGAACAATAGAAGACCATCGCCACACTTATGGCAAATCAGCACCCAACGCCCCCTACACCACCCACAGCAGGAGTGGGAACTCCAGTAGTGGCTGAAGTTCCACCAGTCCCACAGGAGACCCCTGCTGTGAACCGAAGATAAGAAGCATACCTCGTCCAGTGGCAGAGGCTGAAACCCGAAAGCTTCTCAGGCACGACTGAACCCTGGGATGCCCAGGCTTGGTTCAAGACTTTAGAGAGCACGATGGAGCTTCTTGACTCGCCAGAAGTCGAGAAGGTCAAATGTGCCTCCTTCTGCCTAACTGGAGATGCTCGTATGTGGTGGGAGCGAGTCAAGAGTAAGAGGATAGTCAACCAGATGAGCTGGGCAGATTTCGAGCAAGAGTTCTATGAGGAGTTCTTCCACATGCGGGTTACCAACAAGCACTACGAGGACTTCATGGAGTTCAGACAAGGTAGCCTACCAGTAGGAGAAGCAGTCGCAAAGTTCAACAGACTAGCTCGCCTCTGCCCAGAGCTAGTCAGCACAGAGAAGGAGCGAGTCAGACTGATGCTCCGCATGCTGAACCCTGAGATAGCACTCAACGTGAACAGCGGGATGCACCGACCCCAGACCAGCGAGGAGTTGGTCAGTAGTGCTCTAATCTCAGAGCACTACCTGAATAGCATCAAGGCACAGCAAGCACAGCAGAAGCCAGTCCTGATTGAGAACAAGACAATAGGAGGCCAGAAGCCTCAGCCAAATAGCCAGAACTGGAAGAACAAGAACCACAAAAGGAAGCAGTGGCCTGGCAGCCAGAAAGGAAAACCAGAGAATAAGCAAGCTAGGTATCCACCTTGTCCTAAGTGTGGGAGGAACCATCCAGGAACATGCCTTTTGGGTGTAACTGGATGCTATTCATGTGGACAAGAGGGACACAGATCCAAAGACTGCCCAAACATGTTCAAGGTACTTCCTCAGCAGTCCGTACAGTATGGAGGCCAGCCTCAGTTACATTACATGCCTACTATACTGGAGGGACCTCAGATCAGTCAAGGAGGGTTGGAAGCAGCACCAGTTCCAACCAATGCCAGAATCTTTGCCCTCACGAAGGAAGAAGCTGCCAGCGCCTCCACGGTCGTAACAGGTCAAATAGTTATTTTACAGCATTTAGCTACTACACTGTTTGACACTGGGGCGACCCATTCTTTCGTATCAGTACCTTTTGCTAGTAAGTTACAGGTGCCTGCAGAGAGTTGGGAGTCCAGATTCTTGACAACTCTCCCTTCAGGGGAAATCATGGAGTCCACCCAGAGGCTCCGGGCTGTGCCAATCAAGATTTCAGACCGAGAGCTATATGTCGATCTGATAGTCCTTGCGATGCAGGACTTCGACATCATACTGGGCATGGATCCTCCTCTGTAAGTACAGCGCTTCAGTGGACTGCCGTAGAAGGAAGGTGATTTTCAGCCCAGAAGGAGAACCACCATTCGAGTTTCAATAGCCCCAAGGAGGAAGACTCAGAAATTTCTCTCAGCCTTGGCAGCCCACCAGATGCTAGAGCAAGGGTGTGCTGGTTTTCTTGCACACATAGTGGAATCAGAAGCAAAGGGAGAACTCAAGCAGGAGGATGTACGGGTAGTCTGCGAATATCCAGAAGTGTTCCCAGAAGAATTACCTGGACTACCTCCCAACCGAGAAGTGGAATTCGAGATCGAGCTAGTGCCCGGTACCGGTCCGGTCTCGAAGGCCCCATATCGTATGTCTCCAGCAGAGTTGAAGGAATTACAAGAGCAACTCCAGGAGCTACTAGACAAGGGCTTCATTCGCCCGAGTCATTCACCCTGGGGAGCTCCTGTACTTTTCGTCAAGAAGAAGGATGGGTCTATGCGTCTGTGCATAGACTACATAGCTCTGAACAAGGTAACCATCAAGAACAAGTACCGCCTTCCTAGAATAGATAATTTATTCGATCAACTCAAAGGGGCTACAGTGTTCTCGAAGATAGATCTGCGTTCTGGGTATCATCAGCTGAAGGTTAATGAAAGTGACATTCCCAGGACGGCCTTCAGGACAAGATACGGCCACTACGAATTTGTAGTAATGCCTTTTGGAGTAACTAATGCTCCAGCAGTCTTCATGGAGCTGATGAACCACATCTTCAGGGAGTATCTCGATAAATTCGTCATTGTATTTATTGATGATATTCTCATATACTCACAGACTCCAGAGGACCATGCTACGCACTTGAGGATAGTGCTGCAGATCCTTCAGCAGGAGAAGCTCTATGCAAAATTCTCAAAGTGTGAGTTTTGGCTAGACCAGGTGACCTTCCTAGGTCACATTGTATCCAAAGAAGGCATTCAAGTTGATCCAGCCAAGATAGAAGCAGTCAGCAACTGGTGTAGACCCAAGAATGCCAGTGAGATCAGAAGCTTCTTAGGCCTGGCAGGATATTACAGAAAATTTGTGGAGGACTTTTCCAGGATAGCCTCTCCACTCATAGCCTTGACCAGAAAGAACAAGAAGTTTGAGTGGTCAGATAAATGCGAGCACAGCTTCCTAGAACTGAAGAAAAGATTGACTAGTGCTCCCATCCTGACTGTTCCAGAGAGTGACAAGGCCTTTGACATCTACAGTGATGCATCCAAGATGGGCCTTGGAGCTGTCCTCATGCAAGATGGTAAAGTAATAGCATATGCCTCCAAACAGCTCAAGGACTATGAGAAGAATTACCCTACCCACGACCTTGAGCTAGCAGCTGTGGTTTTTGCACTGAAGCTCTGGAGACACTACCTGTATGGAGTGCAGTGCAGGATCTTCACAGACCATCAGAGTTTGAAGTACTTCTTCACTCAGAAGGATCTGAATATGAGGCAGCGCAGGTGGCTAGAGTTGGTCAAAGATTATGACTGTAAAATCCTCTACCACCCAGGTAAAGCTAATAAAGTGGCAGATGCACTGAGCAGAAAATCCTGTGCAGCACTGATGTCCCTATCATCACTGTCTCTACCACTTCAGAAAGAAATAAAGGATTTTGGAGTCGAAGTAATAATTGGGCAACTTTCTGCATTGACTCTAGAGTCAACCCTGCTTGTGGAGATACAAAGAAAGCAAGGTCAAGACCCAGAGATCCAGAAGATCAAGCAGGAGATCCAAGAGGCAGAAAATTCAGAGTTTCGAGTATCAGATAGTGGCATCCTCTATCTTGGAGACCGCCTTTGCGTCCCCAATGATGAGGAACTAAGAAAGAATATTTTAGAAGAAGCCCACAGTACCCCGTACTCTATGCATCCTGGTTCTACCAAGATGTACCAAGATTTAAAGAAGAGGTTCTGGTGGTCTGGACTCAAGCGAGACGTGGCCAGATATATCAGTACCTGCTTGACCTGCCAGAGGGTCAAAGCAGAACACCAGAGACCAGGAGGAGTTCTACAGCCACTTCCCATTCCAGAGTGGAAGTGGGAAGAAATATCCATGGACTTTATCACAGGTCTTCCAAGAACCACCCATGGACACGATGCAATTTGGGTGATAGTGGACAGATTGACCAAGTCTGCCCACTTCCTAGCCATCAAGTTATCGCATTCGGTAGAGCAGTTAGAACAGCTGTACGTGAAAGAAGTAATCAGGCTTCACGGAGTTCCGAAGTTGATCGTTTCTGACAGAGATGGGCGGTTCATCTCCCATTTTTGGAGGTGTGTTCAGGACGCCCTAGGCACCAGACTTCAGTTCAGCACAGCTTTCCATCCCCAGACAGATGGACAAACAGAGAGAGTAAATCAGATTTTAGAAGACATGCTCAGGGCTTGTGCGTTGGACTTTAAAGGCAGTTGGTGCAAATTTCTGTGCTTAGCTGAGTTTGCCTACAACAATAGCTATCAGGCCACCATCAGGATGGCACCTTATAAGGCATTATATGGCAGGAAATGTAGATCACTCATATGTTGGCAAGAAGCTGGTGAGAAGAAAGAGATGGAGTCAGGACTAGACAGCCAGACTGAGCTTATTGATGAGACCACTCAGGCTATCCAGACGATCCGCCAGAGGATTGAGACTGCCCAGAGTAGACAGAAAAGTTATGCTGACACACGCCGTAGGCCACTTGAATTCCAAGTTGGAGATTCAGTATTTCTCAAGGTCGCTCCTATGAAGGGAGTGATGAGATTATGCAAAAAGGGCAAGCTGAGTCCTCGCTACATAGGACCCTACAAGATTATAAAGAGAGTTGGGAAAGTAGCCTATGAGCTGGACTTACCAGAGGATATGTCAGCTATCCACAGTACCTTTCATGTCTCTATGCTAAAGAAGTGTATTCACGACCCTAGCCAAGTGATTCAGCCTCAGTCAGTACAGATCCAAGAAGATCTTAGTTATGAGAGCAGACCGACACAGATAGTGGACAAAGCAGTTAAAAGATTAAGAAACAAAGAAGTGCCACTAGTGAAGGTCATCTGGCAGAATCAAAAGCATGAAGAGGCTACTTGGGAACGTGAGGACAGCATGAGAGAGAGATATCCAGAATTATTCTAAGTTCGAGGACGAACTTTTCATAAGGTATGGGGGATTGTAACGCCCCAAAATTCCCATTTTTAGTTCTTAAAGTCCTTAGAATTATTTAAAAATGGTTTAGAAATATTCTAGATATTTTTAGGATTTTTAGAATATTTTTATGGAATTTTCCGAGTCCGTTTAGTATTTTAAAAAAAAAAAAAGTTTAAGGGCAGCAGGGGGTTCGAACCCGCGACCACAGAGAGACCAGGCGCGAGCGCACCGGCTAGGCTAGGGTATCAAGCACAACGAAAGTGGAGAGAAATATATTTATAGAGTAGTTACGATTCTTTTCATAAAGATAGTATAAATAGATAAGTTAAGAGAGGAAATTAGATTTTTGGTTTCTCTCTTCTCACCCTGG
>JAGFNQ010005444.1:0-36727 GCA_024364735.1 Boesenbergia rotunda | reverse complement strand
TCCATCAGCTCGCGGCACTCTCTCAGTGTATGTTCTCATGCAACATCTGGAATTGAAAAAAAATGACATGGTTAGTACTAAACCGACCAAGCCAGTACAAAACCATTTCCTTTTCAATTCGCAAATATATACATAGGAAAACACACACACAATCGGTTTAACCTACCCTAGTGATTAAAATATGTAACCACCTTCCTATCCCAAATTCTAAATTATTAATTAATGTATATATATATAAGAGAAATATCGTTCATGTTCATATATCTTACAATTTACTTGTCATTATCTATCATACAGGTGATAAATAAACTAACATAAGAATTAACACTACTTTCACTTGCAAGCATAAATCATCTCTATATAATTATTACTGTACATGAAACAAAGTAAAGCGAGGTTAGGATCTCTTACTTGGAAGCGGCAGGATGAAGCTTGATGTGTGTGTAGTGGAGGGGAAACCCGCTCTGATACCAACTTGTAACGCCCGCCCTTATATCTACTCTCGGGGCGGGATTACGTATCATCAATCATATAATTTTTTTACATAAAATAAAAACAAAAGTGCAAGGACTAAGTACTGAGCATGCTTGTTTAAACTATCAAGTGATATTTACAAGTGCTAAGCATACTAGTCAGTGCATACCAATCAAATATCATGCTTTAAGGATTAGAACATGGTAGGTGCATAGCAAGTTCAGTAACACTCAAATCATGATAGTGAGGTTTTACATTCTATTGCAAAGAGTAACACATGAATTCACATCCTAGAACATCATTTAGAAGCATAGTCATAGGTTTCCATGCATAATAACAATTTATAAGATTGAGTCTAAAGGAAGTCTAGAACATCATGTGAAATATCTTAATCAATAGTTATCCTATAACATGATAGGTTCACAAGTAGTTCAACTCACAACATAATCAAGTATAAGAGAAATCTAAGTGTAATCACTAACATTCATAATCAAGAAAACATCAACATAAGCATAGTAAAGTAGATATAAGAATCTTTCTTTCCCGAGCCACCACCCCACACGTCTTCAGCCCTCCTGCCTCTTCCTTTAGTTTAAGTGTCCCTTACCCTTATCTGCAGCATAAGACAACACATAAACTAGTAAGCACAAATGCTTAGTAAGGATCCTGTCCTACTCGCAAAATCCATACGAAAGAATACAACATGTACACATAATAAATCATAAGCATGAGTTTATCATAGCATACCAAACATCAATGTTTCTAAGCAAGCAGTATAAAGTATCTCAAGCATACCCTTCACATATAATAAATGTATTCAAAACAATTCCATAAAGGTATTACTTAAAAATACTTTAACATCATATAGGGGCCCAGTTGTGTACCACATCAAGCGCGTTCCCTAATGAATTGGGGTAGCGAGCCACCAACCCATTAGAGCAGGACCCTTCCGTACTATCGGAGCCATGACCTTCAGTTAACATGTACCCCGGATTTGTTTAACGACCCCCTTCCGAGTCGGGTACACAACTATCAAAGTAAAATACTTATCATGTTTTTACATATATGCTAAGGAGTACTCCAAATCCACTCTCAAGGGACACACCACTCTTCAAGGGTGCTCATGATCCCATAGGGACACACCACACAACATAAGGGGTGCTCTTGATCCCATACTTAGTGGAGTATCCTTTCAAGCATTTTAACATACACATCACATGCAATTCATAAGGGTGTCCCATGGGCTATAAGACATGCTCATACATACATCATATTTCAACCACTTAAACATACTTTATATATGACAAGGTTGGTCACATAAATCATACTCATATCATAGGAAGTGGTAGCATGCTTCATGGATTAAATTAATTCTTCCTAACCCTAAACCTAGGGTTGGCCGAAAGTCATAGGGTAGGGGTAGGTTAGGTTTTTGACATCAAACAATCCCATACAAACATCACATATATATATACATCATGTATCATACTAAGCATAGCATACATCATGGGGTCATCAACCTTCACAACCCTAATGTTTCATGCCTTGGCCGAAAGTCATGCTAGGGAAAATTAAGTTTTCCAATCAAACATTTATACAAACACCATGTATACGCTATCATGCAATACACTAAGCATAGGATACATCATAGAAAAATCATGCAACCCTAAACCCTCAATCTTCATGCCTTGGCCGAAAGTCCTACTAGGGAGAGTTAAGTTTTCCAATCAAGCATTCCATTTAAACATCACATGCATATACATATCATCTTCCAAACATAAGCATATCTCATAGGGTAGTTTAACCTTCACGAACCCTAACTTTATGGTGTTGGCCGAATGGTGTAGGGTAAGGGGAATTAGGGTTTTTGAAATCAACCATTCACACAACCATTTACACAAACACCTCACATACATATCATGCCATATATTAAGTATAGATTACATCATGGGATCATCTTCCAAACATAAGCATATCTCATAGGGTAGTTTAACCTTCACGAACCCTAACTTTAGGGTGTTGGCCGAATGGTGTAGTGTAGGGGGAATTAGGGTTTTTGAAATCAACCATTCGGACAAGCATTTACACAAACACCTCACATACATATCATGCCACATATTAAGTATAAATTACATCATGGGATAATTATGCAACCCTAAACCCTAATTCTTCTAGGGTTGGCCGACACATATGGGGTGTTCAACCCTAGTTTTTGTCATCACCACATGAAGGGAAACAACATACATATATACCCTAAGTCCCAAGGGGTCTCTTCATGCATCAAGGAGTAGCCAAGGTCTCCCCCTTTGGGGGTGGCCGAAACTTGCACAAGGGGGCCACTTCCATTTTCGAAAAACAACAAGAAGAAGGAATCAACAACAATTACACTGCAGGCGAGGGGATACTTACATTCTTTCGCTTGAAATTCACCTTCTCTAAATCCTTAGGGTACCCTTGGTTGAAGGAGGGGTGAGAGTTCCCCTTGCTAGAACTTCTCTAAGTCTCTTGGATGGGGTCTTCTTCCTTCCAATTCCCTAGGGTTAGAACCCTAGGGTGTATTTTCGAAAAATGAAAAGGAGAAGAGGGCTAGGGTTTCGGTGGGGAGAGGGGAGAAGAAGAAGAATCAAAGTTCTTTCCCCCTCTTCTTCTCTTATTTATACTATTCTCATGAAGGGACATGTCTCTTCACTTCCCTAGCTTTTTAGCTAGCACGTTTCTTATTCTCTCAACAAGAAACATTCTTGGTGCATTGGTTAAGACATGGTTAGTGTAACTAGGAGGTACAAGGTTCGATCCTTGCTTCCTCCTTTCTACACTTTCTTTTTATCACATTTTGCACTAATCCACATCAAAGCCCATTAAGCCAAGCCCATCATGACATTTCATAATAATGTTTCATGAATTCATAACATTATATATGGGAAAAATTTGGGGTGTTACACTCTTGGCCAACCAAGTGCATAGTCGGTTGAAGCAGGACATCAACAGAGCAGTCCAGCAAATTCGACGGGTAGGAGTGTTAAAGACGGAGGCCGATCATAGCTTCCTCAGCGTCGGTCAGGCCTAGGAGGGGCTGCCACCCGAGGAGAAGGAGTTGTAGCCAACTCGTTTTGTTTTCTTCTCCTGTATCTTGTCTTTTACTGTTTGTTTCCAAATGTAATTCAAATGTAATCATCCATTTTGAATGAAATATTTTTGCACTATTGTCTTGTGTACTCTGATTGTGAATAATATGCCGTTATCTTCTACGCCTTTTCCTGGAATATATTTGTCTCCTGCTTCATTCTCTTTTATTCTTCTATACTTTGTGAAATGTACTCTGAATTAAATGAAGCGTATTTGTTTTCTGTGTCTCTTTCTTCCAATGTAATTCCAACTTATGTTTGTCTTCTGTGCTTGATTAAATACACTCCAAATGTAACCTTCATCCATAAAGGAAATATATTCATCTTCTATATCCTATTACCCTTCGGCTACATATCATTCCTACGTCTTTCCTCATATGGATCCATCGCACATGCGAGGCCAAACATCAGGGGAGAGACGAGGATTTAAGGCGTGGCTAACCGTCTGTGCGAGCAAGGACAGGACTCGACCTGTTTAATATTTCATCCAGGCCGATGGTGTCGTCCACAAAGCCAATTGACATAGGTCTAAGTTATACCCGGAAGCACTTCCTCAGCACCGTTCTCAAGCTAATTCGTCTCTAGTTGGGCTTCCTTGGCACCTCAACCAGGTCTAATCATCTCGGACATCCTCGACACCATGAGATGGTAGGATCTTCATGCTTCACCTAGTTGAGCATCCTCGGCACCACAACCAGATATACTCATCACGGGCATCCTCGGCACCCTGAGATGGTAGGATCTTCATGCCCCACCTGGTCGGGCATCCTCGGCACCATGGCCAGGCCTACTCATCTCGGGCATCCTTGGCACCACGCAATGGTAGGAGTTTATGCTGCTCTTAGTCGGGCATCGTGGCACCATGACCATGCCTACGTACTCATCTCGGGCATCCACGACACCACAAGATGGTAGGAGTTTATACTCCACCTGGTCGGGCAACCTCGACACCACGACCAGGCCTACTTATCTCGGGCATCATCGACACCATGAAACGGTAGGATCTTTATGCTCGACATGGTCGGACATCCTAGGCACCATAACCATACCTACTCATCCTGGGCATCCTCGGTACCACGAGAAGGTAGGAGTTTATGCTCCTCCTGGTCGAGCATCCTTGGTACCACGACCAAGCATACTCATCTCGGGCATCCTCAGCACCATGTGATGGTAGGAGTTTATGCTCCACCTGGTCGGGCATCCTCAGCACCACGACAAGGCTTACTCATCTCGGGCATCCTCAGCACCACGAGATGGTAGGATCATTATGCTCCTCCTGGTCGGGCATCTTCGACACAACGGCCAAACCTACTAATCTCGGGCATCCTCAGCACCATGAGATGGTCGGAATTTTAGCTCCTCCTGGTCGGGCATTCTCGGCACCACGACCAGGCCTACTCATCTCGGGCATCCTAGACACCAAGAGATGGTAGGAGTTTATTCTCCTCCTGGTCGGGCATCCTCGGCACCACGACCAGTCCTACTTATCTCGGCCATCTTCGGCACTACGAGATGGTAGGATCTTTATCCTCCACCTGGTTGGGTATCCTCGACACCATGACCAGGCCTACTCATCTTGGGCATCCTCGGCACCATGAGATGGTAGGAGTTTATGCTCCTCCTGGTCGGGCAACATTAGCACCACGACCAGACCTACTCATCTCAGGCATCCTCGGCACCACGAGATGATAGGAGTTTATGCTCCACCTAGTCGGGAATCCTCGGCACCTCGACCAGGCCTACTCATCTCGGGCATCCTCGACACCATGAGATAGTAAGATCTTTATGCTCCACCTGGTCGGGCATCCTCGGTACCATGATCAGGCCTACTCATCTTGTGCATCCTCAGCACCACGAGATGGTAGGATTTTTAGCTCCTCCTGGTCGGGTATCCTCGGCACCATGACTAGGCCTACTCATCTCAGGCATCCTCAGTACCACGAGATGATAGGAGTTTATGCTTCTCCTGGTCGGGCATACTCGGCACCACGACTAGGTCTACTCATCTCAGGCATTCTCGGCACCACGAGATGGTAGGATCTTTATGCTCCACTTGGTTGGGAATCCTCGGTACCACGACTAGGCCTACTCATCTTGGGCATTCTCGGCACCACAAGATGGTAGGAGTTTATGCTCCTCCTGGTCAGGCATCTTCGACACCACGAGATGATAGGCTTTTTAGCTCCTCCTAGTTGGGCATCCTTGGCACCATGGCCAGGCCTACTCATCTCGGGTAATCTCGGTACCACGTGATGGTAGGATTTTTAGCTCCCCTTGGTCAGGCATCCTCGGCACCACGACCAGGCCTTCTCACTCGGGCATCCTTGGCACCACAAGATGGCAAGATCTTTAAACAATTGTACTGGGACTTGATGAAATATTTCGCTTATTTCATTCATTATTGGAACTACAAAGCAGTACAAGCATCAATACTAATACATATTATATCTCACAAAGCTCACCGAGTACGATATGGCTGAAGGTGATTTGCATGCCATGACCTATCCAGATTTTTGCCCTTGTCATCTTGTAGATAATAGCTACCTCCAGTGAGCTTTTTGATGATGATGTAGGGTCTGCTCCACTGTGGCTTTCTGGGGTCGCCGACCGACTTGATTCTTTTCCAGACCTTATCTCCTACTTAGAAAGTTCGGGTGATCACTTGGCGATTATATGCTTGCTGCATATGCTGCCGTTACACAACTAGTTGGCTAGCTGCCTTGTCTCATACCTCTTCCACCAGGTCCAGGTCAATCAATCGTTCTTGATCATTGTTTCCTTTGTTGTAGTGATGCCGCCGGAAGGACTCATCGCCTGTCTCCACCAGAATTACCGCTTCCGCTCCATATACCAAATTGAAAGGACTCTGACATGTTCCTTCCCTGGGAGTGGTGCGGTACGACCATAGAATGATGGGGAGTTCATCGACCCAGCTACCTCCGACATGGTCCAGCTTTATCTTGAGCCCCCTAATGATCTCCCAGTTGACGACTTCTTCTTGGCCATTGCCTTGGGAAAATGCGACTGAAGTGAAGGCTTGGTAAATACCCAGTCCTTCACACCATTCTTTGATTTTGCGCCCTGCAAATTGTATGCCATTATCTGACACCAACTTATAATGGATGTGATACCTGCAGATTATATCCCTCTAAAGGATTTTCATCATGAAGGCTTCCATGATGTGCGCAAGCGGTTCAGCTTCAACCCATTTGGAGAAGTAGTCAACCAGCACTAACAAGAACTTCTTCTACTGGGGCCCGATCGAAAAAGGACTGACAATGTCCATCCTCCATTGATCGAAGGGGCAGGAAACACTGAAGGTTCAAAGCAGTTCGGTCGGGCGATATGTGATATGCTGATGCTTTTGGCAGGCTTCACATCCAGCCATAAATTTGACGGCATCTTCCTGCAATGTGGGCCAAAAATATCCGACCGAGATAATCTTCCTAGCCATAGATCTTTCCCCGATATGACTTCCACATATGCCTTTGTGAACCTTCCGCATAATGTAGTCGACCTCCTCTGGACCAATGCACTTGAGCAGAGGTCAGGCAAAGGCTCTTTTATATAGTTGCTCCCCAACTAGCATGAACCTGACAACCCTACGACAGAAACGCCGAACTTCCTTCCCATCTACTGGCATAGCTCCACTCCATAAGAACTCCACATAGGACTCTGTCCAGTCGGGTAACACAGTGTCAGAAGCCTCTTCTCCGATCTGGGCCACCACTTCTTCCGAAGCACTGGGTGTTGGGTATAGCTTGGCGGGTTTCCTAAGCGAATACCTGGTTGAACCGAGAGACCTCTCTATGCCTACGGATTAAAAAATTTAATCTGAATAGAGAGTCGTCTCCTATCGACCGTCTCGTGCCATATCGAACGATTCAAAGTTGCAACATAGGCAATTACCAAAATTGGCCTTGCACTTTGCTCAATTGTTCGACCGCGGAAAAGGCGACGAGTTGATCGCCGACTTTTGTGTTTATGGTCGGGGTCCAGTTAAGAATTTATTAAATATATTTTCCATGCAAAACATAAAATTCTTACACATAAAATAACGAGACATATCCACACAACACATGTACGACATAAGGAAATACAAAGGAGCTTATGGAAAGTTATACTTTTTCTATCACCTTGCGGTCTTCTACCTTATGTCCCTCCCTTCGCGGACATCATGTGGACCATGATCTACCGCGATCTGAGATCACCAAGAACACCAACCAAACCCCTTCTCCAATCCTGCCGCAAACCCTAAACCCTAGGGCTTGTGCCGCCGGCACCTCCTCCCCTGCCTTTGCGCCGCCGTCCACTGGAGCTGGCTCCAATCCCTCCGGATCAGTGGTACACCTTGAGAGGAAGATGAAGAAGAAGAAGAAGACAAGGAACAACCCTCTTCTCAACCACAAAAGCCCTTAAAACCCCTTCTTCTTCCCTCTTGCGTCGTCGCTGCAAGGCAGTCCTTGCGCCGCCTTCTTCTCCTCGCCGGCGCCTCCTCAGCCCTTCCCAAGCCTCAAGCTGTTGGTGCAGGCAGCACCTAAGTCAAGCCTGGGTTTTGTTAATGGCAAAGGGTTCAGAAGTTAAGATGTTATTGTATTCTAACTTGTTCACTAAGTGTGCAGGAAGAAGTCCTAGGTACACTAGGCAAAGAAGTCCTGGCAAAGGGCTGGGCAAAGAAGTCCTGGTCAAGGTCTGAGCAAGAAGACCTGACCGAAAGTCGGGCAAAGATGTCTTGGTCGAAGACTGGGCACGAAGTCCTGACAAGGGGTTGGGCACCGAAGACCTGGCGGGAAGATGGGCACGAAGACTTGGTCAGGGGGATCGGGCAAAAGTCCAACCGGAGGAGCCGGTTGGCAAAAGGTAAACTCTCCTTAGTGGATAGGTGAGGACGCGTTCCCCGTCGAGGGAACAGTTGGCGTCGGTTCGACCTAGGGTTCCATTTGGGAAACCCGAAGTCAGAACCAAGATAGCTACGACTGTAACTATTGCTTATTATGTTGCTGGGACTAACCTAAGTTGCAGGGTCGAAGGACTGATCGTCTGCAAGTGAAGGTGCTTCACTGGGCCTAGGCGCCCGAATGGAGACAGGCGCCCGTGAGGATACAGGCGCCCAAGAGTGAAGGCAAAACCCAAAACATAGCTGCGAAGCCACTCGACCAAGGGGGATCAGGCGCCCGTGAGGTCACGGGCGCCCCCAACAGCTCAGGCGCCCAAGTGGGGAGGATAAGCGTTGACCGAGCCCACGGATAAGGATTCGCAGAACGGAGGGCACGTGTCAGGCGCCCCCAACCTATCAGGCACCCGTTTGAGCACTATAGAAGGGGCTCGACCCCAAGGCTTCAACAACACAATTTCTCAATGCTCCAAAGCTTTTCGTTCAAGCGCTATGCCGCGGCAAACTCTGACTTCGAGATCCCAGCGCCGACAACGACCCTCTGCTCCGAAATATGATCCACATCGGGCGCCGGTAACGAAAAGTGTAGCTATTTTAAATTCCTGAAATATTCTTGTACTGAACTTGTAATCCCTTTTTGCGTGATTATAGTATTGCCCAAAGTAAACGGTCAAGGACCGTGCGCCTTGGAGTAGGAGCCGACCGCGACTCCGAACCATGTAAAAAATAGACTTGTGTTCTCGTGCATTTAATTTCTTTCCGCTGCGTATTTGCTCTTTATTTTATCCAAAAAAGTTTTAACGATATTCACCCCCCCTCTATCGTTTTCCTCGATCCAACAAGTGGTATCAGAGCGGGTGGCTCAAAAGTTGTGCAACCACCAATTTGAGAGTTTTTCGGATTTTACAAAATTTTTAATTACTTTTTCTTTCGAATTTTTTCTCGTTAATCGAGGTTGGTGCAACACCACTCAATCGCTTTTTCTCAATTATTTTATTCCCGCATTACTAATCCAAGGCCAAGTCTTGGGACATAATTTCCTTATTTTTTTTGTTATTTCAGAAATTATAAATGGCCATGCAAGAGGGTTTCAACACAGCCAGACCATCACTCTTCATTGGAGAAGACTTCTCCTACTGGAAGAGTCGGATGGAATTCCACCTGAAAACTTAGGTGGACATGTGGATTATTATCCAATTTGGCCTGGAAATCCCCAAAAATGCTGAAGGAGTAGCACAACACTACACGGAATGGGATGCCTCACTGAAGAAAAAGATCGAGGCTGATGCAAAAGCAACCCAGACGCTGCAGTGTGGATTAACCAAAGAAGAATTGAACCGGGTGGGACCCTTCAACAGTGCGAAAGAACTCTGGAGTAAGCTGATCGAGTTACACGAAGGTGCCTCCGACACCAGAATCAACAAATGGGACCTACTGCTGAACAAGTTGTACAAAATCAAAATGAACGAAGGCGAATCAGCAGCCCAGCTCCACGCCAGTATCCAGGATTTGTTGAACGGACTGCACACAATCGGTCACAAGGTAGAAAACCGTGACCTTATCAAGTATACCCTAAACGCTTTCCCAAGAAATACTCTGTGGGCATCTATGGTAGATGCTTACAAAGTTTCTAGGGATCTTTCTAAAATTAAATTAGACGAATTATTTTCAAAATTAGAACCACATGAGCAGACTAACTGCACTTTGGCCGAGAAAGGTATCGCTTTTGTTGCAGGTAAACCCCAAGGAAAGGTGGCCAAGAAAAAGCCTCAACTTGCACCTGAGTCTGACTCAGACTCAGACTCAGAAGACAGCGAAGGGGATCGACCCAAGCAGGTTCTGCTAGCCCGGGACTACTACAAGGAGCTGAAGCATCAGACCAACAGAAGAAAAGCCAATCGAAAGAAGGAAGATCCAATTGAACCCTCAACGTCAAAGACCAAATCAAATGTGACCTGCTACGAATGCAACAAGAAGGGACACTACAAATCGGAGTGCCCTAATCTAAGATAAGCTAAGAAGACTCGAAGAAGGAAGGCTCTTCAAGCCACGTGGGATGAGTCTTCCTTCGAAGAAGAAGAAGAGGCCCCACAATCGAACCTTCTCGCCTTGACCGCTTCGGAAGACATTGACACCGGATCGGAATCGGAGACGGACGACGGAAGGCTCACCATTTTGGAGAACGGAAAAATAACTGTAAGTGGTTATTCTAAAGTTCAATTATCAGAGTTAATTGAATATTTATCTCGTAACTTGGCAAAAGCCAAAATCCGAGTCGAGCCCTCCGACAGAAAGTAAAACTCCTGAAAGAGGAAGCTGACTCTAGATCTTTGATCGAGATGGCTCAAGAAGGAACCTCTACTCGAGTTGAAAAGCTTGAGAAAGAGAACTCCTCTTTGAAAACTCAAGTCAAGGACCTTAGAGCGGCTTTAGAACGATTCACTTCGGGTTCCAAGGGTCTTGACATGATCCTTGGAAAACAGAAGTCTGTTCTAAATCGATCTGGATTAGGGTATCGAACCAAGTCGAGACAACGGTCCTACTATGCTGTATTGAACAAATCTAGGCCCAAAGTTCAGGCATGGGTTCCCAAACTTTGCCTGAACAACCAAGTTGGACCAAACCAGTATTGGATCCCCAAGGACAAGATTCACATCTTGCCTAATCATTACCGTAGCTTTAGTCCAGGGGGAGCCAATTTAAAAACAATTTTTATAATTAGATAAATCCTTTTCATAATTTGAATTGCATGCTTGATTGTTTATTTTTTTTTCTGCAAATTACGATGCCTAGACCTAGGACTGGTTAGATTAAGGACTAAACCCATTAACTGAAATTTGAATAACATAGTATTGGGTAGAGGTGAGATGATAGTACCTTAGGGAAACCTTTATGGTGGAACTAGCCGAAGCTACCGATCCAAAATCCAAACTAGTTAGACCAAAATCTTTCAAGGAGTAACTTGAAGATGGATTTTCAATAAAAGGCTTTGTCAAGGAAAGGGTTGATGATCAAATAAGGCTACGGCCAAAGAAGGCCTAGTGCCTCGCCAAGACTTGGAAGCCGATTATTGAAAACCAAATTCACTTTACTATTGTCAAATTTGAATCTAACATAAATTTCAATTAATCTTAGATTCAACCACTTTTTTAAAAAATTAAAATTCAATTGAATTGGTTTTCAAAATTAATTCAACTTTTCAAAATTAATAATTTTTCTCAAAATAAAATCGTTACTTCTATTAAAACCTGTCTCACAAAAACCCATAAGATTAACATGATTGATGACTCTAGATTGGGTGAGATAGACTAGGTTGTGAAAATCAATTTAAGCTATCCTTAATTTTAATTGGATCCAAATTAACAAATTCTTTATATGTAGGAACATAAAGATTTGGACCAATGGATGTTGGATAGCGGATGCTCCAAACACATGACTAGAGACAAATTGAAATTCACCAAACTCAAGTTCAAGAACCTAGGCTCAGTAGCATTTGACAACAATGCTACACTCAAAGTCATTGGATCAGGTAACATTGAACTCAAATCTGATTTTGTAATTAAAAAGGTACTCTTGGTTGAGAACTTTAAATTTAATTTGCTTAGTATAAGTCAATTATGTGAGACTGGTTATGTAGTTACCTTTACCAACTCTGACTGCCTGATTAGAAATTTGCAAGACTCTGAAGTCATGCTTAAGGACACTAGGAAAAATAACGTTTACACTATAAACCTACCCTTAGTACCTAAATGCTTCATAACTCAGTTAGAAGAATCAAACCTCTGGCATAGGAGATTAGGTCACACTAATCTAAGATTAATTTCAAAAATCACCCAACTTGGTCTAATTAAAGGAATATCAAAAATTAAGAACCTTGAAAACTTGATATGTGAATCATGCAATCAAGGTAAACAAACCAGGTCTAATCACAAACAAATTCAATCATACCTAACTCAAACCACACTTGAGCTCTTGCATCTTGACCTATTTGATTCTCATGGAGCCAAGTCACTATGCGGAAACCGGTACTGCTTAGTAATTATCGATGATTACTCTAGGTTTACTTGGGTAAGGTTCCTAAAGACTAAGGATAAAACCCTAAACCTGTTTATTGATTTTTGTAAGATAATTAAAAATCAAAATGATACTAAAATCAAAAGACTTAGGAGTGATCACGGGGGAGAGTTTGAGAATCAAAGGTTCGAGGAATTTTGTAGAATAAACGGGTATATTCACGAATTCTCATGTCCTAGCACCCCCAGCAAAATGGGATAGTAGAACGGAAAAAAAGAACCCTACAGGAAGTTGCTAGGACTATGCTCAATGAATTCAACCTAGCTAACCAATTTTGGGCAGAAGCAATTAGTACAGCTTGCTATATCCAAAATAGGGTCATAATTAACAAACGACATAATAAAACTCCCTATGAATTATATTACCATAGACTTCCAAACCTACATTACCTAAGAGTTTTTGGGTGTAAAGTCCATATCGTAAACACCAAGGACTACCTAGGGAAATTCCAATCTAAGTCAACCCCTGGATATTTTTAGGATATTCAACAACAAGCAGGGCCTATAGGGTCTACAATAAACAAACTAACAAAATTGAAAAAAACAACCAATTTAATATTTGATGAGGAAACTAATTCAAAATCTGATAATCCAAATCTGAATCCATCAAATGTTGATTAGGAGGATAATGAACAAATTATTGACCTATCAATTGAACCACTAGTTGAACCTCTAAATGAACTGACTATTGAACCAACTACTGAGTCAATTGAACCAATAATTGAACCAACCCAAGTAGTTGAACCAAATACTGAACCGAACCGTCCAGCCGGACCTAAGGCTGAACCAAGTTCTAGAAGAACTAAGAAACCAGACTCAGTCACCCAACTGATCAAATTGTGGGTGATCCAACCTTAGGAGTCAAAACTAGGTCTTCCTATAGAAATCTTAGTCAGATCGCACTGATTTCAAAAATTGAACTTATGACTATAGAGGAAGCCTTACCTGATCCTGATTGAATCATAGCAATGCAAGAGGTGTTAGCCTAATTTGAGAGGAACCAAGTCTGGGAACTAGTACCTAAACCTGAGGGCAAATCCATTATTGACACTAAGTGGGTGTTTAGGAATAAGCTAAATGACCAAGGGGAAATAGTTAGAAATAAAGCCCGCTTAGTAGCTAAAGGGTTCAGTCAAGTCGAAGGGTTAGACTATGATGAAACCTATGCCCCGGTAGCCAGACTTTAGTCTATTAGAATGTTGCTAGCCTTTGCAGCCCATAAAGGATTTAAACTCTACCAAATGGATGTAAAGTCAGCCTTTCTAAATGAGTTTATTAGAGAAGAAGTCTATGTAGGACAACCCCCCAGTTTTGAGGACTTAGAAAAATCTAACCACGTTTACAAACTCAATAAGGCACTGTATGGACTAAAACAAGCACCTAGGGCATGGTATGAACGCCTATCAACCTACCTCATTTCTAAGGAATATAACCAAGGACAAATTGACTCAACTCATTTTGTTAAGACCTTAGAAAATGACATTTTTATTGCCCAAATCTATGTTGACGACATAATTTTTAGATCCACCAACTCAAATTTCTTAAAAGAATTTGTAAAAATAATGGAAAACGAATTCGAAATGAGCTTAGTTTGTGAGCTCTATTGTTGATGCAGTCTAACCCTGATTGTTGTTTTGGTGTTGACACCGATTTTAGTTTAGGACAATGAGATGAGTCTGGTTTAAGTCCTAGTCGGGGACTGGGTACAACTCCTGGTGAGTGGAGCCAGGTCCTAGCTTGGGAAGCTAAGTTAACTGAAACCCTGGTGAGTGAAGCCAGGTCCTAGCTTGGGAAGCTAGGTTGGATGAAACCCTGGTGAGTGAAGCCAGGTCCTAGCTTGGGAAGCTAGGTTGACTGAAACCCTGGTGAGTGAAGCCAGGTCCTAGCTTGGGAAGCTATGTTGGATGAAACCCTGGTGAGTGAAGCCAGGTCCTAGCTTGGGAAGCTAGGTTGAATGAAACCCTGGTGAGTGAAGCCAGGTCCTAGCTTGGGAAGCTAGATTGAATGAAGTCCCGGTGAGTGAAGCTAGGCACGGAGTCTTGGTCCAGGGGACTGAGCACGAGTCAGAGAAGGCTAGGGAGCCTGTTCTCTTGACTTATGGTGGAGTTGGCCTTGGCTGGATCGGTCTGGTGATCGATCAGAGAGTTGGCATGAACTCCCTGTTGAGGATCGGTCTGGTGACCGATCCGGAGAAGTCTGATCGATCTGGTGGCCGATCAGGGAGAGAACAGAAACATTGTTTGGCTTCTGTTCAACTCCTGATCGGTCTGGTGACCGATCAGGGAGAGAACAAAAGATTTTTTGTTCGGCTTCTGTGTAGGTTCAGATCGTTCTGGTGAACGATCAGAGAACCTTGATCAGTCCTCATGACCGATCAAATTGTCGCATGATTTCTCACCTTGACCGACCAGGCTGGAGCCTAATCAGTCAGGGAGTGACCTGATCGGTCGGGTGACCGATCAGTGGGTTTGGCATGCGAAAGCTAAAGGTTTGTCCTCAGCTGATGGATCGGACTGGTGACCGATCCCCAGTACTTGATCGGTCAGGGTGACCGATCAAAGATCAGCTTGCGATCTCATCTTTCTCACTGTGGACCAATCAGGCTGGAGCCTGATCGGTCTGGGCTTACCCTGATCGGTCCGGTGACCGATCAGGGTCCTCTCTGATCGGTCTGGTTACCAATCAGAAGCTGAACTTTAATTCAAAATACGCTGTCAGAGTTCTGATCGCGTTCTGATTTCTACTAATACACTACTGATATCTGCTCTGATCATCTGATTATTGATTCTTTATTGATTTGCTGTGCTAAACATCTGCTATGTGTGCAGGTAACTCAGGGATTACTCAAGGAGGGTCAACCGAGTCTTTCACTACGACAATTTGGCTGTTTTCCGTTTGCAGGAAACAACATCTTCTGGCGCGAGCTGCAACGGCTGAGAAGATGATGACCTGGGGCTCATCTGAAGAGGGTTCAGTGAGTCCAGAGGAGGTCAGGGGTAGCTGGGCTGTTGCAAAAGAGAAGCTGGCGAGCTGCTGGTAACCTGGCGAGAAGCCAGTTAAGAGCTGGCTGACGAAGAAGACAAGAAGCTCTCTTCTAAGGCTACAACTCAGGAGCTCTCTTGCGATAACTTTGATCCTGCATCTTGAAGCTTCTGCAAACTTGAGCATTCCTTGAAGCGACTAAAACTTGAACATCTTGAAGCAGAGGAGAACTTGGCGAGTCCATCAGCAAGCAGACACGAAGAGCTGGGAGCTCTTGCGTGAGAGTTGTGCTGAGTGATCTTGGTGAAGTGTTTCCGTTGTGTTCATTGTGCTCTGTAAGTGTGTTCATTGTCTCTGTGCTTCTCATATCATATCTATTGAGACATTGTGTGGAGAGGTTTCTCCACCGAGAAGGAGGATTTGATATCCGGATTTTCCGGGGCTTGATCTACCAACGATCAAGGGATCACCCACTTTACGAGCATGCCAAGGAGTAGGGGCAAGTTATCCCTGAACCTTGTATATCCTCGTGTTAGGGTTTTTGGTGTTCTTTGATTTCTGCATTTCTATTTTTCTGTTTGCTCTGTTTCCGCTGCTGTTACTAACCCTAAGTGCAGAAATCTCAAAAAGAGCAACTTATTTGTGTCTGGCTACATTCACCCCCCCCTCTCTAGCCATCCAAGCACCAACAAGTGGTATCAAAGCTTGGGGCTCTGTTCAAGCGGCTTAACATCCGAGAGCTAACAACGATGGCTTTTAGAGAAGGATTTAGCACCACCCGACCTCCCTTCTTCGCGGATCTGATTTTCAATATTGGAGGTCTCGCATGGAGTACTACCTCAAGACTGATATTGGAATGTGGTTCTCCGTGAAGGAAGGCTTCACCCCCCCAAGAGACGCGGAGGGAAAAGAGTTGGAATCCTCGCGGTGGTCGGCTGAGCAAACGCGCAAAGGAGAAGCCGATGCGAAGCCGGTGGTTACCTTGCAATGTGGAATGAACAAGGACCAACTCATCAAAGTTGGTCCCTTCACAAGCGCCAAGGATTTGTGGAACAAGCTCATCGAGCTTCATGAAGGCACCCGGGACTCGAGGATAGCCAAGAGGGACTTGTTCCTCAATCAACTACAAAACCTTTCCATGAAGGAGAGTGAAATGGTAAGTGAACTTCATAGTAGATTCAAAGAAGTTCTCAACGGTCTCCACTCCATTGATGAAAAGGTCAAGGTCCGCGACCTTGTGACGTACGTTCTAAAAGCTTTTCCAAGGAATGTATTATGGTCATCCATGGTGGATGCCTACAAGGTTTCTAAGGATTTGTCAATTGTCAAATTGGATGATTTATTTTGTGAAATGGAGCTACACGAAATGTCTAACAAAGGCCCCAAGGAGAAGGGGATTGCACTTGTGGCAGGGGAAAAGACCAAGAAGAAGGAGATGAAGAAGGAGAAGGAAGTCTCTTCATCTTCATCCGAGTCCGAGTCCGAGGAGGATGGTAGCGAGTCCTCTTCCTCCGAGATGACCAACTTCGTAAGGAGGATGATGAGGAAGAGTCGGCGCTACAAGGGCAAAGGTAACCCTAGTAAAGTTAAAATTGATAAATCTAATATTACTTGCTTTGAGTGTAGCAAGAAAGGGCACTACAAGAAAGATTGCCCAATGCTAAAGAAGAAAGAGGAGAAATCAAAGAAGAAGAAGAAGGCCTTGAAGGCCATGTGGGATGAATCGCCCTCTAGTTCATCCGAAGAAGAAAAGGAGGAGAAGAGTACTCGCCATGTAGCACTCATGGTCATTGAAGATCAAGAAAGCAGTTATGAATCCATGGACTCCTCAAACGCGACTTCATCATCTTCAGATGATGAAGAGGTAATTTCTCCCGAATTAGACAAGTGTTATAGAACCATTGCATGTTTAACCGAATTGCTAAAGAAGTCAAAAGAGAAGGTCAAATCATTAAAAGTAGAAGTAGAACAATTGAAATCCTCTAAGGATGAGGATATTGATGATTTGCATGTAAAAGTGTTAGAGGATGAAAACAAAGCCTTGAAGGGTGAAGTTGAGAGACTCAAGAATATTCTTGAGAAATTCTCAACTAGGTCCAAGACTTTGGATATGATTTTAAATACACAAAGGGTGGTTTACAACAAGGCCGGTATAAGTTACTGACCTCAAGAACCTACCTTTGTTTCTTTGATGTCTAGGACTCATGTGAGATCACCTAAGACTTTTAGGGTTCAAAGGAAAGTGGTCAAGGAATGAGTGCCTAAGTCATACATTGTAGATACTTTAGGTCCCAAGATTTGGGTACCTAAATCTTCTATTTTTCGTGTTGTGTAGGCTTTGATTGAGGGGGAGCATCTATCAACTTGGTTCGTTGATAGTGGGTGCTCTAAACATATGACTGGTGATAGATCTTTATTCACTACCCTTCAAAGCAAAAATAGAGGTAATGTTTCTTTTGGTAACAATGGTAGTCTTAAGGTTGTAGGGATAGGAGACATTCAAATATCCGAATGTCTTAGGATCAAAAATGTCCTTCTAGTCAAGGGGATGATATTTAATCTCCTAAGTGTCAGTCAATTGTGTGATGCGGGTTACACAATTGATTTTTAATCAAGTCAATGTCTAGTTAGACAATATAACACACTTGACACGGTACTAGTAGGCACAAGAGTAGATAACATTTATCAAGTTTCTTTTAAAAGTGCTATTAATGCTTCTGTTAAGTGTTTCATGTCAAGAGAAGATGAGTCCACCCTTTGGCACAGGAGACTAGCACACGTGAACATGAAGAACATCCGGATGTTGGCCAACAAGGGACTAGTTCGTGGCTTACCAAGCATCAAATACGAAAAGGACAAGCTTTGTGATGTATGTCAAATGGGTAAGCAAACGAAATCTACACATAATGGTAAAAGCGCTGTATATACTTCTACTACTTTGGATTTACTTCACATGGACTTGTTTGATTGTAGTACAATTATATCTTTGAATGGTAGTAGATATTATTTTGTGATCATTGATGATTTTACTAGATATACATGGACATATTTTCTAAAATATAAGGATGAAACCTTAGATATTTTTATTTCATTTTGTAGAAGAGTTGAAAATGAAAAATCATCAACAATTAAAACAATTAGGAGTGATCATGGATGAGAATTTCAAAATCAAAGATTTTTAGAGTTTTGTCAAGAGAGAGGATATAGACACGAGTTCTCTACTCCTAGAACACCACAATAAAATGGTATTGTAGAGAGGAAGAACCGGGTCTTACAAGAGGCTGCACGAAGCATGCTCAATGAGTACTCCTTACCAAGTTATTTATGGGCTGAAGCTGTGAACACAGCTTGCTACGTGCAAAACCGAGTCCTCATACATAGATTTCTAGGGAAGACTCCTCATGAACTTTGGTTTGGAAAACCACCTACAGTTAAATATCTTAGGGTGTTTGGTTGTAAGGTGTTCATTCTAAACACCAAGGACCATCTTGGAAAGTTCACAGCGAAAGCTGATGAAGGGATACTGGTTGGGTACTCCCTCATCAGCAAAGCTTACTGAGTCTATAACAAAAAGTCTGGATTAGTTGAAGAGTCTTCTGATGTTGTTTTTGAGGAAATTCCAAAAGCAAATGATCAATCAGAAGATGTAGAAGGAGTTCAATTCGAACTTAGGAAACTAGGTTTGGATGGAAGTCCAAGCGTTGTAGTTGGTGGTGATGAATCTGATGACGGTGAGCCTAGATGACACATAGATCAGCTGGATCCTGAGGTTGAGCCTGTGCCTAGTGACACCATCCAAGAAGCACCTCCTACACCAAGGCAAACTAGGTTAGCCTCTAGTCATCCCCAAGACCAAATTGTTGGAGACATCCATCACGAGGTTAGAACTAGATCATTCTTTAAGAATGAGGCTAATGAAGTTGCCCTAATTTCCAAAATTGAACCTAGGAAAATTGACGAGGCATTAAATGATCCCGATTGGATCATTGCCATGCAAGATGAATTAGGTCAATTTGAGAGAAGCCAAGTTTGGGACATAGTCCCTAGACCTATGAAGACCACCATTATTGGAACCAAATGGGTCTTCAAAAACAAATTGAACCATAAGGGAGAAATCGTAAGGAACAATGCACGCTTAGTAGCCAAGGGCTACAGTCAAGTTGAAGGCCTTGATTACGATGAGACCTATGCTCCTGTGGCACTATTATAATCCATTCGATTGATGCTTTCTTTTGCAGCACATCGAGGTTTCAAACTCTATCAAATGGTTGTCAAATCGGCCTTCCTAAACGGTTTCATAAGAGAAGAGGTCTATGTCGAACAACCTTCGGGGTTTGAGAATTTCGAATTTCCAAACCACGTGTTCAAGCTCAAGAAGGCGCTCTACGACCTTAAACAAGCACCTCGTGTTTGGTATGAAAGGTTGTCGACATTTCTTATCGGAAAAAGCATTGTGAGAGAATAGATAGACCCTACACTATTTCTACGAAGAGACGGTGACAACATATTTGTAGCCCAAGTGTATGTCGATGACATAATTTCTGGCTCAAACAATAAGGGTTATTTGAATGAGTTTATTGGACACATGGAGAGTGAATTTGAGATGAGTCTAGTAGGAGAATTGACTTTCTTCCTTGGACTCGAAATCAAACAAACTCGAGATGGAATCCATGTGCATCAATCCAAATACACTCAAGAGATGCTCCAAAAATTTAACATGAGTAATTCTAAAGAGGTAACCACTCCCATGGCAACAAACACAAGGTTAGACAATGATGAAAGTGGTAAACCTGTTGATCTGACTCAATATCGGAGCATGATAGGTAGTTTGCTATACCTCACAGCTAGTCAACCTGATATTCTTTTTGCTGTGGGTATGTGCGCTAGGTACCAAGTCTGTGCCAAGGAATCTCACTTAATTGTTGTTAAAAGAATTCTGAGATATCTTAAGGGCACAATTGGAGTTGGTCTTTGGTACCCCCGTACCGAGTCATTTGACCTAATTGGCTATACCGATTCTGACTATGTTGGGTGCAAGTTGGATCGAAAGAGCACAAGTGGGGGTTGCCAATTTTTAGGATCATCGTTAGTTAGTTGGTCAAGTCGGAAGCAACATTGTGTTTCTCTCTCCACGACCGAGGCAGAATATATCGCCATGGGAGAGAGTGTATCGCAATTGTTGTGGATGATACACATACTAGAGGACTATGGATTAACCTACAAGGGTGTGCAAGTGTTGTGTGACAACATAATCACAATAAACCTAACAAAAAATCAAGTCTATCATTCTAGTACCAAGCACATTGAAGTGTGTCACCACTTCATTAGGGATCATGTTGCTAGAGGAGATATTGTACTCTCACATGTAGAGTCCAAATCGAACCTAGCGGACATTTTCACTAAACCACTCCCCGAGAATGAGTTTAGTTTCTTACGAAGGGAATTGGGAATGTGTCGTGCTTCATAGGATTGAAGAAGAACAAAACCGTTCATGATCATTTCAAATTGTTGGGAAAAATTATTGGGTAACTTGGGGCATCTCACACAAACGATAAGGTTCAACAAAATGTTATTGTTTGCTAGAAATGGGGTGAGATGCTAGGATCAACCTAATTACTCAAAATGTTAATGCATCCCTTGAGAAATTAGGTTGATGAGATAATAATCATTAAGTTGAGAAAGTATGGGGAAAACCAATGCATAACATATGTGTATTTGGCTCCATGATCATACTTGGACATTCCAATCAAGGAAACTTGATTGGAGACTTTACTTTGATACAAACTTGTTTTTCATTGGATGAATGTTTCAAATTGGATGTATGATTGATTATGACTTCACTTGGTTGGTTTCTTTGTTTTAATGATGGAGAGGGTGTTAAATCCATAAGGACTCTTGATTCTTGTTAAGGGATCAATCTAGTCAAGGGAACACCTCCAGGATGATAAACATCCATCTAACGGTAATAAAATTCGAAAGAAAATCTGATACTGCGATTTCTAAAATCGTATCAGAAAATCTCTAATATTTGATCGGTCCACAGACCGATCAGGAGTGGGCTGATCGATCCACAGACCAATCAGTAAGCTCACAGAAGGCTCACAACCTTCTGTTCGATCCCTGATCGATCCACAAACCAATCAAGGACAACCCTGATCGGTCACCAGACCGATCAGGAGTTGGCCTAATCGGTCCAATTGACCTATCAAGCAATTCTGTGAAAACCCACAGAAATCCCTATGTGTTGGCCTCGATCGGTCCACTGACCGACCTGGTCACCTTGGTGATCGGTCCCCCGACCGATCAGAAGGTTCACAGAAAATCTCACAAACTCTCTGTTCGCTTCCTGATCGATCGACAGACCGATCAGGGGCTTCCCTGATCGATCGACAGACCGATCAGGGGCTTCCCTGATCGGTCACCCGACCGATCAGGACCCAGCCAGACCGATCAGGCTGGAGCCTGATCGGTCTGGGTACTCCAGGATCGAACGGTAGATCGATCGATCGCATTAAATTTTGGTTGGTAGATCGGTCCACCAACCTATTAACTCTCTACCCTTATACCTCCGAACCCTAGCCGACCTGAGCATCTTCTTCCTGCAAGTTCTAGCGTTCTCTCCTTTCTTCTTTCGCGTGAGCTCTCTGAGTGTTCAGCGAGATTTGCGAGTTTGAGCTTGAGTCCTCTGTGTTATCTTAAGCGAGCCATCTGTGCATCACTCTGTGTTGTTTACACAAGCTGTCGAGCATCTCTCCTGCTTGAGACGTTTGAGTTCATCTCCTGCGTTCAGATCCCCTCTTGCGCAAGTTTTCAGATAGTGTTTCTTTCAGCAAATCTCACTCGATGGCACCCAAGTGAGTGTGTTTATCATATTATTGCAGTTTTTCTTTGATGATTATCTCATGAACTGTAATTTTGTGAACTAATCATGGATTTTTCTTTCTGTGCCGTGCCCTTTCCTCAACCCATTGATCCTTTGGTTGTGTGGTTTATTGTTGTGTTTGTCATGACCTTTCCGTGACCTAAACTCATTGATAAGTTTCGTCACTTGATCACTATGTTTTCAATTCATCAATTCAACTTGCGCCGTGACCCTCAATTGATCCCTGTTTGGCTGTGAATTCTATTATCGTTTCAATCTGTTGCCATGATTTTTATCCAACCTTAGGAAATCTCCTAAAGACAAAGAACCGACTGAGGGTAGCTCACGATCTAGAGCTCACTCATCCTCTACAAGACCTCAACCACCCTCTAATGCCAGATTTCCCAATATTCATTTTGAATTGGCCTTTCAAAGTCGCACTTTCAAACTCCTACCCTGTCGAACTGTGGATAGGGCTTTTGTTTACAAACACTGTCCATCAGTACGACAGATCATTGAGTTTTACGAACTAGGATCCATTCTTTTTCTTGAGCGGCTGATTAGTTTTGATTTGGTGTCCGAGTTTTATAACAACCTTGTTAGAGGCGTAGGTACGGGATATAGGACCCGAGTCTCCTGAACCAACCTCAATTTTGATTTATCATCTTTCACTGCCTTTCTAGCTTGTCGACGATCAAACAATGACTTTCCGCTCTTCCCGTATGTTCAAAATCCTTTACCGGCCCCTTTCGATGGAGTCACCTCGGACTCTATCTATGAGTATTTTTTCGGCCATCCCAGGTCGAGGGGTCTTGGTGAGCCTGCCGATGCTTTCCCCACGTTTGCTGCGCTCAGCCTATCTCCACATGATTATGTTCTTTTCAAAATTATAATCAACTATCTTGTGCCTATTACCTCGAAGCCCCTAGCAGAGATTCGTTCCTTTCACTGCTTGATGCTCTACGGGATGCATCGGCAGCTAGACTTTGACATTGTGACGACCATCTATTTCTCTATTATCTTCTATAGTTAGATCGACCGTCAGACCATCTACATGCCTTTTGGGCACATCATTACTGACTGGCTTCAGTCAGTCGGTATTGATGTGACTAAGGGCAGGATCGTGCCGATGGTTCGGCGGGACTGCAGACTTGGCCGACGCTCGTTCGTCAAGTCTGGCATTGTTGTCGGACCTCATGGTCTTTGATAGAGGGATGGTCGGTGATTAGGGGAGTTACCTAGAGTCGCACATATTCTAGGAGCTGCAGACCAGGCTTGACATCATGATGCTCCTGCTGCCGCGGGCGACTACTACGAGGCGGATCCTGACCTCCGCTGGCAGATTGCTGAGCTGGAGCAGACTGTCCACCATGGACTTCATATTTCGGAGCTTTGGCGGCAGGATATCAGGTCTGAGATCTCTGGGCTACGTGCCGATCAGCGGGAGACTGATTCGAGGGTTTCTGTGATGCACGCTCAGCAGCAGGCATGGTTCTAGGAGTGGCGCGTGTGGGCAGCTGGTCATCCTTACCAGCATACATTTCCTGGAGTCGCGCCCTCCAGCAGCACTGCACCTGGGTCTTTCCTCCCTGACGATGACACGACCTACGACCCTATGCAGGCTAATGACCCCCCCCCGAGGATTGATTGTATTTGTATTATGATTATGATTCTGCCTGACTTATGATGTGTTTGACTATGCTTTCATGCTTTGGTGTATCTGACTATTTGACTGTTTTGCTGTTATGACTTTATGATGTCTTTTGACTATTTGACTATCTGACTGGATTTCATGTTATGACTATCTGACTGTATATCATTATGATTACTACCTTATGATTAGGTTGTTCACTTCCATGATTCATATGATGCGTATGATTGTGTTATCCTGCTTTACCTTTATCATATGTTTTCATATGCTTTCAAAATTAATCATATCGTATTTGTTTTGGGAAAACCCCGGGTTGAGGGGGAGGAATTTTCAAAACTTAACAACCAGTCTACACCCTTTTCGGTGTTTGACAAAGGGGGAGAGTTTGGTTAGTTAAGTTTAGGATAATTACGAGTTTAACTGTTGTAGGGGGAGGATCCTGATTCTCCTACGATGGTGAAATTTGAGACAATTGATTTCAAATCCCTAAACTTAAAATCGGGTTGTCAAACAACAAAAAGGGGGAGATTGTTGATGCAGTCTAACCTTGATTGTTGTTTTGGTGTTGACACCGATTTTGGTTTAGGTCAATGAGATGAGTCTGGTTTAAGTCCTGGTCGGGGACTGGGCGCGACTCCTGGTGAGTGGAGCCAGGTCTTAGCTTGGAAATCTAGGTTGACTGAAACCCTGGTGAGTGAAGCCAGGTCCTAGCTTGGGAAGCTAGGTTGGATGAAACCCTGGTGAGTGAAGCCAGGTCCTAGCTTGGGAAGCTAGGTTGAATGAAACCCTGGTGAGTGAAGCTAGGTCCTAGATTTTTTTTAATAAAAGAGAAATTTTATACATGAAAAGGAAAATCCATATTAGAAGGGGGGGGGGGCCAAACCTGACCTTCTAATACAGAATAACAGAGCACGCAATCAGATTGCAAAAATTACAAAAGAAAGTAAACTATGAGTTTGCATCGACCCCAGTCTGCTCTTTTTTCTACTTATTTACATCAAAATCAACCCATAACTACTATCCTCTCTTTTCTGCAGCTCTTTTGATCACCTTGATTACCCACCGCCTGAGACAATTATACCATCATTCTCCGCAATCTCCAAACACAAAGAAAAATGCAAAAGCCAATTCATCCTTACATGATACCTCCAGCAACCAACAAAACACATTATTCAATTGCTTTCAAACCATCAAATAATCCCTACATAGAATGTAGATTGCACAATCACTCCACGAACAAACAGAACCCACCATAATACTCAATCACCAGAATTCCAGAAACTAAACAGCCAGAGAAACCCAGAGGACTTCAGCATATGTGGATTCTATATAACATCAATGTATATTTTTCATTACTACCTTCCACTACGCATCCATCAGAATTCCAGAACCAATCATACCAATCCATCCTTCTTATCAACATATTTAAATTCAAACGATCATTTATCTCTACTCTGCATCATCCTGAAAAATTTTAGAGCAAACATCCACTCCAAAGCAACGCAGCTAATATCAAAAAGCCACAATCAGAGAAAACCCAAAAAAACAAATGCTGATAGCTCTCGACCAAATCAATATACATATTCATTAACTTCAGACACCCAGACAATAAATCTGATTCTGATTAGTTTACATAGATACTCCCGAAAACCACAACCAGAAAAATCAGTTAGAAAAAACCCAGGGGACTTCAGCATATGTGGATTCTATATAAGATCCATATATATTTTCCATTAAAACCTTTCACTACACGTCCACCAGAAATCCAGCACCAAAACTTAACAAATCATCCTTCTTACCATCCTACTTAAGATCATACGATCATTTAGATTTACTCTGCATCCATCTGAAAATTTTCAGAGCAACCATCCACTTCAAAGCAACACAGCAGATATCATAAAACTACAACCAGAGATAACCCAAAGAGTAATTACTGATATAGATCACAAACCAAATCAATATACATATTCAATATCTTCAGTCAGACAGACAATAAATTTTGTTCTGATTTTGATTAGTTTAAATAGATGCTCCCAACAACCACCTCCAGAAAAACCAGCCAGAGAAAACCCAGAGGACTTTAGCATATGAGGATTCTATATATCATCAATATATATTTTCATTAATACCTTCCACCAGATAATCCGTTTCCTGTCACATTCTGATTAATTATGATAGAAGAAATCACAGCCAAAAATTCCTGAATCTATATCAAACATGACCCATAATCTGTACATCAAACAGCTATCCAGCCCAACTCGTGTGTCAAAGAGTGACAACAAATTCCCCATCACTAGGATGAATTCTCAATAACACATCCATTTAAACCCCTCCATTTCATCACCCCAAAACACATTTAAGATCACCTTAACTACTACCTCTCCACCTAAGTATGTTTTCGTGACCATCTCAAGTATGGTAATCCAATCCTATCGATTCTACAAATACCAAAAAGTTCTCTATCAATTTCCTGTTTCCATAACACACGCTCCCCAAGAAATTTAAAGGCTTGATTCGCAAGGAAATCTGCAGCAGCATTTGCTTCCCTATATATATATGAACAATGAACTTTGTGTTTCTGTATCAATCTCTTTATTTTCAAAACCGGATTTCTAACTTCCCATGCAAAGCAAGGATCCTCAAGAATACTCAGCGCCACCAGAGAATCAGGTTCCAGCCAAATAGGAAGGAATTTATCTTCCACACACAACTCCAAATCTTTCTGTATTGCAATCAATTTTGCTCTCAGATTTGATCCTTTTCCAATGATTCCCTACTTTGTCAACATCACCTTCCCTTCATGATAACGAATTATAACTCCATATGACGATTCTCTTGGATTACCTTTGGAACACCCATCCATATTAAGTTTGAACCATCCGAAGGCCGACTTCTTCCAATATACCAGAGATATAGTATTGATATATCTTACCCTTGCGATGATACCCAAAGCTTTGGCTACCACACTGTATCCTTTCCAATGACATTGTTTAATAATCCCAGCTTCCATACCAACTATCAAATATTGAATTATTCTTCGTATCACTTTGTGCGCATCCATCTTGACACCTCTATGCTTGCCATCATTTCGCGCAGTCCATAAAAACCATTTAATCATGAAAGGTATTATTTCTCTAATTTATCCACTCTGTGACCAAGCAAAACCATTTTTCTAGCTCACCAAATTTCGCCAACTAGACACTCCAAACACCTTAGCAAAGAAACTCCATACCTCCACAGCCACCGACCCTTGGAAGAATAAATGATCCCACAATTCTTCAGACTTGTAGCATTGACATTTTGATGCCATGGATACTCCCCATTTTTGTAAAACCTCCTTAACTGGTAATTTTTGTCTCAAAAATCTCCATCCAAAAACTGATATTTTAGGGAGCAATAATTTACTCCAAACTACCCTCCAAATCTCCTCTTTTTCTTTGGCATCTCTGGTTATTTCCCAAGCTGATTTTATTGTAAATTTTCCACCACTTGAAATTGTCCAGATTATTTTATCCTTCAATCCCGGTTGTACCACAGTATTGGTTACTTCCTCAACAAGTGTTGATGGAAATAACCTTTGAATTATATCTGTCTTCCATGTGCCATTCTCCATAAAATCTGCCACCTTTCTTTCTGGATCATCCACCACACTACACAATCTGTAAATAGGGGCATTGTCCAACCATGCATCATACCAAAAATTGATTTTTCCCTTCTCATACCATCCATCCAATATACCTCTCAACATAACTACGAATTTTAAACATTCGACGCCAATATGGGGAGGCCTTGCTTTTCAAATTCACAGTAACTGGAGATAAAACTCCACAATACATTCTCATTAAGAAATCTACCCATGGAGTTTTTTGTTCACTGAACTGAAACCATAACTTCATAGCCATCGCCTTAGCTACCTCTGATAATTTTCTTATCCCCAATCCGCCTTTTGATTTAAGTCTACAAATCTCATTCCAAGCCACCCAATGTGTCTTTTTAATATCTCCATCAGAACCCTTAGAAAAATCCTGCACAAATCATTTCTATCTTATGAAGAATTGACAAAGGGGGGGAGGATTACCTGAAGTAAATACAGAGGCATCGAAGCTAACACACTCTGCATAAGAATCAAACGCCCGCCATGAGAAAGTCTCGAGATATTCCATCCCATTAACCTTTTCCTTATTCTTTCTATCAATGGCAAGAAAAAGCATGATTTCCTATTACCCGCAATTATAGGAACTCCCAAGTAATTCATTGGGCTCACACCCTCTCCAAAACCTGTAATTGCAGTTATTTTCAGTTCTCTTGCACTTGATATACTTTTTGAAGGATAGAATTTGCTCTTAGCTGCATTAATAGCTTGCCCCGTGATCTTCTCATTGTCATCAAGAAAACCCTTCACTCTTTTAACACAATCCACTGATCCATTCATAAATACCATTACATTATCTGCATAAGCCAGATGTGATATCTTCATATTACATCATGTTACAAAGCCTATCTTTGGAAAATTATCAAGTAACTCATTCAGCCCTCTTGATAGCAACTCAGCTCCCATGATAAACATAAAAGAAGAAATTGGATCTCCTTGTCTAAGTCCTCGTTTCGCCTGAAAAAAGCTAGAAAGATGCCCGTTTATTCTAACAGAAAACCAACAATTTGTAATACATCTCTGTATAATGCCAATTATATTTTCTGAGAAACCAAAAGCCAACATTACTTTAAATAAAACCTTCCATTGAACTCGATCATACGCCTTTGCCATATCTAATTTCAAAATTAGATTTCCTCCTCTAACATGATAATTCAACTTGTGTTCCAACTCCCGAGCTAACAAAATGTTATCTGAAATTTGTCTACCTGCAACAAAACCACTTTGAGATGGAGAGATTATTTTTTCCATTAAAGGAATCAACCTTCTTGCCATTAACTTGGAGATGATCTTATAAGACACATTACACAAACTTATTGGTCTGAAATCCTGCCAATTCTGCGCATTTTCAATCTTTGGAATTAGAATAATAGTAGTAGCAACCATCCCTCTCGGCAGTTTTCCCCCTCTGAAAAATTCTAAAACTGCTTGAACTATGTCTTCTTTTATAATCTCCCAACATGTGATATAAAAGGCCACTGAAAAACCATCCGGACCAGCTACACTATCCTTACACATCTCTCCAATTACCTATTTTATCTCCTCCATTGAAGGTAAAGCTTCCAGCGCAACATTCTCTTCCAAGCTGATCTTTGATGGGATATAATTCACATTAATATCATTGCAAATTGTCTCTTCCCTTGTGAGTAATTTTTCAAAAAATTTAGCCCTTGATTCTCTAATCATTTATGGTTTTTCTAGGCATTGCCCATCCTCCCATATTCTTGAAATTCTGTTCGCAACTCTCCTCTTTTACACCATAGAGTGAAAAAATTTTGTGTTTCTATCTCCTTCTCCCACCCATCTCACAGCTGCCCTTTGCTTCTAAAACTCCTCTTCCATATACAGAGTTTTATATAACAAAGCTTGGCACTTAGCCATATTATATTTATTCTCATCTGACGGATCTGAATCAAACTTTTTTTGTGCAGCTGTAAAATTTTCCTCTGCTTCCTGAACCCTGTCATGTATATTCCCAAATACCACTTTGGTCCACCATTTCAAGTGACCTTTAAGTCTTTTCAGCTTATAACAGAATTTCTGCAAACCGACTGATTCACATGGTAAATTCCAGTTTAATCTCACTGTTTGCATGAATTCATGATGCTTCAACCACATATTTTGAAATCTGAAAGTTGCTACTGGCTTTTCAAACTTAAGAAAAGTAATTAACAAAGGGCAGTGATCTGAACCTACCATATTTAAATGCTCTACACGAACTGAGAAATTATGATTTTCCCATGATGGAGATACTAAAACTCGGTCTAGTCTTTTCCACACTCTTTTATTAGTCCAAGTGTAAATATCACCCACAAAACCTGCATCCACTAAGCCCGCATCCATTATGAAGCTGTTAAAATCCTCCATTGCACCCATTCTTGATATTACCCCTGTCGAACATTCATTCATATTTGCAATAACATTATAATCCCCTCCAGCCAACCAAAATTTGTCATCATCCGGTCTTAACTCCAACAACTTTTCCTATAGACTATACCTTTCTACTCTTGTACACTTAGCATAAACCACCGTCACTAGCATGTTTATTGGAAAAATGTGAGAGCATAATTCCAGATGCAAAAATTGTTCATGATCTACTAAAATCTTACATTCAACATTTGTATCTACCAAGAACCAATTTTTTCTAGAACAGTTTGTAGTAACTGAATTAAACCCTAATTTTCTGCATATAATTACTTCATTCAACTCAATGAAAGGTTCAATAATAGCCATGAAATTCAAATGATATACCTTTCTCAAGTAATTTACTCTCCGTAAAGAAGCCATGTTCCCAATACCTCTAATATTCCATATGTTCCAGCCATTAAAACATAGAAGATGAAGAAGATCTCTGCGCATTAGTTTTGCTTCTAGTCATTCTTTGGCTATCACCTACAAAATTATTGGCAGTAGGATATCTGATTTTTTTTTTAGGGCTCACATACACTGATAAACTCCTTTTGCAATTTCCATAATCTCTGGTATCCGATTCTTCCTCCTCCTCAAAAGATTTTGAAACCCCAATTCCATTGTTACCTCCCTGCATTTCAAATAGACTTCTCCCAATCTCCTTTTCTGAATTTTTTGGAATCTGCTTTAATTTGTCATATGAAGGCCAAAACTGAGACTTTCCTCTATTTATAACATCTCCTGCTATTACAAAGTTTTTTGGATCCGTCTGAACTCTTTCTCCATCATCACTTGGGATAATCTGAATTTTACCATAATCTGAAAGATCTTCTGTCGTTGCACAATTCATGAGACTCCCACAGCTTTTATCACCCTGCTCATCCTGTTTTTGAAATTCTGCATTTCCATCTACTCCTGCACCCTTTTTTCTATCTTGCATAGCCTGGTTAGATATTTGCCCGAGCTGTTTATCCTCTACCACATCTATTGTCCTTTTTCCATCACCTTTTATTTCTACAATTTGCAAACTGTCATACTCAGCCATTACCTGTGTACCATTCTTTGGAAAAAAACTCCAGCTCATTATTACTTTGTTCCTCAGCTTCTGAAACCCCATCATTTACCTTTGCAACTAAAGCCAGTCCCCCATTATTCACCCTGTCCCCTGCATTTCTGTCCGTGCCAATCTCTTTTTGTTCATTCCCACCTTCAGTAACAACTTGTTTCTCTTCTCCCAGCCCATAAAGAAATTGAAACTGATTTTCTATAATTTCTTTCTCCATACCTTCATTAACATTGCCTCTTGAAAAGCCCTTTTTCTGTACACAACCATTTCTCTCAGAAACTCAATTGTTTACATCCTCTTCCTTTCCCTCCATTTGTTTAGAAGCCCCTTCCTTTTCTCTTTCCAAATCATGTTTTTGATTTAGATATTCTCTCAAATCTTTTCCATTACTTATGGGCTTTGTCATAGGAAAATTTCTGCCCATCCTCCTTCTATTTCCATTAGCATAGAATTCTTCTTCAGAATGTCCCAAATGAAGACAAACTCCACAATAATTCGTATGCTTTTCATACACCACTTTTTGTAATCTCTTCTCCATTCCAATGCCTATCCAGAATTCTTCAACTTTTGGTTTTAACAGATCAATCTCCACACAAACTCGCGCCATAGAGAGCCTTAACCCCCTAGCTGTTGCTTCATCAATTTTAATGGGTTTACCCACAATCTCAGCAGCCGCATACATGCAATTCCTATTGAACATATGGATTGGAAGGTCCGGAAATTGTATCCATACTGGAATCACAGACGATTCCATTGCATACGAAAAATTCGGGGACCATTTGAAGATCCGTAATGGCACCCCCCCCCCCCAATGAACCAGGTCCTAGCTTGGGAAGCTAGGTTGAATGAAGTCCTGGTGAGTGAAGCTGGGCACGGAGTCTTGGTCCGGGGGACTGAGCACGAGTTAGAGAAGGCTAGGGAGCCTGTTCTCTTGACTTATGGTGGAGTTGGCCTTGGCTAGATCGGTCTGGTGACTGATCAGGGAGTTGGCACGAACTCCCTGTTATGGATCGGTCTGGTAACCGATCCAGAGAAGTCTGATCGGTCTGGTGACCGATCAGGGAGAGAACAGAAATATTGTTTGGCTTCTGTTCAGCTCATGATCGGTCTGGTGACCGATCAAGGAGAGAACAGAAGCTTTTTGGTTCGGCTTCTATATGGGTTCAGATCGTTCTGGTGAATGATCAGAGAACCTTGATCGGTCCTCATGACCGATCAAATTGTCACAAGGTTTCTCACCTTGACCGATCAGGCTGGAGCCTGATTGGTCAGGGAGTGACCTGATCGGTCCCCAGACCGATCAGTGGGTTTGGCATGCGAAAGCTAAAGGTTTTGTCCTCAACTGATGGATCGGACTGGTGACTGATCCCCAGTACTTGATCGGTCAGGGTGATCGATCAAAGATGAGCTCGCGATCTTATCTTTCTCACTGTAGACCGATCAGACTAGAGCCTGATCGGTCTGGGCTTACCCTGATCGGTCTGATGACCGATCAGGGTCCTCTCTGATTGGTCTGATGACCGATCAGAAGCTGAACTTTAATTCAAAATACGCTGTCAGAGTTCTGATCGCGTTCTGATTTCTACTGATACACGACTGATATCTGCTCTGATCATCTGATTATTGATTCTCTGTTGATTTGCTGTGCTAAACATCTACTAAATGTGCAGGTAACTCAGGGATTACTCAAGGAGGGTCAACCGAGTCTTTCACTACGACAGTTTGGCTATTTTCCGTTTGCAGGAAACAACATCTTCTGGCGTGAGCTGTAACGACTGAGAAGCTGATGACCTGGGGCTCGACTAAAGAGGGTTTAGTGAGTCCAGAGGAGGTCAGGGGTAGCTGGGATGTTGCAGAAGAGAAGATGGCGAGCTGCTGGTAACCTGGTGAGAAGCATGTTACGAGCTGGCTGGCGAAGAAGAGAAGAAGCTCTCTTCTAAGGCTATAACTCAGGAGCTCTCTTGCGATAACTTTGATCCTGCATCTTGAAGCTTCTGCATACTTGAGCATTCCTTGAAGCGACTGAAACTTGAGCATCTTGAAGCAGAGGAGAACTTGGCGAGTCCATCAGCAAGCAGACACGAAGAGCTGGGAGCTCTTGCATGAGAGTTGTGCGAGTGAGCTTGGTGAAGTGTTTCCGTCAGTGTTCATTGTGCTCTGTAAGTGTGTTCATTGTCTCTGTGCTTCTCATATCATATCAGTTGAGACATTGTGTGGAGAGGTTTCTCTACCGAGAAGGAGGATTTGATATCCGGATTTTTCGGGGCTTGATCTATCGACGATCAAGGGATCGCCCACCTTACGGGCACGCTAAGGAGTAGGGGCAAGTTATTCCCGAACCTTGTATATCCTCGTGTTAGGGTTTTTGGTGTTCTTTGATTTCTGCATTCTATTTTTCTGTTTGCTCTGTTTCCGCTGCTGTTGCTAACCCTAAGTGCAGAAATCTCAAAAAGAGCAATGTATTTGTGTCTGACTACATTCACCCCCCCTTTCTAGCCATCCAAGCACCAACAAGCTCAACTTCTTTTTAGAATTACAAATTAAGTAAACTAGGGATGGAAATTATGTTCATCAATTTAAATATGCTAAGGAGTTAATAAAGAAATTTAAAATGGATAACTCCAAAAGCATAAGTACCCCTATGGCCACAAATGTAAAAATAGATAGTAACCTTGAAGGTAAATCTGTAGACCTTAAACTATATTGAAGTATGATTGGTAGTCTACTCTACCTTACAGCCAGCAGACCTGATATCCTTTTCGCTGTTGGAATGTATGCTAGATACCAAACCTATGTTAAGGAAACGCACTTAACAGCCCTAAAAAGAATACTTAGATACATCAAGGGCACCCTAAATGTAGGGATTTGGTATCCTAGGACCTCAACTTTTGACCTGTCAGGATACTCAGATTCTGACTATGCTGGATGCAAACTAGATAGAAAGAGTACAAGTGGAAGCTGCCAACTTTTAGGAACTAGTCTAGTCAATTGGTGCAGTTGAAAGCAACACTGCGTATCTCTATCTACAACCGAAGCTGAATATGTTGCTTTAGGAGAGTGTGTAGCTCAACTCTTAATGATGCACACTCTTAAGGAATTCCAGCTTGATTATACCCAAACCCAAGTCTACATTGATAATATAAGTTCAATTAATCTAACTAAGAACCCAATCCAACACTCTAGAACTAAACATATAGAAGTTAAACATCACTTCGTAAGAGATCATGTAGCCAGGGTGAGATAGTCTTTAAGCATGTAGATTCAAAATCAAACTTAGCTGATATCTTCACCAAATCCTTACCTGAGTCTGAGTTCAGCTCACTAAGAAGACAGTTAGGGTGATATTTGGTAGAATAGGACTGCTCTACTTATGTTTCTTTTCAAAAACTACTTTATTTCTTATTTAATTTACAAAATCATTTATTCTTTTTAATTTTAAAATGATTTTCCAACTTAGTTTTATTAAAAAACATACCCCCTTTCAAAACTAGGGCTTTTTCGCAAACGGACTTAGCTTAGGCCCTAACCCTAGAACTGCATGCACCTATAGATCTAGCAGCCAGCATCTCACAAGCACCTTAGGGTACTTTTGATTGATAACCTAGACTGCGTTGAGATGCTTAAGTCTATGCCTTGATTCAAGATGCTTTAAGTCAGTGCATCTGCAGTAATTGGGGCACTAAATACCAATTAAACAGTAATCAGGTTAAGTGTCAAGCTTAGAAAATCTAACTTGATCAGATTATTTAACTTGACTAACCCTAGCGAAAGCTACTATTTATAACAGTTAGTAAGTAGCTAATTGGGCTAGATAGGACCCGAAAGAGAAAATTTAAATTGATTTGGTCCAGTTTATACTTAGAATTGGTTTAGTACAACTCCTTACTTTTATTACTCAGTTTTTTTTGCTATATATTTTTTTTTATATATGGCAAAGGGGAGAGATTGGAAAGGAGAGAAAAGAAGGATTTAAAATTTAAATTCCTTTCCAAATTAAATTTCTTTTCAAAACTTTTATCTCCTTTTTTTTTCAAAAAGTAAAGTTCTCTAAGTACTTAAGTTCCTTTTGAAAGTTAATTTTTTTCAAAAATATTCAAAGTACTTACTCTAAAATTTTCTGGTAAAAATTTTCTAAATGTTAACTTCAAAATTTTGCTTGAAAATTTTTTTCTAAGTATTAAAATTGCTTGGAAATTCTGCTTGAAAATTTTCTAAGTGTTAAAACTTCAAAATCAGTTTAGAAAATTTTCTAAAGTGCAAAAACTAAGTGTTTTGAAAATATTCTAAGTACTTAACTCAAAATTGTTTTCAAAAATATTCTATGTACTTACTCTAAAATTTTCTGGTGGAAAATTTTCTAAGTGTTAACTTCAAAATTATCTTGAAAATTTTCTAAGTGCTAAAGCTAAATGTGTTGAAAACTTTTCTAAGTGCCCAACTCAAAAATATGTTGGAAAATTTTTCTAACTTAAAAACCCTTTTTGAAAATTTTCTAAGTATTGAAAACCTGAAAAATCTTTTCAATTTTAGAAAAAAAGACTTAGAAACATTTTCAAAAACCCCACAAATTTTTGAAAAACTCAGGGGGAGATTTCATCCAGGGGAGGAAATTAAATCTAGTATTTTACCTATTTTTTGTTTAACTTAACTTTTTGAACCGGATTGCCATAAATCAAAAAGGGGGAGATTGTTGGTGCAGGCAGCACCTAAGTCAAACCTGGGTTTTGATAATGGCAAAGGGTTCAGAAGTTAAGATGTTATTGTATTCTAACTTGTTCACTGAGTGTGCAGGAAGAAGTCCTAGGTACACTAGGCAATGAAGTCCTGGCAAAGGGCTGGGCAAAGAAGTCCTGGTCAAGGACTGGGCAAGAAGACTTGACCGAAAGTCAGGCAAAGAAGTCATGGTCGAGGACTGGGCACGAAGTCCTGGCAAGGGGCTGGGCACCGAAGACCTGACCGGAAGTTGGGCACGAAGACCTGGTCAGGGGGATCGGGCAAAAGTCCAACCGGAGGAGCCGGTTGGCAAAAGGTAAACTCTCCTGAGAGGAGTAGGTGAGGACGCGTTCCCCGTCGAGGGAACAGTAGGCGTCGGTTCGACCTAGGGTTCCATTTGGGAGACCCGAAGTCAGAACCAAGACAGCTACGACTGTAACTATTGCTTATTATGTTGTTGGGATTAACCTATGTTGCAGGGTCGAAGGACTGATCATCTACAAGTGAAGGTACTTCACTGGGCCTAGGCGCCCGAATGGAGACAGGCGCCCGAATGGGCTCAGGCGCCCGTGAGGATACAAGCACACAAGACTGAAGGCAAAACCCAAAACATAGCTGCGAAGCCACTGAACCAAGGCGGATCAGGCGCCCGTGAGGTCACCGGCGCCCCCAACAGCTCAGGCGCAGAAGTGGGGAGGATAAGCGCTGACCGAGCCCGCGGATAAGGATTCACAGATCAGAGGGCACGTGTCAGGCGCCCCCAACCTATCAGGTGCCTGTTTGAGCACTATAAAAGGGGCTCGACCCTAAGGCTTCAACAACACAA
>JAGFNQ010005443.1:448150-474884 GCA_024364735.1 Boesenbergia rotunda | reverse complement strand
TGTAGAGAGGGGGGGGGTGTATATAGCCAGACACTTGAACTTTAGCACTTTTTGATTTTCTGCACTCAAAGGGTTAGTAGCACAGCGGAAGCAATACAAAAACAGAGTATGCAGAATCTAAACCCTAAGTTAAGCACAAGCACAAGAACGCTAACAAAGAGGATTTACAAGGTTCGGGGATAACTTGCCCCTACTCCTTGGCGTGCCCTTAAGGTGGGCGATCCCTTGATCGTCGGCAGATCAAGCCTCGGAAAATCCGGATAGAATGCAACTTCCTTCTCGGTGGAGTAACTTCTCCACAGCGTTTCAAGATAAATGAAGTATTAAGTACAGGAAACACAAGAAGGATCTTACTGAGCACTAAAAACCCCAAGAACACAAGCAAACTTTTCACCGAGCTCCACTCAGCGCAGATCTCACGCAAGAACTCCCTTCTTCGTGTCTTCTCACTGATGGACTCGCCAAGCTTCTTGTTTATCTTCCAAGTGCTCAAGTATCACAAGGTTGCTCAAGAGATGGATCAACAGATCAGAGTTGTCGCAAGAGCACAAGTGTTGTAGCAGAGTAATGATCGAGTATATTCAAAGTTCTTGAGACTTCATCGCCACCAAGCGCTTAAGTCTCTCCCACTTATCGCTAGGTCACATCACCTCACTGCAACCTCCAGCTTCTCACCTGCAACTGCTCACCTACCACTGAGCTCTTCTGGACTCCCTGAGCTTCCCTCAGCCGAGCCCCAGTCAGCAGCTCCAGCAGCGCCAGCGTCCGTTGCAACCTGAGATGGAAAACGGGCAAACCTGCTCCAAGGAAAGACTCCCATTAACTCTCCTTGAGTGTTTGAATCCATTCCTGTCACCTGCAACCTTGATCAAATCATTAGCACAGCAAATCAAGCAGAGAATCAAACATCAGAGAGAGCAGAACAAGTATCAATAGTAATCAAAGTGCGATCAGACGCGATCAGAGCGTCTGACAGCGCATTTGAATTAAAGTGATCGGTCACCGGACCGATCAGAATGATCCCAGACCGATCAGGCTCCAGCCTGATCGGTCCCCAGTGAGAAACCTGGGATTGCAAGCTCGTATGATCGGTCACCCTGACCGATCACCAGATCGGTCACCCTGACCGATCACCAGATCGGTCACCCTGACCGATCACCAGATCGGTCACCCTGACCGATCACCAGATCGGTCACCAAACCGATCCAGAAATCTGCTTGCCACAATCCCGCCTGAAATACACTGCTGATCGGTCACCAGACCGATCAGGACACTCCCTGACCGATCAGGCTCCAGTCTGATCGGTCAGGGTGAGAAACCTCGCGACAGTTGATCGTTCAGGTTGATCGTTCAAGGTATCTACCAAAAACCCACTGACCTCTCCCTGATCGGTCACCAGACCGATCAGGAGCCGCACAGAAAGTTTTCTAAACTCACTGTATGCTCCCTGATCGGTCACCAGTATGATCAGGAGCCGAACGATAAGTTTGCCAAAGTTACTGTATGCTCCCTGATCGGTCACCAGACCGATCAGACATCGCTGGATCGGTCACCATACCGATCCACGAGGGAACTCCGTGCCAACTTCCCTGATCGGTCACCAGACCGATCCGGGCAAGGCCAAACCCACTCTAAGTCAAGAGAACTGGATCCCAGCCTCCCCTGACTCGTGCTCAGTCCCTCGGACCAAGACTCCGTGCCCAGCTTCACTCACCGGGACTTCAGTCAACCTGACTTCACTCACCAGGACACGACTTCACTCACCGGGATTTCCAATCACCTAACCCTCCGAGTTAGGATTTCATCCACCTAGCCCTCCAAGCTAGGATTTTTCCACACCTAACCCTCCAAGTTAGGATTTCATCCTCCTAGCTCTCCAAGCTAGGACTTTTTCACACCTAACCCTCCAAGTTAGGATTTCATCCACCTAGCCCTCCAAGCTAGGACTTTTCCACACCTAACCCTCCAAGTTTGGATTTCATCCACCTAGCCCTCCAAGCTAGGATTTTTCCACACCTAACCCTCCAAGTTAGGATTTCATCCACCTAGCCCTCCAAGCTAGGACTTTTTCACACCTAACCCTCCAAGTTAGAATTTCATCCACCTAGCCCTCCAAGCTAGGACTTTTCCACACCTATCTTCCCAAGCTAGGACTTGACTTCACTCACCAGGCTTTCATCCAACCTAGCTTCCTAAGCTAGGACCTGGCTTCACTCACCAGACTTTCGTGCCCAGTCCTCGACCAGGACTTAATCCAAGTTCGCTCAATCAAACTTAAATCGTTGTCAACACCAAAACAACAATCGGGTCAGACTGCATCAACAGAAGATACAACAAGAACTCAAGCAAATACAAAATAAATCTTACAAAATTTCCACACTTAGATCCTTTCTTGTCTTGTTTTCTCCTTCTTCTTGCTTGGAAAACGCCTCTAGAAGTGCACCAACGTACTTGTTAAGAACTGGCGAGGAAGGAGGAGAAGAAGTGTTGAGAGTTGCCAAAGGGATGCCAAGAAGCTCCGCTTCAACCTGCGTGGAAACCCTATATACCCGACCCCTAGGGTTCCCTAATCGATTGCCCAATCGATTACCACGTCAGACTTTGCCGTTTAACAACTATTTTTTGAAGTTTAATCGATTAGCCAATTGATGGACCCAAAAGAGCTGTCACGAAAGTGCGTCTCAAATTTAGATATTTATAAATGCTGGAAACCCTTTTTGCAATCAAAGAATAAAAGCATAGTAAAGGGGCCACATGTCGTATTTTTCCTAGGGCTAGTTGATGTTGTGTGATTTGAGCTTGTATTTATGTGTCGCTAATATTTTTGGGGTTTCAAATAAAATGTGGGTTTGGATTGTAAACAGAAATGCAATCACAATGGAAATGAGAAGAACTTAACTCAATGAACTAAACAAGAAGTTGTCACTAAAGGACTCAACTAATGGTAACCGAATCAAACAAGGTACTTAACCAATTTGGAAAACAAATCTAAATTCAAATGCAAAACAAACGCTAAGCTAAGAAATATAGGCAGTGATGGCAATTCAGAAACAACAAACTTAACACCAATACTAGCATGCGAAATTCAGAAATTAAATAAGCAACAAACTTAAACTAGCTACAAGGTTTGGAATCAAGCAAATGCAAGGAGATTTCAGAAAATGGCCGAATGCAACCTAACTAATTCCGAACACAAAAGCTCACTAAAATTGCATCTAACTTGATACCAATTAATACCAACACCTCTCTTGATACAAAGTGAAGAAGTTGATACTAACTTGATACCAAGGAAGAAGGTAAAAATCTATGTGTCAAAGGTGGAAACTAAGTACCAAAGCTGTGGCTACACTTCGAAATAACACTGATTGCTACTCAATATGGAAATCAAAGCTATCAATAAAGTAATTGCAGGAATGGATCAAGAAAGCCAGACCCAAACAGCTCACTTAAGACACAAACCGAAAAACAAGTGCATGTGCAGAAATGTAAAGAATTTTCAGAAATTCAGCACATAACTTGGACTCAAAACAAACAAATGATCCGAAATCGATTCACCATTCTGAGGATCAACAAGACTAGGGTAGAACTCGCATTCAATTGACACAAAACTCAGAAGCAAATTGACTAAAATTGCAGAAAAAAAACAAGCTGAAATTGCGAAAATGGTTGACTGCAGGAATTCAGAAACAGGTACAGAAATCCAGAGTAACTAAGTGCAAACACGAAAGCAAATGAATTCAATTACTCCAACCTAATATTCAGATAAGATTGCAAAAGATCTAAGCTCACTAATATAAAATGCAGAACACTACATGGAAAGTTGGCACGCAACTACACAAGCTGGCACGCCACAATAAAGTTGATACACAAGCAACAATCAAAGAAATAAACTGAAATTAAATTAAATTGATCACTAAACAAGTTACCTAGCTAATTTACTTGCAGAAAGTAAATCTAACTTAAGCAGAAACAACTTAAAGAAGCAATCAAACAGCTGATACGGATTTCAGCAAATGACAGAATTCAGAAATGAAGTTACACCTGAAACTAAGGAAATTAGCTACAAAAACTAATCCTCAACCCTTCCCAAGCTCAAAATCTTTTTGTTCGTCATGCAAAGGCTGGCCTCGAACCCCTAAGCTCAGCAAATCAGTGGAAATCAACTTCGCTTGATCAACACTGCTCAAACTGCATCAGCTGGGAGAATTCCAATCCGAACTCCTTCGATCTCAGTTGAATGGATTGCGATGATGATTCGAGGATCATCTGAGCTCACCTGAGAACCCCTACAAGTAGCTCAGATGATCGGAAATGGATTGTGGCTGAGATTCAAGTGCTCGGACCACAGAGCATGCCGAAACCCTCAAACACCTCTGTCCGGATGAAAATTGAGCTGAATTCTTCACCGAAGCTATCTCCAATGATCCAGATGATGATCCAAGGTCGAGATTGAGGTGGTCACGCCTTCAAAACCAAAGAACATGCAAGCAAAACGAAGAGAAACGAAGAAGAACAGTGTTGCGGCGAAGACGCAACGAGGAAGGAAGCTGCGCAGATTTTTGATTAAGTACTTAGCATTGGACGGTTCAGATTGATTTGAGAAAATCCAACGGCTGATCTTGCTCTGATTTAATCCAAACTTTGATGATGATGATCAGGGGTCAGGATCTACCTCTTGGTAGCTCGGATCCTCCAGATGTGCAACGGATGGTCCAGATCAACCTAATCTTTGAATGGACGATCTAGAACCCTCTGAGCTTGATCCAACGGTTGAATGAGCTCTGATTGGGATGAAACCTTCAGATCTTGATCAGAGTGCTTGATCAGCCCTAACCCTAGCTCGGATTGCTTCAGATGGTTCCGGATGGCTCAGATCTAGCCGCTTTTGAATCGGACGACCCAGATTAATCCGAAGCTTGATAACTCGATCCGGGTCCACTTCCGACTCAAGTTTGACCCAATATGCCCTAGGTCCATGATCCTTTCATGCCTACAAAAATAGATCAAAAATTTAGTGGCAAAATAATCCAAATATGTATAAATTTGCAATTAAGTCCAAAATAGCAATAATTTCTAGGACCTAGGGTAAATTCACAATTAAGCAAGAAAAATATGGGTCAAACATGGATTTTAGCAACTAAAATAATCAATAAAATGGTACTTATCACCAATTGATTAAGAAGTTCTTAATCGATTGCTGAATCGATTCAGCACCTTTATGTACTCTCGCGCAATACTGCTGTAATCGATTGCTCAATCGATTATCGAACACCTTAATCAATTGACCAATCGATTAAGAGAAGGCTGAATGATTGCCCAATCGATTTAGACAGTTTCTGTTCTCGCAATACAACTCTCCCAATCGATTCACACTCTCCTTAATCAATTACTCAATCGATTACGGTCCGCCTTAATCAATTACCCAATTGATTACGGTCCTCCTTAATCAATTACCCAATTGATTAAGATCTTTCTTAATCAATTACCCAATCGATTAAGAACCTTTCTGTTCTCGCGAGACAACAACCCAATTGATCACCCAATCAATTGCTCAACCCTAACTTGTTTAGCTCATGTCTAAGGTTTCTTTACCTAATCATGGTTCCTCACCAAGTGTTCGATCAACCCTTTGATTGACTTGGACTCTCCCTTACCTAGTTCTCAACTAGGACATTTTCCTTGTCAGTGTGCAATCTCTCCGATCCACCTGGACTTCACCTAGTCCCACTGGGACTTTTTCTTGCCAGCGTGCGATCTCTCCGATCCACCTGGACTTCACCTAGTCCCACTAGACTTTTCCCTTGCCAGCGTACGATCTTCCCGATCCACCTAGACTTATACACAATTCTAACATCATTGTCAAGCATCGAAACTCAAGCTCACCCGAGCCTAGTCAAACTAGGTCAACCCTGACCTAACGAAGATTGCACCAACAGTAAGAACCCACTTTAAATCAGTTACAAACCAAGATAAAGACCTCAATTGCAAGCGGAATCAGCGACAAGACGACAAACCTAATTAAATTTTGTCGAAGGGTCCGCTCACGCGTGGTGAAGTTTGGAGAAGATTACCTCAGTTTTGTTGTTCGGTGAAGAAGTATGGAGTGAATTCATCGTCGGGTGAAGAAGATGTTGGAAAAGATTGGATGGCTAGGGAGGGGTGAATAACTTCTCGCCCACAATTTTAGCATTTCTTTTTACAAGGTTAGTATGCACAAGCGAAAACAAAATAAACAATGAAAATACAAGCGCTAACACTTATCGATGTAATATGTTTTGGAGATTACTTGCTCCTACTCCACGGCTTGTCCTTGAGGTGGGCGATCCCTCAATCCATCGGTGGATTAGTCCCCGACAATCTTTGGCTAAAGCTCACTCTCACAAAATACTCTTCCTCTTTACAAGATTAAGAATTAGGGTTAGGAGGAAGAGATTGAGCTTTCGAAGATTTGAGCACGAACTAAAAGAATTTCAATAACAATTTTTGTAACCTCTTCATGTCCCAAAGCTTCCCCTTTAATGGAGGAGATAGCTGTTAATAAAATAGCGCAACCCCGACTCCAGTCGACTGCTGCCTACCCTAGTCGACTGGTGCTCAGCCAATGGCTAACCAAACGACTAGATTTCAAACAGATCAGTCGACGGTGACCCAGACCAGTCGACTGGTCCCTACTGTTTGAAACCCACAGAAAGATCAGTTGACTAGTCTCCCTACTAGTCGATTGCTCTCAATACACACTCACACTCTTCCTCTCCGAAGTCGCCTTTTGAAGCCCTCTTCCTTTGCCTCTCATCCCTCGGATGAATACAATCCCGCGACTCGTCCCCATGCTATCCTTCGCATATGCCTTGAAGTCCGCTTTCCTTGGCTCCACTCCATTGCTCCTTGTCTGGCAGCCACTCTGATGCACCGTCTTTCACCGACTCAAGGACCCGAGCGCCAGGATGAGATCTCTCACACTTGGCCATGTCAAGCTCCTCATGTGTGTTCCACCAAGTCCTGCATGACTCAAACACACATCAAACCAAATGAAATCCTAACTTAAACTTATTGATACGCATATCAAAACCTATGACCGTACTGATAAAACATTGGTCGATTGCGCCAACAACCTCTCTCATTTTGATGTGTGATAATATGTTTTAGTTAGGCATAAATTGTTGGGGATCGATGCGCCGACTAGAGGGGGTGAATAGCCGTTCACCCACTTCGTCACTCGTTCTTCCTACACGGTTAGTTTGCGCAAGCGGAATAAAATAAACTGAAACTAACACAAAGGAAGACAAACCAATTTAACGTAATTCGGAGATAAAGCTCCTACTCCACGGCTGTTCGTAAGGTAGACGATCCCGATTCGTCGATAGATGACTCCCCGGAAAGCCTCTGGCTAGCTCGTGTAGCTCCTTGTGGGTAGAGAAACCTCAGTTATAGAGCTCGTGGCTGAACTAGTCATTACTAGTCAACTGGTGCCAACACCAGTCGACTGGTCCACCCAAACATGAACGTTACAGAACGTTCGAATTCTAACCGACACCAGTTGACTGCATAGAGGATCAGTCGACTGCTCTTTCTGTGTCCAACACCAGTCGACTACTCCAAGCAGCAGTCGACTACCCAACCCCTAAACCTAGGGTTTCAACCTCAAGTACAATCACTTAGCACTCATCCTCGCTCGACCAACCTAGACCTAGCCTTCTAGCCTCCTCCATCAGCCTTGCGTCCCTCGGATGTTTCTCCATCCTTCACGCCTTTCCTTCGGCCTCGGTCCTTGTTGTCGGGTCTTTTTTTGCCAAGATGTCACTTAGACTTTTCTCCTTCGTACCAATATTTACATTCTCACAATGCAATATCAAATCCAACAATAAACCTAACTTAAACCTTTGCCCAAACATCAAAACCTAAGGTACCTAGATTGCTCCAACAAGCTCCCCCTTTTTGATGTTTGACAACACGTTTAAGTTAGGGAAACACTAACAAAGCAAATGATCATGGAACCTAACCTTAGGTTTCCCCTTTTTCCTAAACTCCCCATTGAGTAGGTTTTCCTTGCAAAGGTACTTCTCCCCTTTTGCCAACAAATGCTCCCCTTCACCTAAGCTCCTCCTTGAGCTTGGATTTCTTGCAAAGGTGTGTTGGTTTCTCACTTAAACCCAACACATCTCCCCCTTTGTCACACATCAAAAAGAGCTCCAATAATATCCCAATTATTGAATTCTTTAACCTTAAAAGTCCACAAACATTGTGTATTAACCCCCCATAAGGTTATACATAAGTCCAACATTATCAAGACACATTTTGACATTGCTGAAAATAATTTTATCCTGTATCAGTCGACTGAGACAATTACTAGTCGACTGACCTAGTCGAAAACCAATCTCATAGAATTATCAGTCGACTGCCCTCTGCATCAGTTGACTGATACCCTGATATCAGCCCATTTCGGCATTTCTGACTCAATTTAAAAAATACACCAAAATTTCATAAATCTTCAAAAATTTCTAAATTTTATGGAGTGATTTGTGGGACCCGTACTACTTAGGAAAAATATATATATCTCGGATCCTAAGATTGACACAAAATCCAAAACTATCTAAATGGTTCAATAGAACCTTGACCTAAAGTCCTAGTTTTGGTCTCCTCTTGATGTATCTGCCTATATCAAACCATAATACATCCCTAGCATTGGTTTATATAACATTTATACATCAAATATTAATTTTCATGCAACATGACCCCAATGTCATATTTTCATGCATGAAACATAAACCCAATGTGCCAAAACCTAAAGATTGAGACTCAAATCTGTCTCCAAACCCTTTGGCACACTCCATGGTTCATCTAGACTTCCAGGAAAAATCTTCTCGAGATTCATTTACCATGAGTCCCAATTTGACTCCTAGAGCTCCCCCTTAAGCTCTTAACCTTAGCCACATCCCTAAATGACTCTTCTACAATCACTAGGCCACACTGGTGTACCTTCGGTGATTTTTGGCCTACAAATCTAACTTCATGAACCTTGAACACCTTGTTCTTGGTTAAATTCTTCTTTCCCTTAACTTTAAATGACTTATCCTTGCCATTTTTGAATTTTCCATCCTTGGCACAGTTATATACTACCCTAGCATATTTCCTTTCATTTGCCTTAGATGTACCCAATTTGACATTTTTGGATTTTTGACCACCCAAACACATGTCAAGTCCCCTAGGTCCAATAATGAACTTATCTAGGACTCTCTCCATTTCCTCAAGCCTTGCCTTCAAGACTTAAATTTTCAATTCTAGGGTTCTTACCCTAGTGTCAACATGTTCACCTTGGACATTTCTAGACCTACCCATCTTCCTAGACGTATGCCTCCCTTTCATGGGATTAATGCCTTGATCATTAACTACCTTCCTCCCCTTAGGCATGGTAGTTTGGGTCTTATTGGGTCTAGCCTTGGGTAATGATTTCTTAGGGTTATCTACCTTATTAATCATATTCCTACCATTATATCTAAATCCATAATTATGCTTGGATAAATAATCTACATTATTTTTAACAAGCATATATGAATTACAAATTGGATTGAGTTTTAAATAAGAGATTACCTTCCCTTTTACCTTTGAAGCTCCCCCTTGATATGAACTCCTTTTCTTCTCTAATTTCTTCAAATGCCCTAGCTTCTTGAGCTCTCCTTTCCTTGGGCATTTTGTGTAGTAATGGCCCCACTCGTCACACGTAAAGCAAGTTATATGATTCTTCTCCTTGACCCCATCCTTACAACCCACATTAGTTTTAAAAAGAACTTTGTCGAGTTTAGGGTTTACCTCATTTACCTTCTTGAGTGAAGGACACCTACTCTTGTAGTGTCTCATTTCCCCACACTCAAAGAATTTGATGTGGGGTTTCTCACTCTTTTCGGTAGATGAGGTCGAGGGTTGAGCTTCCAAGATCTCCTCCACCCTGGATTGCCCTTCTTCTTCCTCACTTGAGGATGTGGATGATTCCACTTTCTCCCCCTCTTCAGATGTTGAACTCGATTCAACTTCCGATTGGTTCTTCTCCTTCTCTTGGACTAATGAACCCTTATCCTTGGACTCCTTCACTCCATGTCCTTATACAAAATTTTCGTGTAGATTTAACACAATTCTCGTTACCTCTTTATCTGACTCCGCTTCCTCTTTTTGATCCTTTGTCCAATACCAAGGTCGGAGGCGTTTCCCCTTTTTGTCCATTGGAGCTTCGAATGGAACCTTCGATACGGTTCAATGGTCCCAATCCATTTGGAACCAAGTCTCCAACCACTTCCTCTAATAATCGAAGTTATCTCGATCATATGTAGGTGGGATCCGAGTATCCCATCCTAGCAGACCTTCCAAATCCATCTTCCTCTAGCGCTTTTGTTCTCCCGACGGTTAATCCGTACAAGAGCAACCCCAGCTCTGATACCACTTGTTGGGGGATCGATGTGCCGGCAAGGGGGGTGAATAGCTGTTCACCCACTTCGTCACTCGTTCTTCCTACACGGTTAGTTTACACAAGCCGAATAATATAAACTAAAACTAACGCAAAGGAAGACAAACCAATTTAACGTGGTTCGGAGATAAAGTCCTACTCCATGGCTGTCCGTAAGGTGGACAATCCCGATCCGTAGGTGGATGACTCCTCGGAAAGCCTCCGACTAGCTTGTGTAGCTCCTTGTGAGTGGAGAAACCTCGCCACAACCTGCAACACTCACCTGAGCACTTAGACTATAAATTGGCCTTTAACCAAGCCAATTTCGTCAACCCTAGCCAGTCAAACCGAGCTCCCTTAAATAGAGCTCGTGGTTGAACTAGTCGTTACCAGTTGATTGGTGCCAACACCAGTCGACTAGTCCACTTGAACTCGAACATTACAACCCAACATTCGAATTTCAACTGACACTAGTCGACTGTGTAGAGGATCAGTCGACTGATCTTTTTGTGCCCAACACTAGTCGACTGCTCCAAGTAGTAGTCGATTGCCCAAACCCTAAACCAAGGGTTTCAACTCCGAGTACAAACACTCAGCACTCATTCGTCGCCCGCCTAACCTAGACCTATCCTTCTAACCTCCTCCACCAGCCTTGCGTCCCTCGGATGCCTCTCCATCCTTCACGCCTTGCTTTTGTGGGGACCGGTGTCGTAGATAGAGGAGGGAGTGAATATCGACTCGTAAAAACCTTCGGAAACTTGTCGTAAACTTTCGAACGTTCTAGATATAGAGTTAGTGCGCAGCGAAAAATATAATGAACGAAAAAAAAGAGACTTGTACTGTCACGCCCCGAGACCAATGGAGCCACTGATCCAATATAAAATCGGACAGTATCTCCCTTTTCTGGCGGACAATTTACACATACACACAAACTCACGCAGATATAAAATGACCTCAGGCCACAAAACAGATATATATAAGGCATAAAATAACGAAACACCACAATACTGAGACGTAGAACTCACCTGAGCTGCCCTCAGGGCAGGCGTGCAGCAAAACAATCAACACATAATCCAACAGAGGACTCAAAAATACAATACCATACGAATAGAACTCGAATACAAGTCCATGATATATAAAAACGAATATAACACATAAAAATGCTATCAAAAAGAAAACGAACGCGGAAGCACCCAACAACGGAGTCGTAGGGACCAGGACCGACAACTGGGCTCCTCCAGCGAGCTATCAACGTGAAACAAAAATAATACGACGGGTGGTGAGTCCAAATGGACTCTGCGGGTATATAGAAAGATATGCATGACAGAAAAGTAGCTAAAGCAGCTATATAGAAACAACAGGATACAGTCTCCATAATAATATCAGAAGTATGCATAACTGAAATAATAAAGGACTGTACATACCAGAAATCAATCTATCATGATCATAATAGGAATCGTACCATACGAGCAAGTGCAGGGTCAACAAACCATACCAACAGAACATCCTGTATGTGCATGTCAAACAAGTGTAGCAAGTAAATGCAGCAAACACAATCAATGTATCATGTGCACATGATGCAATGTCATGGTCACCCCCTAATACCAGTCAAACCACCGAGACAGGCAATACTGTGTCGGCCGAGTGGGTAGAGATGTGACACTGTCAGCACTCTGCCATCACTGCTCCTGAGCGACCGTGTGGACAGGATGTTGGTGGAGTAAACACTCCTCCCCATGTATATATAGGGGAGATATCTCTCTCATCTTCTCTGGTCTATGGGAAGAGAAGGGATCCTTGCCTGATACCACGCTCCGAAACCACTACCCATGAGCGGACGAGCGGAGCAGTACAGAGCTAATGCACACACCCAACAGTATCCACTAATCCATGAGTGGTCGTGCGTGCATATCATGTGCCGGAAGACGATAGGCTCAACCACAAGGGAGTCGCTGATCGCCTGCATGCAACAGTGCAGGTATGGTGCATGACTAACACATGCAACCCCTACCAGGTCATCGACACATAACTCAACCTATCATGCACAGGTCATATGTATGCATCATAACCCAATCAATCCTATATCCAGACACACGTGCAAGTAGGACTAGAATCAACCAATGCAACCATACAATGGTATGCTAATCTCTATCCACATACTAATGCTCATACCAATGCTATACAGAATCAAAATAACAAATAAATGAGACTGTATAGAAGGAAATTCAGATCATATACAAGGTCAAGCATAAGTATCAAGCAGGAGAACAAAACGGTAGCAGATAAAGGTCAATATCAGCCTACTACATAAATAACAACAAGCCATGCATAAAGGTAAAGTGGATCTACATATACAAGCAAGAAGTACCCGCCTCCAAGAGTAGAAGTTCGTATCAAAAGCAGAAAGAGCCACCCGCCAATAATAAGCAGCAGTAAATCCAAGTCAAGTCCCTATATCAAGGACATGTTTAATTAGCTATTATACAAGTATAACAACTAGCTAATTACTCCCTAAACCAATCTAGGGTTAACCTAATTGTTCTCTTTCATTTAAATACGTCTGATTAAATAGAAAGGTCCTTAATTACTCCCACGCAATTAAGGTTTAGGTTTATTTCCAATTCAACCTCATCAAGATTAGGTTACTAGGTTTGAATCCTTTTTTACTAATTAATCCCTAATTAAACCAAATTATCACAATCAGGTTCAACTTAGGTTTAATCTAACCCTAACCTAACCCAGAACACATATCCATATCCAAACATCAAATTCAAAACAATTTCTCAAACCCGGACCTGATGAATCTGTGCAAGTGTGGAGCTCAATTAGATGGAAACCAAAATCCCAAAAAACCCAAATGGAACTCACTACAGCTACTCCATCACAGGGCAATAAACAGAGCTAACAAGTAAAGAAAGACATCTCTGTTGATGCAGTCTTGCTCTGATTGTTGTTTTGGTGTTGACATCGATTTTAGTTTAGGTGGATGATTATTGATTATGATTAAGTCCTGATCGGGGATCAGGCATGGCATGGATTATGAAAAAGTCCTGATCGGGGATCAGGCATGGTATGGAAAATCCTAGTCTGGAGGGCTAGGTGTTGGAAAATCCTAACCTGGAGGGTTAGGTGTGAAAAATCCTAGCTTGGAGGGCTAGGTGTTGGAAAAGTCCTAATTCGGAAGGGTTGGGTGAAAAGTCCTAGCTTGGAGGGCTAGGTGAAAAGTCCTAACTTGGAGGGTTAGATGCAAATTCCCATCCTGGAGAATTAGGTGAAAAAGTCCTGGCTTGAAGGGTCAGATGCCTAGCTTGGAGGGCTAGGTTGGATGATATTCTAACTCGGAAGGGTTGGGTGAAAAGTCCTAGCTTGGAGGGCTAGGTGAAAAGTCCTAGCTTGGAGGGCTAGGTGAAAAGTCCTAACTTGGAGGGTTAGGTGCAAATTTCCAACTTGGAGAGTTAGATGGAAAAATCCTTAGCTTGGAGGGCTATGGTGAATGAATTCCTAGCTTGGAGGGCTAGGTTTGAGTCCCTGGATCGGTCTGGTGACCGATCAGGGACATTGGCACGCTGCTCCTTCGTGGATCGATCTGGTGACCGATCCAGCGATGTCTAATCGGACTGGTGACCGATCAGGGAGCGCACAGTGAGGTTGGGAACCTACTGTGTGGCTCCTGATCGGACCGGTGACCGATTAGGGAGCGCACAGTGAGGTTGGGAACCTACTGTGTGGCTCCTGATCGGACCGGTGACCGATCAGGGAGCAGGCTGCTTCCTTGCTGCCTTGCTCCTGATCGGTCTGGTGACCGATCAGGGAGCAGACGGTGAGTGTGTTCCCTTGCGGATCAGACCCTGGATCAGTCCGGTGACCGATCAGGGAGTTTGGATCTGATTAAAAAATCACTGTTCATCTATCCTGATCGGTCTGAGTGACCGATCAGGCTTCACTCTGATCGGTCGGGTGACCGATCAGGCGTGTATAGCCATGAGAGTTGGGAATCCCAGCGAAGCAGTGGTTCAGTCTGGTGACCGACCCACAAGTCCTGGATCGGTCCGGTGACTGATCACTTTAATTCAAATTGCACTGTCAGACGCCGTCAGAGCGTCTGATCGTATTAGATTCGCTGCTGTTTGCTTCTGGTATTTGATTTACTGTGTGATTTACTGCTCTAACAGTCTGATTAAGCTGCAGGTGATAGGGGAGGATTCAAACACTCAAGGAGAGGTCAATGGAGGCTTTCCTTGGAGCAGGTTTGTCCAATTCTCCATTTCCGGTTGCAACGGCCGAGCTGCAGACTGGAGCCGATACTGGGGCTTGGCTGTGGGGATCTCAGGAAGACCAGAGAGGGCTCAGTGGTAGCTGGCGTTGGCAGTGTGGTAGCTGGAGGCTACGGAGGATGTTGTCACTTGGTGCTGTGTGGAGAATCAAAAGCGCGGAAGCTAGCTTCGGTGAAGCAGAGTTCGAACACAGTCTTCTTGCTGCGCCTTGAGTTCTCCATTACAAGCTTGCTGCGTTCTTGAAGTTTCATCACCTTGAGCAAGCTACTGATTTTGAGAAGCAATCATCCATTACTTGAGCGCTTGAAGGAGAGAACAAGAGGCTTGGAGTCCGACAGTGGGAAGACACGAAGAAGGGTTCTTGCGTGAGATCGCCACTGGGTGGAGCTTAGGGAAGCTTGCTGTGTTCTTGTCCTTGCTAAGTGTTTGAGTAAGATCCTTCTTGTTGTTTCTTTGTGCTTAAACTTTATCTGTGATTGAAACACTGTGGAGAGGTTTCTCCACCGAGAAGGAGGTTGCTTCCTATCCGGTGATAACCGGGGCTTGATATGCCGACGATCAAGGGATCGCCCACCTTAAGGGCACGCCAAGGAGTAGGGGCAAGTTATCCCCGAACCTTGTAAACCCTCCTTGTTAGCGATCTTGCTAATTGTGGTTGTTTGTTTTCAGTTTCTGTTTTGGTTTTCTGCACTGTTCTATTGCTTTATTTCTTCCGCTGTGCTACTGATAAGATTGAGTGCAGAAATCTTGATAAGTGCCAAAGATAAAAGAGATTGGCTATATTCACTCCCCCTCTCTAGCCATCCATTTCCAACAAGTGGTATCAGAGCTTGGGGCTCTATTTACGGCTTAACATCCAAGAGTTATCAACAAGATGGCTTTGAGAGAAGGCTTCTCTACCACCCGACCTCCATTCTTTGACGGCGCCGATTTTCAATATTGGAGATCAAAGATGGAATACTATTTGAAGATGGATATCCACACTTGGTTCGCGGTGAAGGAGGGATTCATCCCTCCTAAGGATGATGAAGGCAAAGAGCTTGAGTCGTGGAGGTGGACTGCTGAACAAACTCGGAAGAGTGAAGCCGACGCGAAGGCGGTTGTCACTCTACAATGTGGCATGAACAAAGACCAACTCATCAAGGTTGGTCCTTTCACAAGTGCGAAGGACTTGTGGAACAAACTCATTGAGCTTCACGAAGGCACCCGAGACTCTAGAATCGCAAAGAGGGACTTGTTCCTCAATCAACTTCAAAATCTCTCCATGAAGGAGAATGAGTCAGTAAGTGAGCTTCATAGCCGGTTCAAGGAAGTCCTCAATGGGCTTCATTCAATTGATGAGAAGGTCGAGAACCGCGACCTTGTGAGGTATGTCTTGAAAGCATTTCCAAGGAATGCTTTGTGGTCATCCATGGTGGATGCCTACAAAGTATCCAAGGATCTATCTATTGTAAAGTTAGATGATTTATTTTGTGAGATGGAATTGCATGAAATGGCTAACAAAGGCCCCAAGGAGAAGGGGATTGCCTTAGTTGCAGGGGACCGAACCAACAAGAAGAAGAAGGAGAAGGAGATCTCCTCATCTTCATCCTCTTCCGAATCCGAGTCCGATTCCGAGGAAGATGGTAGCGGCTCTTCTCCTCCGAGATGGCAAACTTTGTGAGGAGAATGATGCGAAGGGATCGACGTTTCAAAAGTAGAGGTAACACTAGTGAATCCAAACTTGATAAGACTAATGCATCTTGCTTTGAGTGTGGTAGAAAAGGGCATTTCAAGAATGAATGTCCAAAGCTTAAGAAGAAGGAGGAGAAATCCAAAAGGAAAGAAGAGAGATCCAAGAAGAAGAAGAAGGCCTTGAAGGCCACTTGGGATGAGACATCCTCAAGCTCATCCGATGATGAAGAGGAGGAGAAGAGCACAAGGCAAGTGGCACTCATGGCTCTTGGAAAGGAGAGCAGTGATGAATCCTCAAGCTCCTCAAACGCGGCTTCATCATCTTCGGATGATGAAGAGGTAACTTCTCCCGAGCTTGAAAAGTGTTATAGAGCAATTGCATGTTTAACTAGTATGCTTAAGAAGTCCAAAAATAAGGTTAAAGCATTGCAATTAGAAATTGATCAATTGAAAGCATCTAGGGATGATAACGTTGATGATTTACATGTTGAACTACTAGAAGATGAAATTAAATCATTGAAACTTGATATTGAAAATTTGAAGTCCTCTAAGGTTGAGGAAGTCAATGATTTGCATGATGAATTGCTAGTAGAGGAAAACCAATCATTGAAGAGTGAAGTTGAGAAGCTCAAGAATATTCTTGGGAAATTCTCAACTAGCTCTAAGACCCTAGATATGATCCTAAATGCCCAAAGGGCGGTTTACAATAGGGCCGGTATTGGTTATCGCCCTAAGGAACTGTCATTTGTGTCTCTCATGTCTAGGACTGATATGAGACAATCTAGGACACCCAAAATCCAAAAGAAAATGGTCAAGGCATGGGTGCCTAAGTCATGTTTAGTTGATGCTTTAGGTCCCAAGGTTTGGGTACCTAAAACTTCTATTTTTCGAATTGTGTAGGTTATGATTGAGGGGGAGCATCTATCAACTTGGTTCATTGATAGTGGATGCTCCAAACATATGACCGGGGATAGATCATTGTTTACCACACTTCACAAGAAAAGTAGAGGTAATGTATCATTTGGTAACAATGGTAGTCTTAAGGTCATAGGGATAAGAGACATTCAAATATCTGAATGTCTTAGAATTTCAAATGTCCTTCTAGTCAAGGGGATGAAATTTAATCTCCTAAGTGTGAGTCAATTGTGTGACACGGGTTACACAATTGACTTCCAACCAAGTCAATGTCTAGTTACACAAAATGACACCTTGGACACGGTACTAGTAGGAGCAAGAGTAGACAATATTTATCAAGTTTCGTTTAAAAGTGCTACTAATGCTTTTGCTAAGTGCTTCGTGTCAAAAGAAGAAGAGTCCATCCTTTGGCACCGGAGACTAGCACATGTTAACATGAAGAACATCCGGAAGTTGGCCAACAAGGGATTAGTCCGTGGCTTACCAAGCATCAAGTATGAGAAAGACAAACATTGTGATGCATGTCAAATGGGTAAGCAAACAAAATCTGCACATAAAGGTAAAAACGCTGTCAGTACTTCCAATGCATTAGATTTACTTCATATGGATCAATTTGATTGTAGTACTATCATATCATTGAATGGAAGTAGGTATTGCTTTGTGATTATTGATGATTTCACTAGATATACATGGACTTACTTTTTAAAATATAAGGATCAAACCTTAGATATTTTCATTTCTTTTTGTAGAAGAGTTGAAAATAAAAAATCATCAACCATTAAGACAATTAGAAGTGATCATGGAGGTGAATTTCAAAACCAAAAGTTTTTAGAATTTTGTCAAGATAGAGGTTATAAGCATGCGTTCTCTACTCCTACAACACCACAACAAAATGGTGTTGTTGAGAGGAAGAACCATGCCCTTCAAGAGGCTGCACGAAGCATGCTTAATGAGTACTCACTCCCGGGTTACTTATGGGCTGAAGCTGTAAATACAGCTTGCTATGTGCAAAACAGAGTCCTCATCCATAGGTTCTTAGGAAAGACTCCCCATGAGCTTTGGTTTGGAAAACCACCTACAGTTAAATACCTTAGGGTGTTTGGTTGTAAGGTATTCATTCTAAACACCAAGGACCACCTTGGAAAGTTCACGGCAAAGGCTGATGAAGGGATACTAGTCGGGTATTCTCTCGTTAGCAAAGCCTACCGAGTCTACAACAAGAAATCTAGATTAGTTGAAGAGTCTTCTGATGTGATCTTTGAAGAAATTCCAAAATCAATTGACCAATCAGAAAATGTAGAAGGAGTTCAACTCGAACTTAGGAGACAGTTTGAAAGAAACTCCAAGTGTTGTTGATGGTGATGAGTCTGATGACGGTGAACTTAGAGAACCCATTCATCAGCCGGATCCTGAGGCTGAACCTGTGTCTAGTGACCCGTTCAAGAAGCACCACCAACTCCTAGACAAACTAGATTAGCCTCTAGTCATCCCCAAGACCAAATTGTTGGAGACATCCATCATGGGGTTAGGACTAGATCATTCTTCCGGAATGAGGCTAATGAAGTTGCCCTAATTTCCGAAATTGAACCTAGGAAAATTGATGAAGCATTAAGTGATCCCGATTGGATCATTGCAATGCAAGATGAACTAGGTTAATTTGAGAGGAGTCAAGTTTGGGACTTAGTCCCTAGACCCAAGAAGACCACCATTATTGGAACCAAATGGGTCTTCAAAAACAAATTAAACCATAAGGGAGAAATCATTAGAAACAAGGCACGCTTGGTAGCCAAGGGCTACAGTCAAGTTGAAGGCCTTGATTATGATGAGACTTATGCTCCCGTAGCACGATTAGAATCCATCCGATTGATGCTTGCATTTGCAGCACATCGTGGCTTTAAATTATACCAAATGGATGTCAAATCTGTTGGTGCAGGAAGCACCATATCGAATCTTGTTATGATATTGGCAAAGGATTCAAAGTTAAGTTTGTTTGTGATCTAACGTTGTTCATTGAGTGTGCAGAAAAAGCCCTAGCGAAGGACTGCTAGGCACCTGGCGAAGGACTGTCAGGATACAAAGCCCTAGCAAAGGACTGCTAGGCACCTGGCGAAGGACTGCCAGGATACAAAGCCCTAGCGAAGGACTGCTAGGCACCTGGCGAAGGACTGCCAGTATCCAAGCCCTAGCGAAGGACTGCTAGACAACTGGCGAAGGACTGCCAGTATCCAAGCCCTAGCGAAGGACTGCAAGGCAACTGGCGAAGGACTGCCAGTATCCAAGACCTGACAAAGGACCGTCAGGCAAAAGTCTAACCAGAGGAACGGTTGGCATCAGGTAAATTCTCCCGAGAGGAGTAGGTGAGGACGCGTTCCCCGTCGAGGGAACAGTAGGCGTCGGTTCGACCTAGGGCTCCATTTTAGAGACCAAAGTCAGAACCAAGACAGCTAAGGCTGTATAATATAATAATTTATTATGTTATTGTGTTTTGGACTAACCCTGGATGCAGGACCGAAGGAACGTGTGTCTGCAGCTCAGAAAGCCTCAAAGGAGAGAGACAATGGCTGAGTAGGGCGCCCGGAGCGTCCCGGGCGCCCCAAGGTGCATACTAAACAAAGTCAAGTAAAAGGGGTTCGAACAGTTACTGGGCCGGGCGCCCCCGTGCTCCCGGGCGCCCCCGTTGCTCCCGGGCGCCCCCTGCGCTGCGGGCGCCCCCTGCGCTGCGGGCGCCCCCATGCGCAACCTCGAACCAGAACCCCTCGAAGCCAAGGAGATAGAACCTTGACCCGGTCAATCCGGGCGCCCCGAGCGCTCCGGGCGCCCCGGTCAAAGCGGATCCACAGGATAGACGCTGACCGAGAGCTCTGCGGATCAAAGGCCACGTGGGGGGCGCCCCCGACATCCCGGGCGCCCCCAGACCCTATATAAAGGGCCCTCGACCAAGGCTTCGAAGTATCAGTTCTCTCAACGCCCCAAAGATCTTCTACGCTCGTGCCTTGCTCCGGAAACACTCCAACTCGAGCCGACGACGTCCCGCTGCCCCGAAAGAGTCTATCCACTCCGGACGTCGGTAACGAAGATCGAACTTTTTATTATTATTGTTAGTGCACTTATTTGTAATAAATTATTGTAAACTATTTTGCGCGTATATAGAATTGCCCAAAGTAAATGGTCAACGACCGTGGGCCTTGGAGTAGGAGTCGACACAGGCTCCGAACCAAGTAAATCGATTGTGTCTTTGTGCTGTGATTGTTTTTATTTTATTTCCGCTGCGGACGTGCTCTTTACGAAAATCCGAACGATTTTCGATATTCACCCCCCCTCTATCGGTTTTCTCGATCCAACAAGTGGTATCAGAGCGGGGTAGTTCAAACTTGGTGCAACCACCAGTTTGAAAGTTTTCGGATTTACGAATTTTTTTTTATTTCTTTTCTTTTTGTTAATCAACACAACTCAATCTCGTTCGTTTTTTATTTCATATAAATAATATCTGTAGGTGTATTTAAAATATCTATACGCCTTTTTCAATTTTGAATTTTCATTTTTTCACCATAAGTCAGAATTTATAAAACGAACAAATTTTGAAAATTTATCATAAACTTTTTTTATTATTATTTTAATATTTTTCTCGAAATTCGTGCTACCTTAATTCAAGCAATTTTTTTTTTCAAACATTAAATTCTTACTTTCTCATCATTTATCAGAATTGACAAAATCAATATTTTCAAAAATTTGTCATAAAATATTTTTATCATTTTATTATTATTCTGCCTCGAAATTCATGCAGTATTTATTTTTGTCTACTTTTTCCCTTCTCCCACACTACTAATCCAAGACCAAGTCTTGGTACATTTCTGTTATTTCTTTTGTGTGTAAGAGATCATTTTAAATGGCCAACCGAGAATGGAACAGTGCCCGTCCACCACTCTTCTCTGGCGAAAAGTTCAACTCCTGGAGAAGTCTAATGGAATCCCACCTGAAGGTCAATCTGGATCTTTGGTTGATAATCCAAATGGGATTTAAATTCCCCACAGAAGATGGGATAGCACTCGCTTGGGACAAATTGGACGAACCAACTTTGAGGAAGATCGAGACTAATGCCAGGGCAACAGTAATCTTACAATGTGGCCTGACCAAAGAAGAACTGAAGCGGGTCGGATCCTTCAACTGTGCCAAAGAAATGTGGGAAAAGCTAATCAGTCTACACGAAGAGAGCTCCGTTGTTGAGATCTTAGAAGCTCAAGAGCAAGTAGCTGAGACGGACTCGACACCCGACGACCAAAACGAACCAAAATTAGACGACGAGTTGACTGAGACAAAAATGGTAACCAATTTCAAATCTTCTTTTAAATTAAGGTTAAATAATCAAGTTGATACTGCAAAGGTCGAGGAAGGTATAGTTTTTATTGCAGGGAAAACTCCAAGAGAACCACCAAAGAAGAAGATTCAACCTGTATCAGAGTCCAACTCAGACTCAGAACTTGACGACAAAGAAGGAGATCGAACCAAACTATCCCAATTAGCTCGTGCTCACTACAAGATGATAAAGAAACAAAAAAGAAAGACGACAAGTATCAAGGGGGAGATTCCCAACCGAGAATCAAAAGGTAAATTTTCAATATTTGAAAATCCTTTATTTATCTCAAATAACGTAATTAATTCGTATAAATTTAATACGTTAGAAAATTTAATTCATAATCTTGCTAATTTTGAAAATCCGGAATATTACTCCAATGGTGACCTTACTTAGATAATTGTTTGTTTTAATTGTATTTTTCTTTTTATGTTTTTTTTGCTTAAAATTAGGACTGATTAGTTTAAGGACTAATGAGTTAATTGAAATTTGAACAACATAGTATTGGGTAGAGGTGAGATGATAGTACGTTAGGGAAGCCATTTTGGCAGAACTAGCCGAAGCTACCGATCCAAGATCCAAACTAGTTAGACCAGAATTTATCAAAAAGTGATTTTGAAGATAAAATTTCACTAAAAGGCTTTGTCTAGGAAAGGGTTGATGATCCAATAAGGTTACGGCCAAAGAAGGCCTAGTGCCTCGCCAAGACCTGGAAGCCAATTTTTAAAATTCAAATTCAAGTTACTTCTTGTCAAATTCAAATCTAACACAAATTTCAATTGATCTTAGACTCAACTACTTTTTCCAAAATAAAGTTAAAATTCATTAAAATGGTTTTCAAAGTTGATTCAATTTTTCAAAATTAATCATGACTCTTCAAAGTAAAATCCTTACTTCTATTTAAATTTGTCTCACAAAACCCATAAGGTTAACATGCTTGATCACGTAGAAATGGGTGAGACATCTAGGACCTAAAAGCATGAATCACTATCCTTTCAAATAAAAAAAATGTTTTCAAAAGGTATTCAAAATTATCTCCATTTTTTTAACTCTGTTTACTGTACCCTACTTTTTCAACTCTAACAGTTTTTTTTCAAAATATTGAATTTCATGTTAAATATCACAATAGACTTACTTTAAAGAGAATCTAGGGCTTGGTCTGATTTAGTCATTAACTTGGTCAAAATAGTCAACCCTCACTACAAGAATTTTTGCAATCAACAACGCCCAATCGACAACGTTTTTAAAAAAAAACGTTGTCTTTTTTTGTTTTACAACGTTTTTAGTGAAAAGCGTTGTCTATGTGTTTTACTTTTTAATAACGACAACGTTTTATAATGATGCGATGTGCTTAGTGTTGTGATTTCGGATGAAAGACAACGCTGTTACAAAAGCGTTTTTTAAAAGCGTTGTTGTATTTCCCGCTAAAATAAAAAATACATCCCCTCCCTCCACCTCGCTCATTGCCAACCCTCGGCGGCTCGCGAAAAATCTCTCCGCGCTTCTTTTCTCCGCGAAATATCTCCCTCCACCTCCCTCCACCTCCCTCATTGCCACCTCCCTCGTCCTCTCCTCTCTACGAAATCGACATTGTGTACGATCTGGTGAACATACATCTTCTCCTAGCTCACCACCAAGAAGTATCCTCCACGAGCTCTTCGTCCGTCGAGTGGAAACTGAACCCCAGCGGCAACATCACGACGCTCGCCACTACCCTCTCCATCTCTCTCTCTCGCAGTAAACCCTAATCCTTTCCCCTTCCTCCCGATCGAACGGGAACGATAAATCTCAGACGCCCGTCGTTGCCTCCGCCCATCCCAAACTTATCCCTTGTTGAAGAAGAGCAAAGATGTTCTACTCCCACTCGTTGCTGGCGAAGAAGAGTCCTCTTGGGATGGTGTGGATTGCCGCCCACCTCCAGAAGATGAAGAAGACTCAGGTTGACGGGGTCGACATCCGGTCTTCTGCAGGTTCATCTCCATTTCATTCCATCCTCTACGGTTTTTATCGTCCTCAGACCCCATACGGTTCTCTTCTCGATTGTTTAGGTTAGATTTGGTTGTTCAGTCTCGATGGGTTTCTTCGAATCTACATCTTTTGCACGTCTATTACGAAGTTTCCTTTCGCTGTCGCTGCCCATTCTATTCCTGTCGAGTTGAAGAAATGAATCCTTAAATAACAAGTATCTTTTGCGGTCATTATTAATTTTTTGTTCTTATATACAAAGGCAAGATCATATTTTTTTTGTGTGTTTTGGTTCGATTTCACTGAAGCTGAATTCTTTATTTACAATATTGTCAAAAAAATGTCTATATGGATAAATGACCCTGCTGCTGTCTCGAGAGCAAGTTTAAGCACGTTCTATGTTTTTTTTTTAATTTGACGGAATGGTTACATTGGATCAGAAATGTATGTTTGAGTTGGTTATAACGAGGTATTTGATGAAGGATTCATTGATTTTTCTCTTTATTTTTTTTAAAAACATTGTTACAAAATTTTGCATCAGGAAAAGAATGTCTTTTTTCCTTCATAGGATGGCCTGGTCTTATACTTCGGTTTTGTGATGCTTGTTTTTAACTTGTGTGCTTTGGTAGATGAGATTATGTATCCTCGAGCTCCAATTGCTTTGAGATTGTCAGGGCATCTTCTGGTTGGCCTTGTCAGAATATACTCATGGAAGGTGAATTATCTGTTCCAAGACTGTAACAGAATGTTGACCAATATAAGGGTGACCGTTGCTTCGATACAAGTCAATTTACCGCCAAATACAGATAAAGCTCCATTTGAGTCTATAACATTACCTGAGACCTTTGACCTTGATGCATTGGAATTAGATGAATTAATCAATCCTACTATGTAATTTTTCACCTTAGATTGTATTGGGAATTCAAGTGGCTGTTAGCTCTTTATAATTGTTTACTTTGTTCACATATTTTGATAGAGGCCCAGACACTCACCAAAAAGATTATGAGCAAATAACTTTGGCAGGTTAGTAAACTTTTTTGATTAAAAAAAAGGTGATGTGTGAGATAGGAGTTTGCTAACAATGGATTTATTGTACCAGGTGAAGCTTCAGCAGGGCAAGATCAATATGTAGCGTTCTTCATCGATAAGGTCTCAAATATCTTATGTTTTACATGTATCAATATTTTTATAATTTTAGTAATCTAAATATTTAAACGTTTATATGGATTCCATGACTTAGATAACATCACAGACTCATCAGTACAGCCAGAAATTAGAAAATGATGCTGAGCCCATGGAAGAAGAGTAAGGCTTATGTCAAGTTTCTTACTGAAACACTTTGCGCACTTTAATAGTGCACTTTGATGCAGTGTATTGCCACCATTTGATGGTGGTCTAGATGCTATTGTCAGCCCAACTCTAAATTCTGCATCATTTGAGGGGCCTGGTTCAAATAATCATGGCAATGACTCTTTTCAAACTTTTGATGTGAACAATAATATTCAAGAATTTCAAGAAATTGAGGTTTTGCGTCAAAATAACTTAGAGCTTGAGAACCAGTTAGAGTTAGGATAATACTAGTAATGGTGTTGAATTACATGATCATTCTACATCAGTAACAAAGAGAAAGCAAAGTCTTGATCCAATACTCGAAGATATTTTAGTTTCTGGAGAGGAACCTTTGCCTTCAACATCTCATGCGAAACCATCAATGTCTACATTTGATTCCAACTTTGCTAACAGGGAGATATCTTCTGGTTAGATATTTTTTGTTCTCTGATATATATTTTCCAATTGTTTCAGAGTTGATCAACTTAACAATAAATCATGTTCATCAGTGTATGATAATATTATTTGTGATTCATCTTATTCTTTCTGTTTGTTGGTTGTTTGGTAGGTCAAGTCTTGCCTCACTTGGAGCTGGAGCTTCAACCTTCACCTCCTGTCAGAGAAAAGAAACGAAAGAGAAGATTGAAAAAACATTCATATGATGAGAAAATTGTATTGGCAAATGCGTAAGTATCACTAAACTTTTTTTACAGAAGAACTTTTATGGTTTGATCTGTAGTATCAACTAACTAATCTTACTATATCACTGTCACTTTATAAACAAATTTTTTTTCCCATAAGGGCAATGCTGCCAGATTGTTAACTTTGTGGATTTTGTAATTTATTTTACTAAAAATTATAAATTACGATGTTTTCTTTCTCTTTAATATGAGGATCATGTTGCATGAATTTATGCTACAAAGATTAATTATCTTAAAATTTCTTCCAGATCCACCTTTTGAAGGTACTTATGTTACTTGTTACAATTTGATTGTATACATCATACAAACTGTTTTTTTTAGAGACATGAAAAAGCAACTTGAAGACACTACTAAATTAGTTTGCAAGCGGAGGAAGCTTCCATGTTCAGCGCTAGATCTTTATAAGTACCATAGTAACCGGCTCAATGATAAAGTATTTCATGAACCATTGTTATCTGGTTAGTTGTCTTCTTTTTTTTTTTTGTCATTTTTACAATTTTGAATTATAATATGATCCTTAGTTGGAATCAAACATATATGCAGGGATGTGTAGTAATCTCCAGGAGGTTTTTTCTAGATCCTTTCCTCTTTACAGCAACAATTCTAGCCATATGGACGTTTCATCAGAGCTTGCAAATGAATTACCTCATGTTACCTCAAAGGATCTGCAAGAAGAGCCTGAGCAACAAAATAATTTGGATGGGGAGATTGAGCGACATAGTGACAGAAGTATGGTACCAGAACAACAGGGCATGCTGAATGCAATACCTGAGAATTCTCAATTTGATATGCATACTGATATTGAACCAGAACAACAGGATGACTTGAATCTAATACCTGAGAATCCTCGATTTGATATGCATACTGGAGCAACTATAAATGAAGCAATACAATCACCCTATGGAGGAGTAGATATGACTCCCTTTAGCACCACAATAGCAGGTTCAACTAAAGACTTTGATAAGACTTCTGATACAGAGATATTGCCCACTGTTGAAAGTTTTACTAGGACTGAAGCATCTGGTTATGCAACTGGAGCTAGTTTATTCTCTTTGGAGGAAGAACCACTTCATAATAGCATGCCCAGAAT
>JAGFNQ010005443.1:238496-447968 GCA_024364735.1 Boesenbergia rotunda | reverse complement strand
CATGAATTTATGCTACAAAGATTAATTATCTTAAAATTTTCTTCCAGATTCCACCTTTGAAGGTACTTATGTTACTTGTTACATTTGATTGTATACATCATACAAACTGTTTTTTTTTAGAGACATGAAAAAGCAACTTGAAGACACTACTAAATTAGTTTGCAAGTGGAGGAAGCTTCCATGTTCAACGCTAGATCTTTATAAGTACCATAGTAACCGGCTCATGATAAAGTATTTCATGAACCATTGTTATCTGAGTTAGTTGTCTTCTTTTTTTTTTTTTGTCATTTTTACAATTTGAATTATAATATGATCCTTAGTTGGAATCAAACATATATGCAGGGATGTGTAGTAATCTCCAGGAGGTTTTTTCTAGATCCTTTCCTCTTTACAGCAACAATTCTAGCCATATGGACGTTCATCAGAGCTTGCAAATGAATTACCTCATGTTACCTCAAAGGATCTGCAAGAAGAGCCTGAGCAACAAAATAATTTGGATGGGGAGATTGAGCGACATAGTGACAGAAGTATGGTACCAGAACAACAGGGCAACCCTAGGCATTTTCCAGTTTAGGGTTTCCGAAATCCTTAAGGGTTTTGCTAATTTTAATGTTGTGTTGCTGATGGGTGAAACACAATTTTTAAGCTCATCATTGTTAGGCTGTAGGAGTTGCTGATTTCAAGAAAAATTTTCAGAGTTGTCTCTCTCCCTTTCATGATAATATGCATTCAGGTGCCCTCTCCCTTTACAAGATGATAGTGGCAGGTATAGTGTAGCTATCCCAATGTAAGCATATGTGAACAAGTGACAATATGTTAATTGTAAGTTGGTTATAACCTATAATAAGTGGAAAGGTAGACAAGAGTGGAACTTGGATGCAAGTCTTCATCATCTGTGGTTTGAGCAGTGAGTTGCCTCATATTCTCTTGGAGTCACTTGGTCACACCTTATATCTTATGAAAATTGCTGATTATTGTTATTTGATAAATAGATAACCATAATTAATCACAATCTTTGTTGAAATTTCCTTTGTATAATTGAGCATATCCATAACAAGGCCATTCAACTTTGGTTTCTCAAGGTCAGTAGCGGTAAGTATGTTTACCATATTGATTCTTCAATTGTTGGTAAATGTATCCAATAGACTTTGTTTAAGTATTCAATATGCTTCATTTTTTTTCCTTTTAGTTTTAATTTAGACATTATCTTGTTCGACAAGGTTATTATGAAGAACATGTAAATATTAACTAAGATCTTATCATGTTGATTATTTAGTCTTTGTGGACGGGCTTTAAAAATAGTCGTAGGAAAACTCAGCCCATCCATCAGAACAAGTGCGGGATATACTTGAATAATGCAATAATTGCCCACTAATCCAAAAGCTTAATCTCTTAGAAAAGGGACATGTTTATTACTTGTATCCTTATACTCCTTATCATGATGTATAATTATTTTGCTTCACCCCTTTTTTCTGGTTCTTTTCTAGTTCTAAGCCATATGCTAAATGATAGATGCATTTAGCTGCAGAAGCATATTGGTTTTGTATGTATTATATGTTTGACCATGATCTTTCGAGTACTCCTGGATGAAGTCTTAATTCTTGATCTATTATTGTTTCCTGTGCAGTGTCATCTTGTTTCCAATTGCAATCACCTTCTATATCACCTGGTGGTTCATTCATTTTGTTGATGGCTTTTTTTCGCCAATCTATGCTCAACTTGGGATTAACATATTTGGTACGAAAATTGATTCTCAGAAAGAAAATTTTGGATTATCTTCCTAGATTATTCCTTTCAGTATCCATTATTTAAGAGCATGCATGTTTTGGCAAATTAGTATAACTTTTTGTAATCTTCTCACTACTCCCCTGCTTTATAGTGCTTACATTTCAGGCAAATTCATGCCCATGTATCATTCCTGAACGTGGATAATAGCCATCGTTAGGATTCAAAAAGCATTTTATTACTGCATCACATAATTTATCAACATTTATTACTACCGTGGATAAAGATAAGTGCTCTGCTGTGTGTGTGTGTGTGTTAGCTTAAAAGATCCTTTGTGCCTTGTTATCTTAATTCATCAGTTGGTTTACTTAAATGGAATTTTCTTTTTTTTAGGACTTGGTTTTGTGACTTCCATAACATTCATCTTCCTGGTTGGAGTGTTCATGTCATCATGGCTAGGGTCATCTGTCCTCAGTCTCGGTGAATGGTTTATCAAGCGCATGCCTTTTGTTCGGCATATCTACAACGCTTCTAAGCAAATTAGTTCTGCTGTATCACCTAGTATTTTATACTAGTCTTTTTTTGGTTCTCTATCAGATGTTATTAATGCATAATCTATGTTCCCTTTTTGTAGACCAGAATAAACAAGCCTTTAAAAAAGTTGCCATTATCAGGCATCCTCGAGTTGGTGAATATGCCTTTGGATTTATCACTTCAACTGTTCTTCTTCAGGTCCATTATTGCCATGAATGCTTAGTTTTGATATTTGTTCTAAAAAAAGTCTGCTCATATTCTCTTGGTTCAAATTTATGCACCTCTATTTAGGAGTAGAAAAATATCAGCGTTATCACTACAGATCAGGTGGCATATATGGGAATAAATTAAATCAGTCACGCTTAGCTAATTGTCATTCTGTCTGGTTATTTATTTAAAAATACGGTCAAATTAGTAGAACGGCAGCATGAAAATGAATGGCTGACAAAACATACATGGTAGAGAAAGGAGCGAAGGAAGAAAAGTGAAAAACTAGCCGAGTGTGTGTGTGGAACAGAAATGCCAATATCAGTACCGGTTGAAGCATCATTAAAGTATCTAATGCCCATAATTATGTATTGTTTGTGCTCAAATCTGTAGTTTTGGCAATTCTGAAGTTCTTTAGCTGTCGCATTAGACATGCAAGTCATTTGAGCATTTTATTAGTCTCTCAGTATCATTCATTTCTTTATCATGTTCTTCCCCTCATAAAAAATAAAAATTGTTCATTTTTTTTCACCTATTTCCCCATTATGTAACAGAGCTGCAATGGTGAGGAGGAACTCTGCTGTGTCTATGTTCCGACAAACCATCTCTACATTGGAGATATTTTTCTGGTCAATTCCAGTGATGTCATAAGACCAAATCTCTCCGTCCGTGAAGGAATTGGTAAACCACAGCCCTTCCACCATTTTTTTTTGTAGTAACTCAGCTCCGGAAAAGCTAATTCCGCGAACAAAACATCCTTTGAACTCATCCTTATTAACTCAAATCCATGGTTACTTGCAGAGATTGTGGTCTCAGGTGGCATGTCAATGCCTCAAATTATAACCACGCTGCATGAAGGCCCAGCACTCAATCGAAGCAGAACCAGCAGAAGTTGATACCAAATGGCACCATGCCTTTGTAAACTATTATCAGTGTAAATTGTGAATATTATCAATTGTGAATAAAAATGCTTGTAAATTGTGAATATTATAAATTGTGAATATTATCAATTGTGAATAAAGATGTTTATAAATTGTGAATATTATAAATTGTGAAAAATACTGCCTATTAAAAAGATAACGTTTTTTAAGTAACAATACACAACACGATTTTTGCGTAATCTTTGTGCCAAACCACAATGCTTTTTCCGCGTTGTCTTTGATACCCGACTTTTAACAACAGCGTCAATAACAACGCTTTTTAAAAACCAATAGACAACGCGAAAAAAGCGTTGTCTTTGCTCCAAACCACAACGCGGAAAAAGCGTTGTCGTAGATATACTTTCTACAACGGCTTCATCAACATCGCTTTTTAAGCATTAACGACAACGCGGAAAAAGCGTTGTTGTTTAACTTTTTTCTTGTAGTGATTCAAGGGGATAATGAAGGAAGCAGCAGGAGGGCAAGAACGCATGTGTGACGTAGTGACTTGGCCCAGAAACTATATGTTTACTTATGTGTTTGAATAATGACTTATGGAACCTTATGATATGATGTTATGTGAGACATGATAGGATGCTTAAGTTCAAAGTTAATATGCTAAGGTTCCCATGTCAATAAGTTAAGAATGGTAACAGGGCATGTATAAGTTAAGTTATTCCGCTGCCTTATGATGTCTACATGCCCTAAGCATGTTAACGTAACGCCGCTTAGGAAAAAAAAAAGCGGGCGTTACAGGAGGTCTATAGAAGAGTACGCCTGTGGGGCGAGAAGGACATGTGTGAAGTCCGAGGGACGAGAAGCCGGGCAAAAGCACATTCAAGGAGAAAGCCGAAGGAGAGTTCGGGTGAGCCCAACTCTGGAAGGTTTGAAAATCACCCAAGAAGATCCGCTAGAGTACGGCTAGCATAACTTGACCAAAAGCCACTTGGGCGCCTGTGAATGAGGGTGCCCCAATGCACTCAGGCACCCTTATTCCCGGGCACCCTAGTGCATACAGGCGTCCGAGAAGTGATTTTATCCACGACTCAGCCGTTTGCAAACGTTGCGAAGCAGATAAACTTCCAGGCTACGTGCCAGGCACCCCCAAGTACTCGGGCGCCCCTATTGTGTCACGTCAGCATTCGAACAAAGTTGACTGGGGCTAAAAATAAGCTCCCAGAGCTCAATTCCTAATCAATAATTGCACTGTAAACGTATTTCTTTCTAGTATTCCACTACTCTCTGAGTTCTAGTTTTGTAAGAGGCTTCTCCGCCCTCAAAGAGTTTCATCTGGAGTTTGCACTATACTTGCCTTGGATTAACAGCTATCCTGATTACAACCAAGAAAACATTTGTGTCCCTCTTTCATTTCTATTGTAGTTTCTTATATGTTATGCTTTGCTTGTTAAATTAACTTTCATCTTTGTTGAGCAAAAAAAAAAGATAGATTTTTATTTGCAGGGACAATTCACCCCCCCTCTTGCCAACCGCATGATCACTGACACGCAGGACCTAGCCATCCCTTGCCTCTAGACACCTGTCCAAGCAATGTCCTTCTCGTGAATCTCAACTTCGATTAGTAATAGCTAGAGCAAAAGCTTTGGAGAAATTGTATTTTTAAGCGATTATCGCCCTAGAGGAGGCACTACATAGGGAAAAGATGTTGTTACAAGAACTCGACTTACTGCACGCTTTAATTTGAGCCCGAGCAAATTAAGGAGCAATTTTTTAATTTAGATTTTATGATTATCACTTTTGTATTTTTTCCCTGCCTTTTGATGTGGTCTTGGGAGTATCTGTTAAAATTATTATATTGTCATGTTAATCTCTAGTTCCATTGATGTGGTCTTGGTAGTATCAATTGCTGGTATACTTACAATAAAATTAGCAGCACAAAATATAGATGACCAATATGGTATGTCAGATGTTTTTATTGAGGTTGCAAAGTTGCAAACATAGTCCCACATTGAAAACACATGGGAAGATATGCAAAAAGTTACAATTTAAAGATATACAAATTGACATTGCAATAAAAATGAATTATTAGTAAAAAGTTACAATTTAACATAATATTTTAGGAAAATGAATTATTAGTAAAATTGCAATTTAAAGAAATGCACATTGCAATAAAATTTTTGAGATGATTGATTTCTTATTTTGAAAGATATAGGGAAGAAAGTTTCTAATCTATTATGATATTGGTGAAAGAGATTGCATCTAAAATGGAAATTTATCTTATTTTTCTTTAAAAACATACAACTTGAAGAAAACAATAATTTAATAAAACAATCTACTATGGAATCGTTTAGGATTAATTATTTTTTAATATAAACAAAGTCAACTTTTGAAGTTCTTAAGTTTGTAAAAGACTTATATTATTTTCCAAATATTTTCTTTGTTTTTATAGTTTTGTTAACTATATCCATTATTGTAGTTTCAGTAGAAAGAAATTTTTTATACTAAAATTGATAAAATCATACTTACGTTCAATTATGTCCCAAGAAAGGTTAAATAACTTAGTAAATTTATACATTGAAAATGAGATATTATGATTTTGAAAACTTAATTGATGATTTTACTTCTCAAAATGCTAAAAGATTTAAAATTTTCCAATGATTATTTGATCCTTGTGTTTTTTTATTTGTGATATTGTACTTTTTGGAGAAGCTTGGGAAATATATTTAGTATGATGTTATACTTTTTGAAAAAAATTGGAAAATATATTTTGTGTGGTGTTCCACTTTTGGTGAATCTCAAGAAATTTATTTTATATGAAGTTTATCATATTTTAAAAAATTTTCTATTAAATTTTATTTAAATTATATGTTACCAAAAATTTCCTATAGATTCTCTTTTTCGTTTTTCGCCAAGGGGCCCTAAAAATTATGGTCGGCCCTGTATATCAATTTAATAGATCTAATCACAGAAATCATATATCAACAATCTATCAACAATTAATGTAGTCACATCTAAGAATATTCATATTGATGTAGTCACATATAAGACTGTATAAAGATTTAGTTACAAAAATCATATAAAAATATTTACTTTATATTAATGTAAATATTTTAATCTGGATAAATATAAGGTATCGATGTCATAGATTTGTATTGCTGAGCAACTAGGTAAACTGTTAGTGTTTGATAATTTTTTTAGCATTGATTGCTTAATATATTTATAGTCATACATATCATTTTTTCTCAAGTATAAAGTGAATATTTTTAATGGTCTAGGTCATTATATGGTCTTTATGACTTAATTTGGATGGTGAGAGATGTTAGTAGTGAGACTGTGGCAATTGCAAAAAATCAGAAAAAACAAAAATTATTCTACCTTACTTGGATGAACATTTAAGTAAAAAAAAAGTAACGGGGAGTTTTACTATTTTTTGGGGGCGTCGTCCGGGTAAGCTACCGGGAGGATGCAAACTGATATAATTTCGTCGAGGCTACTGTTGAACACTATCTCCGTAAAACGATATTGCTCCGCTACAGATGCTCACGGATAACAGCAATTCGATTCCCAAGATATAACGACGATGTCTTGAAATACCAACACTACAAATTTCAAGACTAGTGAACCTTCTCGTAGGCTTTTCGAACTCTGGATACTCACGGATAGCAGCAATTCGTTTTTCAAGATATAACGACGACGTCTCGAAATAGCAACACTATAAATTTCAAGACTAGTGAACCTTCTCGTAGGCTTTTCGAACTCTGGATGCACACGATGGGATGAATACTAATGACTTTGATGATTAAATGAATGAATGAATCCATCATCTAGAGGACTCTATTTATACAAGGGAAGAGGTGAGATACCCTTTGGTGAGTGGGTGTGACCTTTGGTTTAGGATTAATCTTGGTCGTTCAATCTGAAGAGTTGTAACCCTCAGATAGCTCTTTGATCTCATCCATCAGATCTGAATGGTTGTAACCTTTCAGATCTCCCTTTGATCTCAGCCGCAAGATTTGATCTGACGTATCAGATCAAGTCTCTCTTCACCAACGGTCAGATCGTGAATCTTCACCATCAACGCTCCAGATCACATCACTTGAGATCTAACACCCATATTTGATCCAACAGTTGCTATTTGTTTGTCCAATTAGTAGTCCAGTCATTTCTCTCCTCCTATTTGAGTGCTACGCAGGTACTGCCACATCATATGCCACGTCACCCGAGCGTCATGTAGGCACTGCCACGTCACCGACACATTGACAGACCCAAAATACTAGTTTAAAGTTGTCACAAAATGTGGGTCCAATCAGAATTTAAATATGAATGAAAGCTGGAAATCCTTTTGGCAATCAAGAATGAGAACGTAGTAAAGGGGCCACAGGTCGTATTTTTCCTCGGGACTAGTTGATGTTTGTTTGATTCAAGCTTGTGTTTATGTGTCGTTTATGTTTTGGGTTTCGAATGTAATTTGGGTTTTGGGTTTCAATCTGAAATGAAATCGCAATAAAATACAAGATGTATGCCACCAAAACTTGATACGCAAGGAATAAAGCTTATGTGCCAAGATGATGTTAAGTGCCAAAACTGTGATTGACCATTCCAAATTGAAACTAATTACTTCAACTTGGAAGATAAAGCTATTAGTGAAGTGCTAGCTTGAATTAAGGAAGAATTTCAGCAATGAAGAACAGGACACAAGGGCTGCTATACAAAAACTGATTTTAACTCAGCAATTTGATACAAAGATAAGAACTTACAATTTAAACTTCCGGTCATGAAACTGAGTTCCAAAACAAAAGATTTGCAGAGACTAACTGCTCATTACTGAAACAAACTGATTTCAAATGAGTTGAATTGTTATTTGATACAAGATAAGAACTAAAAGCCAGATATGCAGAAATTAAATCTGCTTTTCAGAATCAAGGTTGCGCAGAAACAAACTCTGAGTTGCAAGAACCAAATGCAGGGGGGTTTACCCTAAATCTGAATACAACTACAAACAGATCAAAATGACATTCGAATGCACCAATCTAATATGCAAGAAGGATTCAGAAAACTGATGTGCAGGATGAACAATTCAGAACTAAAACTGAACTCACAGGGATGCAAATTGATACACCATCATGGAAATTGATACGCAACCAACTAGGCTAAACCTTAGAACTTAAGTAAATGCAAACCAGATGATCAGACTGTAAGCATTTTCTCAGGCCTAAAGTTCAAATGAGATGTAGTAAATCCAAGGTTTTCTTGACACAAACTTTGCAAACCTGTAAACCGAAGCTTGTTGTGCAGGAAATAAAATGAAATGCAGAAATACTACGCTAAACAACAACTAAGAGATAAAACTAAAAGTGACAACTTAATTCAACTAAATTAACACACTAAGTGCGAAATAAGCTAAGGAATTCAGAACTAAAGCGAATTTGCAGAAAAGAACTGGCACGCAGCTGAACAATTTGATATGCAACAGGAGAAAACTGCCGAGATGATACGCAAGCTATTAAACAGAGAAATAAACTGAAATTAAATTAGATTTATCACTAACAAACTTCCTAAACTATTTGACTTGAAGAATTGAAACTAAATTACAGCTAAACAACTAAAAAATGTAAATAGCAGTAACTGACAAAGAAAAACAGAATTCGTGCAGAATTAAACTACAGCTAAAACACTGAAAATTAATTATCTAAACTACTCCTCAATCATTCTCCAACTCAAGAGCTCGGTTGTCAATCAAGGGAGAACCTCGGACCCGCAAGCTCCACAAATCAGTGGAAGAACTGTATCTGTTACTAAATCAGTTCAGACCCTGCTCAAGCCGAAATTTGCTTCCAAATTCTTCAAACTCGCTGTGGTGGCTTGCGATTGTGATTAAGGAATGATCCGCACCATCCAAGGAACCCCTCTGGACAGCTAGGATGCAGTGGCGATGGTGAACAGCTGAGCTCGCTGAAATCGGATACCCAAACTGCTGAAACCTCACGCAGCCTTGGTATTGAGCAAAAATCCAATCTGAAACCTCACAGAGACTCTCTTCACTGACCTAGCCCTTGCTTTGATGAAGAATTGATGGATCACACCTTCGATTGGATGAAAAACTGAAAAACAAGCTGAAGAACTGAAGAAACTACTGTTGCGGCGAAGACGCGATGAAGGGAAGAAGCTGCGCGTTTCTGATTAAATAGGAACCAATGGACGGCTCAGATTTAATTGAGAAAATCCAACTGCTGATCTTGCTCTGATTTGATCCAAATTTTAATGATGATGATCTGGGGTCAGGATCTGCCTCGTGGTAGCTCGGATCCTCCAGATTTGCAACGGATGGCCCGGATCAACCTAATCTGTGAATGGACGATCTAGAGCCCTCCGAGCTTGATCCAACGGTTGATTTAGCTTTGATTGGAGTGAAACCTTCAGATCTTGATCATAGTGCTTGATCAACCGTAACCCTAGCTCGGATTGCTTCAGATTGTCCCGGATGGCTCAGATCTAGCCGCTCTTGAATCGGACGACCCGGATTAATTGTAAACTTGATAATTCGATCCGGTTCACTTCCGACTCAAGTTTGACCCAATATGCTCTAGGTCCAGGATCCTTTCATGCCTACAAAAAATATATCAGAAAATTAGTGGCTAAATAATCCAAAAAATATGTAAATTTGCAATTAAGTCCAAAATAAGAGGAAATCCTAAAACTTAGGGAAATTTCACAATTAAGCAATAAAAACATAGGTCAAACATGGATTTTAGCAACTCAAATGATCAATAAAATGGTATCTATCAACTCCCCCACACTTAACCTTGAGCGTCTCGCGAAAACACAAAGTTTGTATCCCTTAGATTTACTTAAGCATAATTAGAAGCAAATGAAAAGAAATTACCTAAGGTTGTCAATTCTCATAAATCTAAGCTCTATGGATTAGTATCTTGTCCTTAAATCAACAACTTAGCCTTTTCATCCATCATGAGTCATTGAGATGAATTCAACTCACTAGCCTTTCAAGGAAAATTTTGGTGGCTCTCTCCTTAAGTTCTAATTTGATGATGAAAGTGGAGCTCACTCAAACACACATGCTTCTTGCACTACCATAGGCTTGCTTATTATCTACTCTCCACCATTAATCATGATTAGGATTCACATCTATAAAAACAAATGAAATCATGGAAAATGGTAAGAAATGAAATAAAAACCAAGAAAATAGAAAAATCGATAAAGTGGAAGACTTGGGTGCTCAAAGATGTTTTCAATGTGCTTTGCCCCTCTTGTCAGTCCTCTAGTGATATCAAAAATGTGGTGGAGTTAATCTTAAACAATGACCTCGACTTGGATGAATAAAACCCTATTAATCTCAATGTGCCAACTTCCACCTTGCATGCCAAATTTCTTTCTCCATCTTCTTTCCTGATTTTTCCTCTTTTCTTTTCTTTCTAACAAGGTCAGAAATGTATTGCAATGGGCTCACTCCCAAATTGTGATCAGATTCAGCTTCAATTCTTCTAGTGCCATGAGCTTCAATTTAATTTCCACTTGCTATTTTTTCTTTAGTTCCTAGTTTTTTTTTTCTTAGTCTTTTCTGTCATAGCTGCATTTTTTTTCTATTTCATGTTTCAAATTCCAACTCCATGCAGCTAATTTTAGAACTTGCCATTATTCTTGCTTAGCAATAGTTAGCATCAATTGACAATGAAGAGTTTCAGCCACCACACTGCAAATTGGATTCATTCACTGCACTTTCAGCTCAGCTTCCCATTTTCTGCTCTACTTCGAAACTTCTAGCCCATTTGTTTTTCTTAGATCTGAAATTGAATGTGCACCTCCAACTTCAGATACAGATCTTGACTTCCCAACTTTTGAGCCAAACCATTTTCTATCCAACTAGCAGGAATTTTTTTTTCTTTGGCACAACCTTCTTTTCTCTGATTTCTTTTTCTGCGCCATCTGTTTCCCTTTCAACTCTCCAACCGAATTCACCTTGAGGTTCCCTATCTACATCAATCTACTACAGATTTTTCGATAAAGAATCTGTAATATCACACAACAGTTTGGGATTCCACTCAACAATTCTAATCAGCATTTAGAATTTCAGCCACTGCACCTTCTTTTCTGCTCTGATCAGGATTCCTAGCATCCACCTTTCTTCCTGGTTTGGTCACGTTTTGCTCAATCTTGTGGTGCTCATGCTCCCCAAATCCTTGTTCAGAAATTGGCTCCAATCCATCACTAATGTCGTGAGCTTCCAAGGAGTTTCCACTTCCTATTTTTGCATCTGCCTTCATATGTTTCTGCATTAATTAGTTTCTGAATTGTTGTTTTCACAGCAGTCAATTGATTTCAGAACTGGCACTCTCTGATCATGTGTAAGATTCATAAACATGAACTCTACTTGAAACTTTGGCATAATTTCCTCACTTGGCACATATTTTTGCTTCACTTCCAGATATATCCATCTGCTGTTCAGCTTGTCTTCAGCTTCCAACACTCGGCAGCAACAATGGCAACTCAAATTTCTTCAATTGTTAGCAAACTTTGCATTTGTTTCCATTCCGAACAGTTGAATTCCATATTTTTTTCTCATAGCTGCAATTCTGCTATTATGTGCCCTTTAAGACCTTGGTACAGCTTCTTTTTTTTTCTTCTTTTCAAATCTGCCCAGCTGCATTCGAACTTCCATTCAAATTATCTTCAGCTAGAGTTCAGCTTGTAGCAACATGTTACTGGTTTCCTGAACAAGGTACAGCTGCAATCCAGATTTTCTCACAATGTTCTGATTTTTCAGCCAAGTATAGCTGCAATTCTGCTATTGCATTCCCTTTTTGAACCTTAGCACAGCTTTCTCATTGATTCAAATGTATACAACTTCAATTCAGATTCTAACATATTGTTTCTGATTTCTACAACAAAGGACAGCTGCAATCATCTTCCAGCAATTTGTGTGCTGATTTCTACAGCCTTAGCTTAACTTCTTCTCAGCTTTCACTCAGCCTTTCAAATTCTGCACAGCCGCGATCCATCCTTTCTTCAGCCGAATTAACTTTGGCACAACAGTTTGGATCTTCACATTATGGTCAAGAGTATCAATGCTTCAATGGGTTTCCTCTTAACTACCTCCTTTTCTTGCAACTCAACTTGGCACCTTGATTCCTCTTCATCATTTTTCTTCAAGTTCACAGAAATTTCCTTCAGCTGGATTGCTATGAAAAACAATTTCATCTCCAATTCACTTGTTCTTGGTACCAAGCTCCACTCAATTGGGCAAAAAAAAAAAATTTCGACATGAAGTGCATCCTTGATAAAAATTGATTCCAAATCACTAATCACTCCCCCACACTTAAATCTTTGTCCGTCTCGGGCAAAGTAGTGTCAAGAAAACATCCCAAGCAAACAAATCCATAGAAAAATTGGGGTTAAGATTAGGAATAAGGAAAGACAAATAGAGTAGACATGATTTTTGCCAAAATTTATGTGGAAAGGTAAACAAAGTGATTAGTCTCTATAGATGTGATCTAATCATCGAAATATGGTTTTGAAAGAACCTAAGCAAGTTCTAGAGTACAATCACATGTATGTGTCACAAATATAAGGCTAATTCTCACTAGGCAAAAATAATTCATCTCAAGTCCTCAATTAAGAATCTAAAGCAAAATAGTACTCAAGCATCCAAGATTTCATCCATTGACTCAAACCCTAAGTTTTAACAACCAAATTTAATTTGTTTTCAAAGAGATTCTAAAATGCTATGGAGATAACCTAGAGGGATACATTTATTCCTAGTCATGCAAGAAAAAGTGACAAGAGAAATAACAAGGTATTTACATTGACTCCTATGCATTCTACTCTACTCAGGCATTTATTAACAAGGACTCAACTTAAAGGAAAATTCTAGAAGGCATAGAAATGAAACATGCAATAAAAGAAAATACAAGAAAGAACAATCTCCCCTTTATTTCTGGTGGACGGAGTCTATCCAGAAGTAGCCTCCATCGTGGTAGTGGAGGAAAATGGGTGGCTGGGAGAATTAGGACTCCCCCACACTTAAACTTCACAAAAATATGCTCCGATGGCCGAAGGCGATTCAGGTATAATAGCCATTGAAGGAATGGAGGGCTATGGATTAAAGTAAGATCTTCTCCTCCTTCTTTATGCCTTTCAGAAGTCCTTCCAGGAGGTTGAAGTCTGTTCAGTTGGAGCACCCACTCCTGAAGTCTTCTGGACCCTGCAAAACAATGTAATACCTCTCTCAAGTGTGCAAGGTCAGAAAGAAATAAAATAATATCAGTCTCTGCATAAAATGAATCCAAAACTGCATCATGTCCAATGAAATCAATTATTGGTGCCTCAATAAATTTTTCACAATTATTTTCTACAAAAAATGCATCCTGAAATTTATCACAGATAATAAAATCAATCCTTGGCACTTCAATAGAAATTTCACAATTATTTTCTACCAAGGATGTATCAAGCAATGTATCACAGCCAATAAAATCAATCTCAGGTGCCTCAATGAATTTCTCAAAATTATTTCCAGCATAAGATATATCAAGAGACTCATCATAACGATCAATATCAAGTCTAGGCACCTCTAAAAATTTTTCACATTCAGCATTTTCATAATATGTATCACCACATGCTTCAAATTCAGCAAGTGTAACACTAGGTACCTCTAGGGATTTTTCACAATCAAATTCTATAAGAGATGCATCCCTAGGTGTATTAAAAATAATAAAATCAGTTTGAGGTACCTCTATGCAATTTTCAGACAAAATAGGAGGAGTATTTACCTGATAATGCTGAAAAATACCTGGAGGCTCTACAAAAGTAGATGTATCCGTGTTCTCCTCCTCATCATGTTCAAGCTCCTCTTCAGCCTCAAGTTCTGGTGGACAATCAACTAAAGCAGGTGATCCTTGGGTGCTTGCTTCCACCATGCAAGTCCCTACACTTTCTGGTAATTGTGGTGGTCCCTGGGGCTTAGTGCAATCCCCTACACCTATGGTATCATCTCCTATGCATGTTCCCTCAACCATTCTTGTATCAACCAAATTAGAAAAATTAGGACCATCAATAGCAATATCCTTACAAAATAAAAGTTTAGAAGGGTCCTGTAAAGTTTCAGAGTCGAAGTCAAGGTTGTTACAAGCTCTACTATCCATCTCCTCCCCGGCCTCTAAATCAGTAGGAATGGGTGATTCTTGGGGCTCAGTGCAATCCCCTACACTCTCAATCCTATCCTCTGAATTTTTTGATGTATCAATCAATGTACGTGGTTCCTGGGGCTCTGTGCAATCCCCTACACCTGTAGATTCATCTGATTGTCCTGATCTTTGGGCTTGTATCTTTTTCAGCTGATCAACCAATTTTCCAAAGTGTTCTTCGATGTCTTGCCGTTGTTGTTGTAAAATTTGCTGTTGTTGTACGACTTGTTGACACATCTCCATCATCCTTTGTTTTTAATCCTCAAGCTCTTGTTGGTCTTGAAAAGTAACATAAGGCTGCTGTGTTGGTGCAGGAAGCACCAGATCGAACCTTGTTTTGATATTGGCAAAGGATTCAAAGTTAAGGGTTATTTGTTGTTTAACAATGCTGCTTGAGAGTGCAGGAAACAAAGTCCTAGCGAAGGGCTGCTAGGCACCTGACGATGGGCTGTCAGGAAACCAAGTCCTGGCGAAGGGTTGCTGGGCGAAAACCAAGTCCTAGCGAAGGGATGCTAGGCACCTAACGATGGGCTGTCAAGAAACCAAGTCCTGGCGAAGGGTTGCTGGGCGAAAACCAAGTCCTGGCGAAGGGCTGCTAGGCGAAAACCAAGTCCTGGCGAAGGGCTGCTAGGCGAAAACCAAGACCTGGCGATGGGCTGCCGGGCAAAAGTCCAACTGGAGGATCCGGTTGGCACCAGGTAAACTCTCCCGAGAGGAGTAGGTGAGGACGCGTTCCCCTCCGAGGGAACATTAGGCGTCGGTTCGACCTAGGGCTCCATTTTGGAGACCAAAGTCAGAACCAAGACAGCTAAGGCTGTATAAACTAACATAATATTTGCTGTTTTGGACTAACCCTGGATGCAGGACCGAAGGACTGTGTATCTGCAGCTCAGAGAGCCTCAAAGGAGTGAGGCAGTAGCTGGGCAGGGCGCCCCGAAGGTTCTGGGCGCCCCCAGAGTCAACCCAAGTCAGCAGACCAAGAAAAAGCTCCGACAGCAGCATTTCGGGGCGCCCCGGTTGTTACGGGCGCCCCGCGCATTCCGGGCGCCCCGCGTGTCGCGGGCGCCCCCAGTGCCACGCCGACTATCAGCTGCCCTCGCGAAGCCAAAGGATGAGGCTTTGACCGGTCAACCCGGGCGCCCCGCGCGCTCGGGGCGCCCCGGTCAAAGCTGATCCCGAAGATGAAGAGATCAGCCTTGACCGAAGCGATCACCGGATCGGAAGCCACGTGGGGGGCGCCCCCGTCGACCAGGGCGCCCCCAGGCCCTATATAAAGGGCCCTCGACCTCCTTCTTCAATGCATTAATTGCTGCGACACTTCTGCGCTCTTCTGCTTCCGCGACACGCTCCAGAAATCTTCCAACTCGAGCTGACGACGTCCCGCTGCTCCGAAACTTCGATCTACACCGGACGTCGGTAACGAAGAGCTGTATTTAAAGTTTACTAAACTGTTCTTGTTATAATCTTTCTTGTAAACTTTTACGAACTTATAGAATTACCCGCAGAAAACGGTCAACGACCGTGGGCCTTGGAGTAGGAGTCGACCCAGGCTCCGAACCAAGTAAACCGACTGTGTTTGCACTGTTCCGTTTTTCTTTTATTTCCGCTGCGCACCCGCTCTTTTTAAATCCGAACGATTTGAGACATTCACCCCCCCTCTCTCGCATCTCTCGATCCTACAAGTGGTATCAGAGCGGGGAATTCAAACTTGGTGCAACCACCAGTTTGAAAATTTTTTCGGATTTCTCTCTCAATTTTTTTTCGTTCGAGTTTTACTTTCAAGGTTGGTGCAACACCCCTTGAAATTTGTTTTTATTTACTCTTCCCACACTACTAATCCAAGACGAAGTCTTGGTACAGTGTTTGTGTTTTTTTTTTGTACGAGGTATAAACTAAATGGCCAACCAAGAATGGAATAGCATTCGTCCACCGCTCTTCTCTGGTGAAAATTTCAACTCCTGGAGAAGTCAAATGGAATCTCACCTGAAGTCTAATATGGATTTATAGTCGATAATCCAAACGGGGTTCAGATTCCCCATGGAAGATGGAACATCGATCACTTGGGACAAATTGGATGAACCAACTCTGAGGAAGATCGAGACTGATGCTAAGGCAACATTGATCATACAATGCGGTCTAACCAACGAACAACTCAAGCTAGTCGGTTCATTTGGATGTGCTAAAGAAATGTGGGAGAAACTAATCAACCTACACGAAGAGAGCTCCGACATTGAGGTACTTGATGTCCAAGCACAGATAGCCGAATCAGAATCTGAACTCGAATCCAGAATCGAAATCGAACCAGTAGAATCAGACGACGAACTGACTAAGACGGTAACTAATTTTGAATCTTTTTCTAAATTAGAATTCAATAATCAAATAGATACTATAATGGTCGAGAAAGGTATAAGTTTTATTGCAGGGAAAACTCCAAGAGAACTGCAAAAGAGGCCTCAACTAGAACCTGAGTCCAACTCAGACTCAGAATCTGACGACAAAGAAAGGTATCCTCGGAAACTTGTCCGGTTAGCTCGCAACCACTACAAAATACTGAGGAAACAATCAAGCAAAGGGAAGATGGCTAAAATCAAGGGGGAGACCTCCAAAAGGGAATCAAATGGTAAATTTACAGTATTTAATAATCCATTATTTACTATGAACAACATGATTAATTCATATGAAAATGTAATTCATAACATTGCTTATTGTGAAAATCTAGAATATTATTACCATTTTGAAGTGACTTAAATAATTTTTTATTAAATTGCATGTTTGATTGATTGATTGTTTATTTAATTTCTACAATTTACCATGCTTAGACTTAGGTTTAGTTAGCTTAAGGACTTAACCAATTACTTGAAATTTGAAAACATAGTATTGGGAGGAGGTGAGATGATAGTACGTTGGGGAAACCAACTCTAATAAGATCAAGTCTACTTGGTCTCTTTAGACTGGTGAAACCAGCCGAAGCTACCGATCCAAGACCCAAGCTAGTTAGACTAGAAAATGACCTAATTTAATTTGAAAATGAAATTTCATTAAAAGGCTTTGTCAAGGAAAGGGTGGATGATCCCATAAGGCTATGGCCAAAGAAGGCCTAGTGCCTCGCCAAGACCTGGAAGCCAATTTCTGAAATTCAAATTCAAATTATCTTTTGTCAAATTCGAATCTAATACAAATTTCAAATAATTATAGATTCTAATCTGTTTTCAAAATTTCTATTTTTCAAACTTATTCTGTTTCAAAAATCACTTAATCAGTGTTCAAAATTTCTGCTTTCTAAACTTATTTTTTTTCAAATCTGTTTTCAAAATTAAATAACTTTTTTCAAAATAAATGAAAATTCCTTTTCAAAATTAATTTTTACCTTCAAACCTGTCTCACAAAAACTTTTAAGGCTAACTGTTTGAAAACCCTAGACTGGGTGAGACGGGAAAATTAAGTTCAAATTAAAATTTCTTTTATGTTGTGTTTTAATTCAGAGGATAATTCCAACATAGTCAAACCATGATTAACATAGTCAAACCTTAGTCAACTGAGTCAAACATGGACAAACCTAGTCAACACTAAGGTCTTAGATAAAGTCAGTCTATGTCGGATACAGGGGGAGTTCTTCTTAATGTTTTTTTTGATTTCTCAAAATCCTTATGCTTTAAAACTTATTTTCATATCAAAATAAGGCTTTCAAAAGTTGATTCAAAAACCTTAATATATTACTATCGCTTTGGAAAAATTATTATCATTTCAAATTTTTTAAACTGTGTTATTCCAAATTGAGTTTTCAAAAATTTATCTCCTTGAAAGTTTCATACTCAGAAGATTATTCAAAATTATTCTTTTGTTTTTAATAAACCCTAAAGACACAGAGGAAGGTCCACTTCATGATCTACTAGGACTCCTAGGATGTGCCAAATTTAGGGGAAGTTTGATTCAAAAGAAGAATTTCTGAAAATTTTTTTTGGTAATTATTTGTTTTGAAATTATTAGATAATTCTTATAATTTAAATCAAACCCTAAAACTCAAAGGAAGATCGCTTGTAGTCAACAAGCTTCCTAGGACTGGGTCAAGTTTAGGGGGAGATGAAATTAAAAGAATTATTGAACATTTTCAAAATTATATGTTTTCATGCACTGCAAGTTCAAAATCCTTTTGAAAACTTAAATAATTTTTCTGTCAAAATACTATTATTTTACAAAATTCTTGTGGCTTATGAAATTAATTTTATAATATTTACTTGGGTTGGAGAAAATTTTCAGGACACTTAGGAAAATGTCCTTGTAGTCAACAAGGTTTCCTAGGATTGTGTCAGACTGGAAAAGAAACCTAGTCAAGTAAAATATTTTGTGTTCAAAGTCTAATTCTTTTCAAAAATTACTTATACTTTTCAAAGTCTAAGTCTTTTCAAAATTACTTATATCTTTCAAAGTCTAAATACTTTTTAAAAAGTACTTATGTGTTTCAAATCTTAATTTATTTCAAAAGTACTTAGATTTTTCAAAAATGCATAATATTTATTTCAAAAGTACTTTTGAAGATTCAAAAGCACTTATATCTTCAAAAATACATAATATCTGTCAAAAAGTACTGCTATAATGTTTTCAAAAGTATAAATATTTTTCAAGGCAACATTGTTCTAAGTGCGTGAATTTTCTAAATGATTGGCCTACAAATATAAAATATCTTTTCAATACTTTTCCAAATAAAGTTTTGTTGGTGCAATTTAAAACTTTTTGCTATACTTTCAAGAATTATACTAAGTATTTTTATGCTTTCAAAACTCATAAGCTCTGATACACAATTTCTTCTCAAAACTTCTTTCAAAACATATTCCGTTATTGATATATATCCAGGGGGAGAGATTGGAAAGAAGAGTGGGAATCAAAATTTTCAAATTTAAATTTTCTTTGTCTCTCTTCAAAAAGTATTAACTTCTTTTTCAAAATGTTTTAAGTACTTACTTAACTCCTTCAAAAACATATTAAGCACTTAATTCTTTTTCAAAAACATATTCTCCCAAATCAAGTTAAATACTTAACTTTATCATTTTAAGTATTGAATAATATTTCTAAGTACTTAACAATTCTTTTCAAAAATCATTCTTTTCAAAAATCATTTCTAAGTACTTAAGTATTTAACGGGTATTTTTTTTCTTAATTTTCTCAATCAAGTACTTGACACTTAATTTTCAAATTCTTCTAAAAAGTACTTGCTCCAAAGTTTAAAAAACTTGTTAAGCCTGAAAAATCCTTTTCTTGAAAATTTTCTAAGCGTGAAAAATTTCTTGAAAAATTTTTTTTAAAATTTTTTTTAGAAACTTGGAAATTTTGCCTAAGTAAATTTTTTTTCCTTATAAAGTTGTAAATTTTTTTAAGCCTGAAATTTTTTTCATAATGGTAAATTATCTAAGAGTAAAAAGTTTTGAAAATGCTTTTACTCGATTCTTGAAAAATACTTTGTCAAAAACATAAAGCACTTAGAAAAACTCATAAATCCCTGTTAGATACCTTGTTCACCCATGCTTGTTTTTGATATATGTCAAAGGGGGAGGAAAGGTCAAAGTTAAGAGTTAAGTTAATTATTCAGGGGGAGAATGAGCATGAGAAATTTTTGTTCTCTCTCTCTTTTCACTGTTCAAATTACATTTGTGTTTAGACTGTTACGAATTGATATGTTTTATTAGTCTTAACCTTTATACTTAAACTGCTATCTTTTTCCTTAACTTTGAATTGTGTTGCCATAATCAAAAAGGGGGAGATTGTTGGTGCAGGAAGCACCAGATCGAACCTTGTTTTGATATTGACAAAGGATTCAAAGTTAAGGGTTATTTGTTGTCTAACAATGCTGCTTGAGAGTGCAGGAAACAAAGTCCTAGCGAAGGGCTGCTAGGAACCTGACGATGGGCTGTCAGGAAACCAAGTCCTGGCGAAGGGTTGCTGGGCGAAAACCAAGTCCTAGCGAAGGGATGCTAGGCACCTGACGATGGGCTGTCAAGAAACCAAGTCCTGGCGAAGGGTTGCTGGGCGAAAACCAAGTCCTGGCGAAGGGCTGCTAGGCGAAAACCAAGTCCTGGCGAAGGGCTGCTAGGCGAAAACCAAGACCTGGCGAAGGGCTGCCGGGCAAAAGTCCAACTGGAGGATCCGGTTGGCACCAGGTAAACTCTCCCGAGAGGAGTAGGTGAGGACGCGTTCCCCTCCGAGGGAACATTAGGCGTCGGTTCGACCTAGGGCTCCATTTTGGAGACCAAAGTCAGAACCAAGACAGCTAAGGTTGTATAAACTAACATAATATTTGCTGTTTTGGACTAACCCTGGATGCAGGACCGAAGGACTGTGTATCTACAGCTCAGAGAGCCTCAAAGGAGTGAGGCAGTAGCTGGGCAGGGCGCCCCGAAGGTTTCGGGCACCCCCAGAGTCAACCCAAGTCAGCAGACCAAGAAAAAGCTCCGACAACAGCATTTCGGGGTGCCCCGGTTGTTACGGGCGCCCCGCGCATTCCGGGCGCCCCGCGCATTCCGGGCGCCCCGCGTGTCGCGGGCGCCCCCAGTGCCACGCCGACTATCAGCTGCCCTCGCGAAGCCAAAGGATGAGGCTTTGACCGGTCAACCCGGGCGCCCCGCGCGCTCGGGGCGCCCCGGTCAAAGCTGATCCCGAAGATGAAGAGATCAGCCTTGACCGAAGCGATCACCGGATCGGAAGCCACGTGGGGGGCGCCCCCGTCGACCAGGGCGCCCCCAGGCCCTATATAAAGGGCCCTCGACCTCCTTCTTCAATGCATCAATTGCTGCGACACTTCTGCGCTCTTCTGCTTCCGCGACACGCTCCAGAAATCTTCCAACTCGAGCTGACGACGTCCCGCTGCTCCGAAACTTAGATCTACACAGGACGTCGGTAACGAAGAGCTGTATTTAAAGTTTACTAAACTGTTCTTGTTATAATCTTTCTTGTAAACTTTTACGAACTTATAGAATTGCCCGCAGAAAATGGTCAACGACCGTGGGCCTTGGAGTAGGAGTCGACCCAGGCTCCGAACCAAGTAAACCGACTGTGTTTGCATTGTTCCGTTTTTCTTTTATTTCCGCTGCGCACCCGCTCTTTTTAAATCCGAACAATTTGCGACATTCACCCCTCCTCTCTCGCATCTCTCGATCCTACATGCTGAAGACCAGAAGGAGGCTGTGCATTCTGAAATGGAAACTGTTGGGGCTGATCAAATGGATGAATGGACTGATTAAACTGCTGAAAATTTGGTCCACCACTTGGTTGAGATGGTTGAAAATTATGATTCTGGAATTGTTGGATCTGAGGTTGAAATTGTGGTGGTGAAAACTCAAATTGAGTGGGCTGAAAGTTCTGGTTTTGTTGCTGAAAATTTGGCTCGTATGGCTGTGAATATTGAAAAGGTTGTTGAAAATTCTGTATGGGTTGAAATTCTTGCTGCCATGGTTGAGGTTGAGGCTGAAATTGATTATTACCCTGCTGAAAATTTACAAAAGGCTGCTGGAAATCTTGGTTAAGATGCTGAAAATTTTGGCTTGGTTGAACTTGATGGAAGGGTGGTTGCTGAACATTCTGATTATCTAAACACCCTTGCTGAATTCCTTGAGAAAATGATTGATCTTGTTGATAAGGTGGCTGAAAATTGGGCTGAAATTGTTGAAATGGTTGCTCAAACTGGGGCTGAAAACTCTGGAATGACGGCTGCCCGTTCTGAAAATTCTGACTTGATTGAAAATCTTGCTGAAATTGTTGACATTGTGGTTGAACTTGATGGAAGGGTGGTTGCTGAAAATTCTGATTATCTAAACACCCTTGCTGAATTCCTTGAAAAAGTGATTGATCATGTTGATAAGGTGGCTGAAAGTTGGGCTGAATTTGGGGCTGAAAACTTTAGAATAGTGGCTGCCCAATCTGAAAATTCTGACTTGGTTGAAAATCTTGCTGAAATTGTTGACATTGTGGCTGAAAAAATTGATTTGGTTGCTGATTGAAAGATTGGTTCTGCTGAAATTGTGGACACGGCTGCTGGTAATTAGATGGAAACATTTCGAACCTGCAGTCCTGTCACAAAACAAACAAGAAAAATGGCAGCAACCGTATACAAAAGATAACGCAAAATAAAATGGAACCCAATGATATGTCCAAAGGCATACAAGCAAAAATCAAACAAATCAACTAGTTGCTTCCCCGGCAACGACGCCAAAAATTTGACAGACCCAAAATACTAGTTTAAAGTTGTCACGAAATGTGGGTCCAATCAGAATTTAAATATGAATGAAAGCTGGAAACCCTTTTTGCAATCAAGAATGAGAACGTAGTAAAGGGGCCACAGGTCGTATTTTTCCTCGGGACTAGTTGATGTTTGTTTGATTCAAGCTTGTGTTTATGTGTCGTTTGTGTTTTGGGTTTCGAATGCAATTTGGGTTTTGGGTTTCAATCTGAAATGAAATCGCAATAAAATACAAGATGTATGCCACCAAAACTTGATACGCAAGGAATAAAGCTTATGTGCCAAGATGATGCTAAGTGCCAAAACTGTGATTGACCATTCCAAATTGAAACTAATTACTTCAACTTGGAAGATAAAGCTATTAGTGAAGTGCTAGCTTGAATTAAGGAAGAATTTCAGCAATGAAGAACAGGACACAAGGGCTGCTATACAAAAACTGATTCTAACTCAGCAATTTGATACAAAGATAAGAACTTACAATTTAAACTTCCAGTCATGAAACTGAGTTCCAAAACAAAAGATTTGCAGAGACTAACTGCTCATTACTGAAACAAACTAATTTCAAATGAGTTGAATTGTTATTTGATACAAGATAAGAACTAAAAGCCAGATATGCAGAAATTAAATCTGCTTTTCAGAATCAAGGTTGCGCAGAAACAAACTCTGAGTTGCAAGAACCAAATGCAGGGGGGTTTACCCTAAATCTGAATACAACTACAAACAGATCAAAATGACATTCGAATGCACCAATCTAATATGCAAGAAGGATTCAGAAAACTGATGTGCAGGATGAACAATTCAGAACTAAAACTGAACTCACAGGGATGCAAATTGATACACCATCATGGAAATTGATACGCAACCAACTAGGCTAAACCTTAGAACTTAAGTAAATGCAAACCAGATGATTAGACTGTAAGCATTTTCTCAGGCCTAAAGTTCAAATGAGATGTAGTAAATCCAAGGTTTTCTTGACACAAACTTTGCAAACCTGTAAACCGAAGCTTGATGTGCAGGAAATAAAATGAAATGCAGAAATACTACGCTAAACAACAACTAAGAGATAAAACTAAAAGTGAACAACTTAATTCAACTAAATTAACACACTAAGTGCGAAATAAGCTAAGGAATTCAGAACTAAAGCGAATTTGCAGAAAAGAACTGGCACGTAGCTGAACAATTTGATACGCAACAGGAGAAAACTGCCGAGATGATACGCAAGCTATTAAACAGAGAAATAAACTGAAATTAAATTAGATTTATCACTAACAAACTTCCTAAACTATTTGACTTGAAGAATTGAAACTAAATTACAGCTAAACAACTAAAAAATGTAAATAGCAGTAACTGACAAAGAAAAACAGAATTCGTGCAGAATTAAACTACAGCTAAAACACTGAAAATTAATTATCTAAACTACTCAATCATTCTCCAACTCAAGAGCTCCTTGGTCGTCAATCAAGGGAGAACCTCGGACCCGCAAGCTCCGCAAATCAGTGGAAGAACTGTATCTGTTACTAAATCAGTTCAGACCCTGCTCAAGCCGAAATTTGCTTCCGAATTCTTCAAACTCGCTGTGGTGGCTTGCAATTGTGATTAAGGAATGATCCGCACCATCCAAGGAACCCCTCTGGACAGCTAGGATGCAGTGGCGATGGTACACAGCTGAGCTCGCTGAAATCGGATACCCAAACTGCTGAAACCTCACGCAGCCTTGGTATTGAGCAAAAATCCAATCCGAAACCTCACAGAGACTCTCTTCACTGACCTAGCCCTTGCTTTGATGAAGAATTTAGGGATCACGCCTTCGATTGGATGAAAAACTGAAAAACAAGCTGAAGAACTGAAGAAACTACTGTTGCGGCGAAGACGCGATGAAGGGAAGAAGCTGTGCGTTTCTGATTAAATAGGAACCAATGGACAGCTCAGATTTAATTGAGAAAATCCAACGGCTGATCTTGTTCTGATTTGATCCAAATTTTAATGATGATGATCTGGGGTCAGGATCTGCCTCGTGGTAGCTCGGATCCTCCAGATTTGCAACGGATGGCCCGGATCAACCTAATCTGTGAATGGACGATCTAGAGCCCTCCGAGCTTGATCCAACGGTTGATTTAGCTCTGATTGGAGTGAAACCTTCAGATCTTGATCATAGTGCTTGATCAACCGTAACCCTAGCTCGGATTGCTTCAGATTGTCCCGGATGGCTTAGATCTAGTCGCTCTTGAATCGGACGGCTTGGATTAATCGTAAACTTGATAATTCGATCCGGTTCACTTCCGACTCAAGTTTGACCCAATATGCTCTAGGTCCAGGATCCTTTCATGCCTACAAAAAATATATCAGAAAATTAGTGGCCAAATAATCCAAAAAATATGTAAATTTGTAATTAAGACCAAAATAAGAGGAAATCCTAAAACCTAGGGAAATTTCACAATTAAGCAATAAAAACATAGGTCAAACATGGATTTTAGCAACTCAAATGATCAATAAAATGGTATCTATCACACATCACCCGTGTGCCACGTCATCTGGAGCATAAATGTAAGCTCCTCGCGACAATGCGTATGTGCGAAGTGCAAAGTGCAAAGTGCAAAGTGCGCTAATAAAGCACCCATTACGCACATGCACACGTGGCGAGCTCGCAGTTGCGAGCACCTACTCACCTGTGAGAAGAGACTACCTATATTTCTTTTTAATTCCATTAACACAAGAATATATATAAGAAAGTAAATTCCTTCAGAAATTTCAGATGTGGGACTAATCCCTATCTACTTCCTTTAATATAAATTTTTGGCTAGCTTTAAACAATTAATTTTTCATTCACCCGTAATCAATTTTGAGCAAATTAATAGTCTAAATTCATCTACGTGAAACTCAGATTTCGTTTTTTAAGTCAATTCTGACTTTCATCGATTGATGGAACCTTGATTTTTCTTTGCAAAACTATATTTGATCTTAATTATTTTAAGCATCAAATATCCAATAACAATTGCACTATAGTTGCAACTGCCGCAAGTCTCCACTACCAATAGATTCATGGTCTGGCCATGAGTATGCGCCGATTGTGACTTACGGGCAAACTTGAGTTTGTAGCAACTTAGCCATGAGCTTGTGACTATAGTTCACGGTCAAGCTTGAGTTCATAGTGAGACTGCAGCCGCGGACTTATATCCCTGAGTACTTGAGTTGTTGGGGGTGGCTCTCAAATTTTATCAGTAGTTGTTCTGTGATTTGAAGGCGTAAGATGAAAATCTCTCAGATCAAATTTTAGAATAATGAGAAAATAAATAAAATTTGATTATTTTGATATATTTCAAATTTATCTACGCGTTATTTTTTATCTGAAATAAACAAGTAAAAATATTTTATCTCTTATACAATTATTTTTTCTTCCAATTCAAAATCTATGTTTTCTTTTTAATTTTTTATCAAAATAACTCGACACAAGTTAAATGATTAAAAAAACACGTTGAATCTAAAAATTTTTTTTTATCAAAATAACTCGACACAAGTTAAATGATTAAAAAACACGTTGAATCTAAAAAAAAATAATTAGATAATAGTCGAATTAGGATGATGAATCCGGTCCTATAAAATTTTTTTATCGACCATAGGATAAATCAAAAAAGTATACATAGAAGTCCATTCAGATAATTAGCATTTTCAAACCTACTAACCATTAAGAAAAATATCTTAATAATATATTTGAATCTCAAATTTTAAATTTATGGTCTAATATTAGGGAGTCACAAATTGAACGATTAAATTAGATAGATGCAGAGCTGACATGAGGGGAGACATGTACAATAAGCCTCCGCCTTAGGTTTGATCATTTAGAGAGTGCTCCTAAAAAAATATTATAAATTATTTATACATTCAAGATAATCAAATTATCTATGTATATAATGTTATATATTTATATCATCATTATATTTATTTATGAAATGAATCTTGAAATTTATATATTTTACATACCTGAGTTTGACGAAAAAGTCCTTGTAATGCAATTATTTTGTATATATGATTTCTCTTTTCTTTTCTTCTTTTCGAAAGTACTAAATTCTTGATATAATGAATATTATTATGCTTTCAATTTATAGGTAGGGAGAGAATTAATATATATATATATATATATATATACATACAATAAGGCTCTCCTGCGGACTGAATTTGTGGACTCGTGCGGACCTGCCCTCGTGGCAGGTCCGCGTGGCTCGTCCGCGTAATCACGCGGTTTAAGTGCTCGTGGAATGTTTTAGTTGCCCTAAATCCCCCCTCGCCATCTTCGCACGAGTTCTTCCTTCTCGTCGATCAATCGAAGCCCGAACCTGCCTCCCTCCCTCTCTGCCTCCTCCTCCCTGTGGCGTCGTCGCTCCCTCCTCCCCGTGGCCCGATCCTGCCTCCCTCGCGTCTTCGAGCCGAACGACCCAAGCCCTAACTCCATCCCTCTCTGCCTCCTCCTCCCCGTGGCTCCCTCGCTCCCTCCTCCCCGTGCCTCCCTCGCCATCTTCGTTCCCAGCCGAAACTAGGGTTTTCAGTGCCAAGCTTCCCCGTGGAAACCTGTTTTCAGCCGAAGCAACTCTTTCAAGACGCTGCTCTCAGCCGAAGCAACTCTTTCAAGACGCTCTTTCAGTGCCAAGACGCTGCTTCAACTCTTTCAAGGCAGAACCTAGGGTTTCTGATTGATTTTTGAAGCAACTCTTTCTGAACAATTTACAGGAGTAACTCTTTCGGTAGTCTTCAGGTTCTTTCAATTTTTTTTCCTTTCTGATCAATTTTTTGTTATACATCTGCTGAAAAATCTCTGATTATTAATGTGAAAAAACCTCTGATTGATTTTTGAAGCAACTCTTTCAATTTCAGTGTTCTTTAGGTTCAGTGTTTTTGAAGCAACTCTTTCAAGACAGAAACTAGGGTTTCCGATTGATTTTTGAAGCAACTCTTTCTGATCAATTTACTGGTGACATAGTAGATACTCATTTAATTTAGTAATCTCAAAAATATAGATATAAATTTGAATGTGATTCATAAATTCATCGACAATCATTAATAGATATATTGGTGACATAGTAGATACTCATTTTCCATCTAATAGACAGTAACTTGAGAGATTTTAGTGTTATAGTGATGGAGTCTTTCATCGAGTTCAATTGAGGAATAACATACATGTAGCTGATCCTAAATGCTTGAGACTATCAAAGCTATAGCTTTATGATGGTAGATATCCCTTATTGGCTTTGACACCAATTTATAACTCATATTCTTTGGGAAATCTACCTAAATAGATTTCTCGACACTAATGAAATATTAGTACATTAGTGTTGTTCACAGATTCAATATGTTTGACTGTTAGTGTTGTTGCTTTGCATTTGTACAAAGCTAATATAATATCTTTCTTGGAATAACCATATTTGTACAAAGCTAATATAATATATTGGTTTAAGACATCAACTTCGGCTGTTCACTATGTTTTCATTTCAAAATCCTTTTTTAATATGTATGCTTGTGTCTCTGTGTATTTGAAGCATTGATCCTTTTTTAATATGTATACGTGTGTCACTAGTCAGATTGTTCCAATCATTGTTCTCTGAATGATTTTTGGAGATACTGAATAAATCAAGATACTGTTGTTAGTATCTCCTTCAACTCATCTCAAGATACTGAATAAATCAATTATTATTGTTAGTATCAAAACCTCATTTGTGTTTCTGATCGGTTGTGTTGTTTCTTTTTTCACAGGAAGCATACCAAATAACATGTGCAACTTCAATTTCAACGCCAACGTCAACTTCGAGATCAAATTCAAATTTTGATGGGAAACTTTCGAAGTCAAATTTTGATAGTGATTAGGCATGTTAAATTATTTTAAGTTGTTTGTGTTTAAATTCAAACACTTGTTTTATCAAAGTTCAAGTTGAAACAATGTACTGGAAAGAGTTTTAGATTGATCTCAATTTGTTTCTTGGTGAGTTGTTTCTTGTTTCTCTGCCTGCAAGGCATGCCAACGAAGTGAGAACTTTCCAACTGGTTTAGTAATTGAATGAAGCTTGTACAAATGATTGTTAGGTTGGATTTAGTTTCCTAGTTAAAATTTTATAGTTGAAACAAACTGAAGCATTACTCCTACGTTGTAAAACGAGGTTTCAAACTGAAGCATTACTCCTACGTTGTAAAACGAAGCTGCTCGAATTGTACCATGGTAGACTACCGGTGATTCTTCTGTTGGATGGCACCAGACACCTTACTCCTACGTTGTGAAACAAACTTAAGCTGCTCGAATTGTACCATGGTAGACTACCAGTGATTCTTCTGTTGGATGGCACCAGACACCTTACTCCTACGTTGTGAAACAAACTTAAGCTGCTCGAATTGTACCATGATAGACTACCGGTGATTCTTCTGTTGGATGACACCAGACACCTCACACAAACCTGATGGCCTATGCAGACGCAGCAGCCATCTCTAACAATTCACCATTTTCTAGCGATTCATTCATTCAGGCAACAACCTTGGAGTTTCTGCTACTCCTAATACATTGTCGCCTGATAAAGATTTTTTCCTGAAATTAGACCATCATAACTGTAAGTAATTTTTACCCCTGATGATGATCCATTTTTTCATTGTTTAAATTGGCTTTGTTTTCTTGCATGATTGTAGATGGATTGGCTAACAGTTAAACGCCCAATACTAATTCATTGATGGGAAAAACAATAAGCATGGGTGGAGCAGATGTGACACCATATCCATGTATCCATGTACACCAGATTGTTTGGAGAAAAATAAATTTGAGCAAGATTATTCACTTTGCCACACATTTTCAGCATGATAACAGAATTTTCAGCACTAATGTAAGCAGCATTTTCAGCATGATAACTCCATACAATTCTTCCATTTTCATCATGATAACAAAATGTAAGCAGCATTAAACAAACTTGATGAAATCAAAGTTAAATTCTCATCCATTTTTAGCATGATAACAGAAAATAAAACACCAATTAGGCACCAATCAGCCACCATTTTCTCATGTAAACACATTATATCAATACAACGAGTCACTCCATTTTCTCATCCACCAATCAACTAAACTCATCCATTTTCTCATCCACCAATCAGCCAAACTCGCATCACAAGTCACTCCTGATTTTGGTTTTACTGAAAATAAAACACACATAACATTAAATAAAATCGATAAGGATAGAGATGTTTAGCTTAAACTCTAGGAAAAACATACCTTAGAAGTCAAGTTGGATAGCAACTCTTTCAATAAGGATTTGTCCAAATACAAGAAGCATACCATATGCTAACACCTGATCAATAACAAGAAGCATACCAAATAACAAGAACCATATCATAAGTAGACAAATACATAACATTAACTTATATTAGACAATAAATACGTAGACAAATACATAACATTAACTTATTTCTTATAGTGATCATTAACTATACACATGATGTTTTTTCATAGATTTTTCAGGAGATGTATAACAAAAAATTGATCAGAAAGAAAAAAAAATTGAAAGATTTGCTTCAAAAATAAATCAGAGAACCTGAAGAACACCAAAAGTTAAGACAATGATGTAAATAAGCAGCATGATTTGATTTCTATCAAATTCCATCAAAGAAATTTATCTGCCTAGTTTTTCATAGATCAAAGAACAAAAGAAGCCTTAAACTGAGTACGTGGGGTTCAAACTTTGTAAACTTATTTACCTAAAACAGGTTTCCCCGTGGCATAAAAAAAACCTTAATTATACACATGTTGCTTTTTTTATAGATTTTTCAGCAGATGTATAACAAAAAATTGATCAGAAAGGAAAAAAAAATTGAAAGAACCTGAAGACCACCGAAAGAGTTACTCCTGTAAATTGTTCAGAAAGAGTTGCTTCAAAAATCAATCAGAAACCCTAGGTTCTGCCTTGAAAGAGTTGAAGCAGCATCTTGGCACTGAAAGAGCGTCTTGAAAGAGTTGCTTCGGCTGAGAGCAGCGTCTTGAAAGAGTTGCTTTGGCTGAAAACAAGTTTCCACGGGGAAGCTTGGCACTGAAAACCCTAGTTTCGGCTGGGAACGAAGATGGCGAGGGAGGCACGGGGAGGAGGGAGCGAGGGCGCCACGGGGAGGAGGAGGCAGAGAGGGATGGAGTTAGGGCTTGGGTCGTTCGGCTCGAAGACGCGAGGGAGGCAGGATCGGGCCACGGGGAGGAGGGAGCGACGGCGCCACAGGGAGGAGGAGGCAGAGAGGGAGGGAGGCAGGTTCGGGCTTCGATTGATCGGCGAGAAGGAAGAACTCATGCGAAGATGGCGAGGGAGGGATTTAGGGCAACGAAAACATTCCACGAGCACTTAAACCGCGTGATTACGCGGACGAGCCACGCGGACCTGCCACGAGGGCAGGTCCGCACGAGTCCGCAAATTCAGTCCGCAGGAGAGCCTTATTATATATATATATATATATATATATATATATATATATTTATATATATATATATATATATATATATATATATTATATATATATATATATATATATAATATATATATATATATATCATCTTCATTTCTGTATATCCATCATACATCGGTTATAATGATTATTATTATTTGCATCCATTATAAATAATAATAGCAATTATTGGTAAGGTGAGTTACATATGATTAGTAACATAATTGTCTGAAGTTACATTCATTTTAATTTTATATTCATGTTTCATTTGTAACTTCAATTGAATGAAGTTACATGAATTTTAATTTCACTTGTTTATTCAATTTTAAGGTCAGATAATATTAAATAATAATTATAATCTAAGAGCCTTTTCAAATAAGAAGGTCCTCAGATTCAAACTATTCCATAAACATCCAAAAGACATCAAAATTTAGATGAAATTTAGATAATAATAATAAATAATAATTATTATCTAATATTTTCCTACTTACCTAAAATTTAGATGAAATTTAAAACTCGAAGCAAAAGTATCATGCATTGTAACTTTAAGCATAAAAAAACTCATCCTCTTATAACATCATAATCACCTTAGTATAATAGAATATTAATTAAATGCGGGTTATAGCGGTTGTATATTATATAATATATTTCCTTCTATATACCACAAACATCAGCACGTACCCTATCATACTAAAAAAATGATTAATGAGATTTTTCCAACCTCGGGCGACCGGCCCGGCCCCACGGAAGTTTCCCACCGCCCGCTAAGGTAAATCGGGAAGCGCTCACAGTGGGCGGTCTAGAAGCCCAGCGTCCCAAGATTTGCACCCCATTTGGAGGAAAAATTCTTGCAAATACGCCATAGTTGGGGATCAAACTGCGGATGTCTGGGATAGCGACTAGTTGCTCTACCGCTGCACCATAGCCCCGGAGGTTGTACCCTATCATACTAGGCCTATAAATGAACATACAATTTCATAATGGTTCACAATAATATTTGTAGACAATTTATGTTATAACATACTAATATGTACATTATAACTAAAAACTATATATCAGAAACACGTAAGTGAGCTCAGAGTGTCAACTTAATAAATCATTCAAAATATAATCATGACCCATTCGATGTATATGTTTCTTAAATATTTTTGGTCGTAAACCTTTGGTTAACGGATATGCAATCATAAGATCCGTTCTAATATAATCAATAGACACTATTTGTTTCTGAACTTCTTCTTCAACGATAAAATATTTCAATTCCATACGCTTGGCACCTCTTGAGTATTTATCATTTTTTGAGATAAATATTGCTATAGAATTATTACAATAAATTTTTAGCGGCTTGGCAATAGTATCGATAATTCCAAGTCCTAAAATAAAATTTCGTTACCATAATGCATGGATTCTGGCTTTAAAACATGCCACAAACTCTGCTTCCATTGTGGATAAGGCAATGACAGATTGTTTGACACTTTTCCATGATATTGCTCCTCCTCCAAGAAGAAACAAATAATCAAAAGTGGACTTTCTACTGTCGATGCATCTAGCAAAATCTGAATCTGAGTAACCAATCACTTTCAAGTGATTAGTTATTCTGTACATAAGCATGTAATTCTTGGTGATATATATAATTAAAGATACCTTAAAATTTTCTTAGCAGTTTTTCAATCATCAATTCCAGGGTTACTTTGATATTTGCCGAGCATTCCAATAGCAAACTAATTTCCGGTCATGTATAAGTTTGTATATATATTAGACTTCCTACAACAGAAGCATATGGAATTGAATCCATTTGTTTTCATTCTATATCATTCTTTGGATATTGCATAAGACTAAATTTGTCCCCTTTTTTTTTGAAATTCCAACTGAAGATTTTTCTATATTAAATCTCTGTAAAATTCTTTCAATATAAGCATTTTGAGACAATCCTAATAGTCCTTGTGATCATTCACGAAATATTTCAATTCCGATTACACGGGATGCGTCACCCATATCTTTCATTTTAAAATTCTCACAAGAAATTTTTTTGTCTTATGCAATATGTTCAAATTATTAGTAGCAAGCAAAATATCATCAATATATAAAACTAAAAATATAATTTTACTCTCACTGATCTTTTGATATATGCAAAGATCAATAATATTTTCTTCAAAACTAAAAGATGTGATGGTATTATTAAACTTAATATATTATTGTCTAGAAGCCTATTAAGTCCATATATTGATTTTTTAAGTTTACACACTAGATGACCTTTTCCTTCAATTGGGAAACCTTCAGGTTGGTCCATATACACTTTTTCCTCGAGATTTCCATTCAAAAAGGTTATTTTCACACACATTTGATGTAACTCTAAATCATAATGAGTCACCAGTGCCATGATAATACGTAAAGAGTCTTTCTTTGAGACAGGTGAAAATATCTCTTTATAATTAATATCATCTTGTTGAGTGTATCCTTTAGCAACAAGTCTAACTTTATATAGTCGAATATTACCATTTGAGTCATGCTTGGTCTTAAAGACCCATTTGCATCCAACTCGTTTGGAACCTTTTGTCAATTCAACGATATACCAAACATTATTTTCATACATGGATTGCAACTCTTCTTTCATTGCTTTAATCCATTTATTTGACTCTAAACTTTCTATGACTTGTGAAAATGAACCTAGATCATCATAAATTCCATAATCTAATTCTTACAAATAAGTTTCATAATCTTTTGAAATAGCACTTTTTCTTATTCTTTGAGATCTTCTCAATGCTATTTCTTACGACTTATTTGCATCAAATCATTATGAGTTAGTTTTTTTAGGGGATATTTCATCATGTTGTTTAGTATTGATAACTGGGACAACTTTTGGAACAATATTGGATGAAGGAATACTTTTAGATAAAGAAATATTTACCTTAACTTCCTTTATATCCACATTTTATTGTTCGTCGCTCCCACTAACTTTACTACTCTCAAGGAATTTTGCGTTATCAGTTTCTATTATCCATAGATTATGGTTAAGACAATAAAATATGTACCCTTTAGATTTCTTTGAATAACTAATAAAGTACCCACTAACTGTTCGAGAATCTAACTTTCTTTCATGTGGATTATAAACTCTTGCTTTTGCTGGACAATCCCAAACATACAAGTGTCTTAAGCTAAGTTTGTTATTTGTCCATAACTCAAAAGGGATCTTTGGAACTATTACTAGGAACTGTAAGGGATGGTGCGGTCGGCAAGAGCGGGTGAATTGCCCATGGAAGATAAAGACAAATCTTTTGTTTCGCTTTAACAAACATAGATGTTAGATTACAAGCAAGATAGTAACATAAGAAATTAACTGAACAAAAAGGAAAAAAGGCATAACCAATTTACTTGGTTTGCAACCAGGAAAGTTGTTAATCCAAGACAAAGTGAAACTCAATCTCCTAATTAACTCATTGGGGTGGAGAAGCCTCTTTACAAAACTTTGAACTCAAGAAAACAGTGAAAAATAGAACAGAATTTGTGTACAATTGATTGCTTGCTTGAAACTGAACTCTGGGGGTTTATTATAGCCCTATTGAAGTTTATCCAATTGCTGACATGACCCTACACGAATGCCCAAGTACTTAGGGGCACCTAACACGTGGCTCAGGGGTTATCTGCTTCACAACGTTCGGAAACGGCTACCTCTGGATCAACATTGGCTTCTCAAGCACCTATATGCACTAGGGCACCCAGGAACACGGGTGCCCGGAAACACGAACGCCCGAGTGCATAGGGGCGCCCGAGTTAACTTTGGTCAACACTGTGTTGACCAGTCTCTAGTGGGTATTCCTGAGTGATCTCGGGCCTTTCAGAGTTGGGCTCACCCGAACCCTCCTTCGGCCTTCTCCTCGAGTGTGCTTCCTCCCGATTTCTCGTCACTCGGACATCATACGCGTCCTTCTCGCTCCACCGACGTACTCTTCCGCAGACCTCCGCATCCCTCGGATGCACCGAGCCCGTCGACTCTCTTCTCGTGCTATCCTTCTAAACCACTGCGTCTTCCGCTCGACATCCTGCGCTCCTAAGCTCTTGCATACTTTAACACAGGGATCAAACATAACATGACCTAACATGACTCGGTTGACCACATGAAACCTCACATAGGATACTTACAATCTCCTCCTTTTTGATGTGTATCAACTCGAGTTAGCTTAGGATTAAAAAACATATAAAATTATAAAAATAAATATATGGCAATGTAATTTAAAAACAAAAATATGAAATTATGCCTCCCTCCCCCTTAACATAATCCTATTTTCTTCCTCTTTGATCCCATCAAAATTTAAATATGCTAAGGGTAAAATTAACACATAATTAGAAATAATTACAAAAATTCATAGAAAATTATTTAAGCATCCAAAATTTTCAAACATTTTTGAGATCATGTCAAAGACAATATTCAGTTTCAAGAAAATCTAATTTTTTAAAATTTGATCGAAAATTATTTTTAAAATTCAAAGTCTAATTTTCAAAAAAATAATTTATTTTTACTCAAAATAATTCAAATTTTTATCCAAGTTAGAATTCTAGCAGACTCATCTCTGTAACAATTGTCAAAATAAAATTAATTTTCTAACTTTTAAGAAAATAATTTTGAATTTAGAGTTGATAATTTTGAAAAAAATAATTTTAAAATTTAATTTCGACTTCAAATAAATTTAAAAAATTTTCTTATCTCTTAAAAGATAATTCTAAGGTAAAAAAAATAGAATTTGACGAAATTAATTTTTTAAGTATTTTTATAATTTAAAAATATATTTTTGAAAGAAAAATCATAATAAATATGTTTAACTATTAAAAAAAATTTTAAAAAAATCTTGTGGATAGTTCATAGTAGACTCTATCATCAAAAAATATAAAACCTAATTTTCTATGATAGTAATAACTTTAAAAAAAATTAAAAAGATTATAAATAAAGCATTAATTACCAAATATAATATTAATTAATTATTGGCAAATAAGTAATAAATGAAATCTAGCAATTTAATAAAGATTTTGAGACCAAAATAAATTCTTTCCAACAGGATGAATAAAAATTTAGGTAAAATATAAGTTTTAGGAATTTTTATAATTTAGGCTCTGTGATATCGTAAATACCAATTTAGCCCTCTAGTATATCTAATTTGAGAACTAGGAACTTTTGAACATGCATGATTTTTGAATACTTCAATTTCTTCTTTTAGTTTTTCATTTTCATATTTCAATTTGTCAAAACATTTCAAGTGGGTATAAAGAAGCTAGTTATTTTTTCAATTCTAAATTTTTATTTTCTAATTTGTATATCGATTTCATCATTACCTTAATACCTGAATAAAGTTCATTAGGAGGTAGAAAACATACCTCACTTACCATATCTTTTTCAAAGTTCGAAGCTCCCCCTTCATCACTGCTATGTTCAGATGTGACTCCCTCTTCATCGATGCTTTCTTCTTCTTCATGGGTGGCCATTAGCGCAAGTCTAACGTGTTCCATGAGATCGGACTCATCTGATGATAATTCGTCCCATGTGGCTTTTAGGTTCTTGTGTTTGGCCTTGTTCACCTTTAGCCTCGGGCAGTTCTCCTTAATGTGTCATTCTTCCTTACAATTGTAGCAACGAATCTTCTTTTGCTTTGTGGAACGTTTCTTACCTAGCACTTTATTAAGTCTCTTAGATTTAAAATACTTGGATAGTTTTCATACCATGTATGTTGTGTCTTCTTTATGTTCTGAAGATTCCTCCTCGTGTTGGATCCTCCTTGTGCTTAGGGTTACATTATCCTTCTTACTTTTTCTTGCGCATCGAGATTCGTAAAGTTCTAATATCGAAAATAATTATTCTAAGGTACTTACCTCAAGATCCTTAGAAATGAAGTACGCGGCTTAGAAATGAAGTACACGGCTATTACGAAAGTCCAGTCTAGGGTCCTTGGGAATGCGTTTAAAGCATACCTCTGTGCGTCATGATATGTTACCGTTTCTCCGAGGTTCTTAAGTCCCATGATCAGCTCTTTAAGTTTGGCGTGTAGCTAGACAATTGATTCTCCTTCTGTTGGATCGAGAATAACGATAGAGGGGGGGGTGAATATCGTAAAACGTTTCGGATTCGCAAAAGAGAATAAGTAGCGGAAAATAAAGAAACACAAACGCGAACTCAAGCGATTTTACTTGGTTCGGAGTCGCGGTCGGCTCCTCCTCCAAGGCCCACGGTCGTTGACCGTTTACTGGGGGCAATTCTATATGTGCGCAAAAAGTTTACAGAAAGATTACAGTTGTAGTACAGTAAACAGAAACTTAAGGTCTTTCGTTACCAACGTCCGTTGTAGATTGTACTTCTGAGCAGAGGGTCGTCGTCGGCGCTTCAATCTCGAGTTGGGAGCTTTCTGCAGCAGAGCGCTTGAGTCGAAGAGCGTAGTGGCGTTGGAATTATGTGTTGAGAAGCCTTGGGGGTCGAGCCCCTTATATAGTGAGTCTGGGGCGCCCAGGACGTTGGGGGTGCCCTCCACGCGTCTCACGATCCGGCAACTTCTCGGTCAGCCCTTATCCTTCAAGGATCGGGCTCGAGGTTTGACGGGGGCGCCCGGGAAGCAGGGGGCGCCCGGGTTGACTCTTTCAACGGGCTTCTCGGCTGGATAATCTTCTATCGCTTCGTTGGCTTCGACCCAGGCCGCCCGAGGCATCCGGGGCGCCCGGGAGCACGGGGGCGCCCGGGAGCATAAGCTTCCGAAGCGTTTTCTTGCTTAACTTGTTTTGCCTTGACCTTGGGGGCGCCCGGGACACTGGGGACGCCCTGCCCAGCTGCTTGCCCCTCTCCTTTGGGGCGTTCTGAGCTGCAGAAATATATTCCTTCGGTCCTGCATCCAAGGTTAGTCAAAAACAACACAAAGCAATAAAATAGTAGGTTTATACAACCTTAGCTGTCTTGGTTCTGACTTTGGGTCTCCAAAATGGAACCCTAGGTCGAACCGATGCCTACTGTTCCCTCGATGGGGAACGCGTCCTCACCTACTCCTCTCAGGAGAATTTATCTATCGCCAACCGGCTCCTCTGGTTGGACTTTTGGCCAACAGTCATTCGCCAGGTGCCCAGCTGTCCTTCGCCAGGTCTTCAGTACCAAGCAGTCCTTCGCCTGGTGCCTAGCAGTCCTTCTCTAGGGCTTCGGTTCCAGGCAGTCCTTCGCCTGGTGCCTAGCAGTCCTTCGCTAGGTCTTCGACTCCTAGCAGCCCTTCGCTAGGTGCCCAGCAGCCCTTCGCTGGGTCTTAGGTTCCGATGCCTAGCAGTCCTTCGCTAGGTGCCCAGCAGTCCTTCACTAGGACTTTGTTTCCTGGCAGTCCTTCTCCAGGTGCCTAGCAGCCCTTCGCTAGGACTTTGTTTCCTGACAGTCCTTCGTCAGGTGCCTAGCAGCCCTTCGCTAGGACTTTGTTTCCTGGCAGTCCTTCGCCAGGTGCCTAGCATCTCTTCGCCAGGACTTCTTCTTTCTGCACACTCAAGTAACTTTATTAGATCACAAATAAACTTAACTTTGAATCCTTTGTCAATATCAAAACAAGGTTCGATATGGTGCTTCCTGCACCAACAATCTCCTCCTTTTTGATTTATGGCAACACAATTTAAAGTTAAGTTAAAAACTTATAACAGTTAGAACATAAGGTAAACAATGAAGTATAACTATTTATGAACAGAATAAATGTAGAGGAAAAAATTCTTTATTTCTCATACTCCCCCTAAAACCTTGAATACTTGTGTTATAAAACACTTAAAACACTTAACTTTGACCGTTCCTCCCCCTTTGACATATATCAAAAACATACATGGGCGAACAAGATTTCTAATAGGGAGTTTTACTAAAATAAATTCAAGTCATGGATTTAACAATTTCCCAAAAACATAGTTGTCAAGAAAAACTTAATAGTAGCTTACTTAGCCAACATTTTGAAAACAACTTTCCTTTCAAAAATTCAACTTTTGCACACATAGAAAAATTTGTTTGGAAACACTTTGTGTATTTTGAAAAACAAAATCTTTAAGACAAGTTTTTTTTCACCAAAAAAAACTTTACTTAGAAACATTTGCCAAAATTTTCAACAAATTTTTACTGAGAAAAAAATTTTACTTAGAAAAAAAACATGCACTTAAAATTTTTGAAACAATTAGAAATTTTTGAAACACCTTTTGAAAAAGAGATAAAAATTAGACAAAATTTCCTTTCTCCCTTTCCTTTCTCTCCCCCTTAATGTGAAATTCTTCTCCTTATGTTTTAGAACATTTCTAAGATAAACTTTCCTTGAAAAAGGGGAAAAAGTTTAAGGAAGAGTTTGATTTTCACTTTTTCTACTCTCCCCCTTGGCCATATATCAATAAAGAACTCTTGAAAAATATATTTTGAAAGACATTTTAAATTTGTGTATCAGAGCTTATGGGTTTTGAAAACATAAATATTTGAGTGAGAGAATAATGTCAAAAATTATGATAATTTCTAAGTAACATAATTTTGAAATAAAGAATTGATGTTCAAAAACAGAACTGGAGTCAAGTGTATATTCTTATTGAGTTCACGCATCAAAGAAAATAAGTTTAATAAAACAAGTACCTTTGAACAATTGTCTTTAAAACATAAGTACTTTGGAAAAAAATGTTATGAATTTGAGAGGTATAAGTACTTTTTTAAAAAAAATATTAGAATTTTTTAGAGGTATAAGTACTTTTGAAAAATCTTATTTTTAAAAGATAATATTTTACTTGACTTGGTTTCTTTTCCAGTCTGACCCAGTCCTAGGATGCTTGTTGACCACAAGTACTCTTCCTCTGAGTCTTTAGGGTTGATTCAAACCACAGGAATTATTTAATAATTCAAAATAAATAATTGCAAAAAAATCTTGTCAGAAAATCTTCTTTTGATTTAGACTTCCCCTAAATTTGACACATCCTCGGAGTCCTTATAGATCATGAAGTGGACCTTCCTCTGTGTCTTTAGGGTTTATTAAAATCAAAAGAATAGTTTTGAATAACAATATGGTAATATAATTTTAGAAAATTCAATTTGAAATGAAGATAATTTTAAAGCCTAAGCCTCGTTTTCGAAAAACATTTTGAAATGATAATGATTTTTGTAAAGCACAATTTTTGAAAAATATAGTGATTATTTGAAGACATAGTATTTTTAAACTTTTTCTTTTAATTTGAACTCCCCCTAAATCTGACACAGTCCTAGGAGGCTTGTTGACTACAAGTTAATCCTCCTCTTAGTCTTAGGGTTTGTCAAAATTAAAGGAACAATTTTGAACATGCCTTTTGAGTATCATAATTTTCAAGGAGATAGATTTTTGAAAACACAATTTGGTATTATAGCACAGTTTTCAAAAACCATTTTGAAATGATAATAATTTTTCAAAGATATTTTGAAAGAAAATTAAAAAGAATAAACCACTCCCCCTGTACCGTTTAACTCAATCTAATGTCCTAGGGGACTTCAGTGTTATCCATGTTTGACTATGTTGACTAGGTTTGACTATGTTGACTTGGTTTTACCAATAATTGACCCAATCAAGTCCTAGATCTTAGTATTAATTCAATCAAGACTTAGTTTGATGAGTTAATTTTGAAAACAAATGAAATTCAATTTTTGAAAAATGTTGAGTGGAAAATATATGGAGTTAATTTAGAATTAATTTTTAAAAAATGAGTTGATTTTGAAAAAAGTATTGAACTATATAATTAGGTCCTAGACATCTCACCCAGTTCTAAGTGACAAGATAGGTTACTTTATCTGTTTTGTGAGATGCTTTAACAAAAAAAATGAAAATTTTAAGTTTGAAAAAAAACATGGTTAATTTTAAAAGGTTAAATTAATTTTTGAAAACAATTAGTTTTGAATTTATTTTGAAAAAGAATATTTGAATCTAAGATTAACTGAAAATTTGTGTTAGATTCGAATTTGACAAAGAGTAAACTGAATTTGAATTTCAAAAATTGGCTTCCAGGTCTTGGCGAGACACAAGGCCTTCTTTGGCCGTAGCCTTATTGGATCATCAACCCTTTCCTTGACAAAGCCTTTTAGTGAAATTTCATTTTCAAGGTTACTTTTTGAGAAATTCTGGTCTAACTAGCTTAGGTCTTGGATCGGTAGCTTCGGCTAGTTTCACCAGTCTAAAGAGACCAAGTAGTGTATACTTGACCTTATTAGAAAAGGCTTCCCTAACGTACTATCATCTCACCGCCACCCAATACTATGTTGTTCAAATTTCAGTTAATTGATTTAGTCGTTATACTAACCAATCCTAATTCTAAGCAAAAAAAAAAAAAAACAAGCAAACATGACAAAAAAATGATCTAAGTTATATCATAATTGAAATAATACTCTGGGTTTTTAACATCAGCAAGGTTATGAATTATGTTTTCTAACATATTAACCTTAACTAATTTGTATGAATTAATCATGTTATTCAAGGTAAATATTGGATTTTTAAATACTATAAATTTACCTTTTGATTCCCGGTTGGGAATCTCCCCCTTGATTCTAGCCATCTCTCTTTTGCTTGATTGTTTCTTCGGCATTTTGTAGCGGTCGCGAGCCAACCAGACCAGTTTCCAAGGATCCCTTCGTCATCAGATTCTGAGTCTGAGTTGGACTCAGGTACTGGTTGAGGCCTCTTTTGCATTTCTCTTGGAGTTTTTCCTGCAAAGAAAATTATACCTTCCTCGACCACTATAGTATCAGCTTGATTATTTAATCTTAATTCAGAAACTGATTCAAAATTAGTTACCGATTTTGTCCCAGAAAACTCGTCGTCTGATTCTTGTTCGATTTCGACGTCGGGTGTCGAGTCTGTCTCAGCTACTTGTGCTTGAGCAAAAAATGCAAAATGTTCTTGGATCTCAATATCGGAGCTCTCTTCGTGTAGATTGATTAGCTTTTCCCACATCTCTTTGGCACAGTTGAAGGATCCGACCCGCTTTAATTCTTCATTGGTTAGGCCACATTGTAGGATTGCAATAGCCCTTGCATCTGTCTCGATCTTCCTCAGAGTTGGTTCATCCAGTTTGTCCCAAGTGATCGATGTTCCATCTGTTGTGGGGAATGTGAACCCCATTTGGATTATCAACCAAAGTTCCAGATTGGCCTTCAGGTGGGATTCCATTAGACTTCTCCAGGAGTTGAAATTTTTGCCAGAGAAGAGTGGTGGACGGACACTGTTCCATTCTTGGCTGGCCATTTAGTTTAACCTTGTACACAAGAAAAGTAACAAAAATGTACCAAGACTTGGTCTTGGATTAGTAGTGCGGGAAAAAATAGCCAAAAAAAATATTGCACGTATTTCGAGAAAAAATAATAAAAAATTAATGATAGATTTTTAGAAAATGTTGACTTTATCAATTTTGATTAATGAAGAAAAAGTAACAATTCAATGTTTGAAAAAAAATTGCTCGAATTAAGGTAGCACGAATTTCGAGAAAAAAATATTAAAATAATAATAAAAAAAAGTTTATGATAAATTTTTAAAAGTTGATCATTTTATAAATTCTGACTTCTAGTGAAAAAATAAGAATTCAAAATTAAAAAAGGCGAAAAATGTTTCGGATCCACCTACAGATATTATTTATTTGAAATAGAATACGAAAAATCCGAAAACAAATCTCAAGCTGGTGGTTGCACCCCGCTCTGATACCACTTGTTGGATCGAGAATAACGATAGAGGGGGGGTGAATATCGTAAAATGTTTCGGATTCGCAAATGAGAATAAGCAGCGGAAAATAAAGAAACACAAACGCGAACTCAAGCGATTTTACTTGGTTCGGAGTCGCGGTCGCTCCTCCTCCAAGGCCCACGGTCGTTGACCGTTTACTGGGGGCAATTCTATATGTGCTCAAAATGTTTACAGAAAGATTACAGTTGTAGTACAGTAAACAGAAACTTAAGGTCTTTCGTTACCGACGCCGGTTGTAGATTGTACTTCTGAGCAGAGGGTCGTCGTCGGCGCTTCAATCTCGAGTTGGGAGGTTTCTGGAGCAGAGCGCTTGAGTTGAAGAGTGTAGTGGTGTTGGAATTATGTGTTGAGAAGCCTTGTGGGTCGAGCCCCTTATATAGTGAGTCTGGGGGCGCCCGGGACGTTGGGGGCGCCCTCCACGTGTCTCACGATCCAGCAACTTCTCAGTCAGCCCTTATCCCTCAAGGATCGGGCTCGAGGTTTGACGGGGGCGCCCAGGTTGACTCTTTCAGCGGGCTTCTCGGCTGGATAATCTTCTATCACTTCGTTGGCTTCGACCCAGGGCGCCCGAGGCATCCGGGGCGCCCGGGAGCATGGGGGCGCCCGGGAGCATAAGCTTCTGAAGCGTTTTCTTACTTAACTTGTTTTGCCTTGACCTTGGGGGCGCCCGGGACACTGGGGGCGCCCTGCCCAGCTGCTTGCCCCTCTCCTTTAAGGCGTTCTGAGCTACAGAAACACATTCCTTCGGTCCTGCATCCAAGGTTAGTCCAAAACAACACAAAGCAATAAAATATTAGGTTTATACAGCCTTAGCTGTCTTGGTTCTGACTTTGGGTCTCCAAAATGGAACCCTAGGTCGAACCGACTCCTACTGTTCCCTCGACGGGGAACGCGTCCTCACCTACTCCTCTCATGAGAATTTACCTATCGCCAACCAGCTCCTCCGATTGGACTTTTGCCCAGCAGTCCTTCGCCAGGTGCCCAGCTGTCCTTCGCCAGGACTTCAGTACCAAGCAGTCATTCGCCTGGTGCCTAGCAGTCCTTCGCTAGGTCTTCGACTCCTAGCAGCCCTTCGCTAGGTGCCCAGCAGCCCTTCACTGGGTCTTAGGTTCCGATGCCTAGCAGTCCTTCGCTAGGTGCCCAGCAGTCCTTCGCTAGGACTTTGTTTCCTGGTAGTCCTTCGCCAGGTGCCTAGCAGCCCTTCGCTAGGACTTTGTTTCCTGGCAGTCCTTCGCCAGGTGCCTAGCATCCCTTCACCAGGACTTCTTCTTTCTGCACACTCAAGTAACTTTATTAGATCACAAATAAACTTAACTTTGAATCATTTGCCAATATCAAAACAAGGTTCGATATGGTGCTTCCTGCACCAACACCTTCTTCCATTTAAAGATTGCTGAGTTGGTTGCGGAGCAGACATCATTTTGCCAACTTTGTTTAGAAGTACCTTCGTAGAGTTCCAAGAACTTTTCCCAAAGTTACTTCAATGATTAGTAAGTCCCGATTTGGTTGACTTCTTGCTTAAGTAGTACGGTTAGCAGATGAAATTATGCTTTCCCATTGGCTACAAAGTCTTCTTGCTTCTTTTTCGTTCACAGACTCTCATCTTTATCTTCATTATCGATGTCTTTGAGAACTTCAAAATCATTTTTCATTATTAGTAATAAATTTAAATTAGTTTTAAAGAATACCTGCATTTTTCACTTCCAAGTAGCAAACTCCCCTCGAATTTTGGGGGTAGATTATTGGTCCAACCATTTTATATGTTCTTCAGATGGCGGTTAGTCCTTCTGGAGCATCCTGGCTCTGATATCACTTGTAGGGGAAGGTGCGACCGGTAAGAGAGGGGTGAATTGCCCTTGCAAGATAAAGACAAATATTTTGTTTCACTTTAACAAAGATGGACATTATATTATAAGCAAGATAGTAACATAAGAAATTAACTGAACAAAAAAGAAAAGAGGCACAACCAATTTACTTGGTTTGCAACTAGGAAGACTACTAATCCAAGGCAAAGTGAAGCTCGATCTTTTAATTAACTCCTTAGGGCGGAGAAGCCACTTTGTAGAACATTGAACTCAAGAAAATAGTGAAAAATAGAACAGAATTTGTGTACAATTGATTGCTTGCTTGTAACTAAGCTCTGGGGGTTTATTTATAGCCCTAGTAAAGTCTATTCAATCACTGATGTGGCCCTACATGGGCGCCCGAGTGCTTAAGGGTGCTTGACACGTGGCTCAGGGATTATTCACTTCATAATGTTCGTGAACGGCTTCTTCTAGATCAACATTGGCTTCTCGGGCGCATGTATGCACTGGGGCGCCCGGGAACACGAGCACCCGAGTACATAGGGGTGCCCGAGTTGACTTTGGTCAACACTGTGTTGACCAGTCTCCAGCTGGTCTTCTTGGCTGATCTCAATGTTAGTGCAATCTTCGTCAGGTCATCGTTGAGCTTGGTTGACTAGGCTCGGGTGAGCTTGAGTTTCAATGTTTAACAATGATGTTTGAATATTGTGTTAGTCAAGTGGGTCAAGGTTGACTAGAGACTTGACTGGTGATGTCCAGGTGGATCGGGGAGATTGCATGCTAGCATGGAAAAAGTCCTAGTGGGACTTGGCACACTTAGTGGAACTAGGTGAAGTCCAGGTGGATCGGGAAGATCGCACGTAGACATTAGAAAAGTCCTAGTGGGCCTAGACACACCTAGTGGGACTAGGTGAAGTTCAGGTGAATTGGGGAGATCGCACATTGACACGGGAAAAGTCCTAGTGGGACTAGGTGAAGTCCAGATGGATCGGAAAGATTACACGCTGACACGAGAAAAATCCTAGTCAGACTAGGCATACCTAGTGGGACTAAGCATACCTAGTGGGACTAAGTGAAGTCCAGATGGACCGGGGAGATCGTACACTAGCATGGGAAAAGTCCTAGTGGGACTAGGCACACCTAGTGAGACTAGGTGGAGTCCAGGTTGTTAGGATGTATACTAAAAGCCTTGCTTTTATATAAAAACATCTACATTTTGAAAGAGAATCACAGAATCATAGATTGCATGTTTATATTAGTATATGTACAAAATGTCTAATATTTTGCATTGTAGATTACATGGTGTGTGGTGACGCATAGAAGATCATGTTATCAGTTCCTTGCAGAGTATAAGTAAGAGTCTCACAACCGAGATGAAGTTGGACAAACCATCGGGATGGTTGTAGTGTAATTAGGTGTAGTTTGTCTTAACCATAGAATTACACTAGTGTGCTTTGTGTGCATTGAGCAGGACCAAAATAGAGGTGATCCAATTTATACTGACTTTATAATTGGATTAAACCTCGGTTATATTATGGAGTACATGCTCTAAATCCCGAAATAATAGCGGGCACATGTACTTAATAATTGTTTCTTTGACTTACCAGTGGGCGAGATTTATTCTGCTAAATTGATAGGCCCGGTAGGTTGGGAAACTATATTATTTGCATGGTGTGCCATTGATTATTGACGGAATCCATGTCCTGGTAAGTCGGGATGATGATGCCCCCTTGTTAAGCTCATAAGGTTCATCATGTTAAATCTTGCAAGTGGACTATGGTCCAACATGATGAAAAGGTTAAGTGGTACTAGTTAAGGATCAAGAGGTTGATTAATTAAAATTGTCAGTAATTTAAATTAATCGATGGGCATTCGATATCTTAACACGGGAAGATGGATGTGGTCATAATAGGTGGAGCCCGTATGAAAATATGGGGGTTGGTGAGGAAGTTCAATGGGGATCCTTTAGTGGAATAAATCTCCATTAATGGATCGGATTTGGATCCATTAGCGGGCCAAGACCCAACTCCTCCTCATGGTCCCTATCATAGCCCTATATATACACCATGGGAGTCATGATACCAAGGCGAATTAATTGAGAAATTAATCCAATTAATCATAAAAGGAAAACTCTAAACCCTCTCTCTCTCTCCCTTCCCTCCTAGGTCACCGACAGTAGGAGGAGTTCTCTCCTCCTCCTTGTTGTTGGATCGAGAGAAACGATAGAGGGGGGTGAATATCGTAAAACGTTCAGATTAAGAAATAGAGAATGCACAGTGGAAATTAACACAAACACACGCAAACACCAAGTTTTTTACTTGGTTCGGAGTCGCGGTCGGCTCCTACTCCAAGGCTCACGTTCATTGACCGTTTTCTGCGGGCAATTCTATATGTCGCAAAAATAGTTTACAGGATGCATTACAAGACTAGTGCAGTAAAAGAAAAAGAAGCTCTTCGTTACCGACGACCGTTGTAGATTATATTTTCAGAGCAGAGGGACATCGTCGGCGCTTGTATCTCGAGTCGGGAGGTTTCCAGAGCAGAGCGCGAGCGTGAATGCGTTGGAAGAATTGAGTTCTGAAGCCTTGGGTTCGAGGGCCCTTTTATAGCCCCTGGGGGCGCCCGGAACGTCAGGGGCGCCCCCCCCCCCACGTGTCAGCTGATCCGAGTTGCACTCGGTCAGCTCTGATCCCTTCAAACTCGGGATCAGATTTTGACGGGGGCGCCCGGGACGCTGGGGGTGCCCGGGTTGACTGGGTGAGGCTCTTATCCTATTGGCTTCTCGCTGGCTTGCTTCGTTAGCTTAAGCTGGGGGCGCCCAGGACGTTGGGGGCGCCCGGGACGCTGGGGGCGCCCGAGAGCATGGGGGTGCCCGGGATCACGGGGGCGCCCCACCCATAAGCTGTCGAAGCACTCATTTTGCTTCGTTTGTTTTGTGTTCACCTTGGGGGCGCCCGGGACACTCCGGGCGCCCTAGTCAGCTGCTACCTCACTCTTTTGAGGCTCTCTGAGCTGCAGACACTCGTTCCTTCGGTCCTGCATCCAGGGTTAGTCCAAAACAACATAAAGCAATAATATGTTAGTTTTATACAGCCTTAGCTGTCTTGGTTCTGACTTTGGGTCTCCCAAATGGAACCCTAGGTCGAACCGACGCCTACTGTTCCCTCGATAGGGAATGCGTCCTCACCAACTCCTCTCGAGAGAATTTACCTGATGCCAACCGGCTCCTCCGGTTGGACTTTTTCCCAGCGGTCCTTTGCCAGGTCTTGGATGCCAAGCTATCCTTCGCCCGGTGCCTAGCAGTCCTTCGCCAGGTCTTCGGATCCTGACAGTCCTTCGCCAGGTGCCTAGCTGTCCTTCGCCAGGTCTTCAGTACCAAGCTGTCCTTTGCCTAGTGCCTAGCAGTCCTTCGCTAGGACTTTGTATCCTGGCATTCCTTCGCCAGTTGCCTAGCAGTCCTTCGCTAGGGCTTTGTATCCTGGCATTCCTTCACCAGTTGCCTAGCAGCCCTTCGCTAGGACTTTCCCTGCGTACACTTGAGTAACATGTTAGATAAACATTATACCTTAACTTTTGAACCCTTTTACCATTATCAAAACACAGGTTCGACTTGGGTGCTTTCTGCACCAACACTTGTGTCATCTCCATCCTCTCTTCTTGGCTGGCGATCACAGGGATAAGGAGACGTTCCACCCCTCCTTTTGTGGTGCGCAGCAGAAAGAAAGAGAAGGAGAGGCGCCGACGGTAAGGCTTTGGGCGGTGCCGGTAGTGGGGGAGGTGAAGCTCACGATGGGGGGAGAAGAAGTATCTTCTTCTCTTCCTTTCTTCTCCCTTGCTTGAGCACGCAAAGGCAGGTACTAGGAGGAGTGGCCAACGGTGAGGATTTGCTTCCTCTAGCTCCGGTGGCGGCAGGAGAAAAGAGGTTGTCGGCAGCTGCGACTTTAGGGTTGGTGGAAGAAGAGGAAGCTCCTTCTCTCTTCTTCCTCCAGTTCTTCTTCTTCATTGTCTTCCTCTCGGTGTTGCCTTGCGGTTAGCTTGCCTTGGGACCTTGGTGTGGCCGGCGGCGCAAGGTGGAAGGGAAGAAAGGTGGCCGGCGGGAGAAACCCTAGCCCTAGGGATTGTTGGTGCAAAGGAAGAAGGAGAATTAATTGGAAGCTTTGGTGACTCCGGGATCTTGGTAGATCATCGCCCACACCACATCCAAGAGGGGAGGTCATACGGTACAAGACTGCGAGGTAAAAGATGAGGTATAATCTCTCTTTGGCTCCTTATTTGTTTCTCTATCATTTTATGTGATATTTTGTTATCGCGTGTGTATTCTTAATTAGTTATTATGGTTTAATTATTTGTTAATTAATATGATAATTAATTATGTCATGGACCCCGAAGATAAACACAAAAATCGACGATCCGCTCATCGTCTTTTTTGCAGTCAATCGGTTAGGCGAATTACAAGGCTTGATCTTTGAGATTGGCTAAGTTGAAATTCGAACCGATTGATATGATGACGAGACGGTCATTTGAGAAGACGGGTCTCCATTCGGATTAAATTTTTAATCCATAGACATGGAGAAGTCTCTCATGTTCGACCCCGTGTTCGCTTAGGAAATCCGCCGGCCTACATCCATCACAAGTCGATCGGGAAGATCGCACGCTGGCACGGGAAAAGTCCTAGTAGGACTAGGCAAACCAGTTGGAAACTTGGCATGAGAAAAGCCTTTGTTGGGAACTAGGCAAGGGAAGGTTCATGTTGGTCAAAGGGTTGATAGAACACTTGGTGAGGAAGTCCTAACAAGTCACGGTTGACCAAGGCTAGATAAAGGGACCATAGACTTGGGAGTTAAGCAAGTTAGGGTTAGGCAATCGATTTGGTGATCGATTGGATTGTTGTCTCGTGAGAACAGAAAGGTCCTTAATAGACAAAGTAATTGATTACGGAAACTGGCAATCGATTTGGTGATCGATTGGTGTAGGATCATTACGAGAATAGAAGCATGCAGAATCGATTGGGTAATCGATTCAGCATCCTCTAAATCGATTAGGTGATCGATTTTGGAGGACTGTAATCGATTGGCCAATCAATTATAGCTGTATTGTGTGAGAGCACAAAAATATGCTGAATTGATTCAGCAATTGATTAAGAACTTCTTGATCGATTGGCTAATCAATTAAACATCAAAAATTAGTTGTTGAACAGCTAGTCTGACGTGGTAATCGATTGGGTAATCGATTAGATAACCCTAGGTCGCACGAGTATATAGGGTTTTCATGCATGTTGAAGCGGTATTCTTCTTCACATCTTCTCCTCCTTACATCGCCATTTCAAGTGAGTTCTTGGAGTAAAGTGTTGTTGCATTTCCAAGGATCAAGAGGTGATTTCAAGATAAAAGAAATCAAGAAAAGCAAAGCGAGCCCATTAGTTATAAATCTTGTATGATTTCATTTGTAGTTTACTTGTATTCTTGTTGTATCTTCTTGTAAGCATGTAAGAGGTTTCTCCACCTTAAGAAGGAGATCTTTTATAGTGTAGAGAGATTGTGGAAGAGTAGATCCTTGGATTTATCATCTCAAGGAGGTAGATATCAAGTAAAATCCCAAGGTGTTAGCATTGCTCAAATTTCCACTGCGACAAATCTTCACCGAGCAAAAATCGGAGCTAATCACCCACCCCCCTCTAACTCGCCTACCGGTCCTAACACTCAGGCCTTCTGTCATGCCCCGAGACCAATGGAGCCGCTGATCCAATATAAAATCAGACAAACTCCCCTATCCGGCGGATAATTTACACATACACACAAACACCCACGCAGTATAATTGGCCTCTGTCCTCTAAACATATATATATCATATGAAAATGATAACATCACAATACAGAATATCGTAAGAACTCACCTGAGCTGCCCCCACGGCAGGCGCGCAGCAAAAACCACATCACAAAGTCCAACAACGGACTCAAAAAATACAATACTGTATGAATAAATCAAATACAAGCTCATGGTATCGAAATGAATACAAAATATAGACTATGCTATAAAATGAAACAAAACAAACGGATGCACCCATCCGAATTGAGTCATGGGGACCCGAGACCGGCAACTAGGCTCCTCCGGCGAGCTATCAACCTGAAAAAAAAACATTGTGATGGGTGGTGAGTCCAAGTGGACTCTGCGAGTATATAGAAAGATATGCATGGCAAAAAAAAATAGCTAAACAAGCTTTACATAACAAAAGGATACAGTCTCAGCAATAGTATCAAAAATATGCATAACTGAAGTAACAAAGGACTATACATACCAGAAATCAGTCTATCCTGATCATAAATGGACTTGTACTATACGAGCAAGTGCAAGGTCATCAAACCATACAAATGGTATATCCTGTATGTGCATGTCAAACAAGTGCAACAAATAAATATAGCAAACATAATCAAATGCATCATATGCACATGATGCAATGATATGATCACTCCTGATGCTAGTCAAGCCACCGAGACATATGATAATGTGTCGGCCGAGTGGGTGGAGTTGTAACACTGTCCGCATTCTGCCATCACTGCTCCTGAGTGACCGAGTGGACAAGATGCTGGTGGAGTAAACACTCCGCCCCATATGTATATGGGGGAGATATCTCTCTCATCTTCTCTGGTATATGGGAAGAGAAGGGATCCCCATATGTAATGTGTCATCCCAAGTATGATATAGAGGATCATGGGTTTTGATGTGTGTGTCAATATGATTAAGTTAGGGTTTCATGTTGATCTAATAAGTGTATGTGAGTGTCCAGGTTTGCAGGATACACATAGGCTTGGTTGGATGTCTTCAGGTACGGTGAAGGGTGGCATGAAGGCAAGTCGTAGGCTTGTGTGCGCATCCGAGGGACCATGGATAAAGCAGGGATGATGAGCCGAGGGAAGCGGACTTCGAGGCGTACGTGAAGGATGACATGAAGGCAAGCCGAGGGCTTGTGTGCGCATCTGAGAGACGAGGGCCAAAGTCGAAGAGGGCTTGAAGGCAACAGATTGAGGCTGCTAGAACAGGGACGATGAGCAGAGGGACCCATACTTCAAGGTATGCATGAAGGATAGCATGGAGGAAAGCCGAGGGCTTGTGTGTGCATCTGAGGGACGGGAGCCGAAGACGAAGAGGGCGCGACAACAGATCCAGGCTGCTAGATGAAGAGTCAACCAGGTCGTGAGAGTTTGAGTATTGAGGGAATTGTACTCGGGAACTAAGTCGTGAGGGTTCGAGTGCAGAGAGAAATGTACTCGGGAAGGGTAACCCTAGACTTAGGGACAGACCAGTCGACTGATCCAGGATCAATCAACTGGTAGTGACCAGAATTCGAAAGGTCGGGTGGTGATATTCGAATTTAGAGTGGACCAGTCGACTGGTGCTGGACCAGTCGACTGTTAACGGTCATTTCAGCCTCGAGCTCTATTTAAGGGAGCTCGTTTAAGGCTATTTCTTCTTGGCGAAACTTGCTTGGTTAGAGCTTGTTATTACCCTAGTATTGCTCAGTGATTGTCCAAGGTTGTGGTGAGGTTTCTCCACCCACAAGGAGCGACAAGAGCTAGCCAAAGGTGCTCCAGGGAATCATCCACCGAAGGATCGGGATCGTCCACCTTACGGGCAGCCGTGGAGTAGGAGTTGCATCTCCGAACCACGTAAATAGGTGTGTCTTTCTTGTGTGTTAGATTTTAGATTTTATTATTCCGCTTGCGCACTAACCATTGTAGGAAGACAAGATCGAAAAAGTGTTATTGTCTTTCTTGTATTGATGATCACCTATTTTGGTCTAGAGCAGCTGGTCTACTGTCAGCACTATGTTAACCTTGACCTTTATAAAGAGTTTTATGCCAACCTCACATGCATTAGTCCCGATGATGGGACTTATGAGTCCATTGTAGCGCGAGTTACCATTCCCTTCACACCTACAGTATTAGGGCCATTTTTAGAGTATAGGGCCTCCAATAATCCCTTTACATGTTTCCCTAAAGTCATTGAGCCCTTAACCTTGCCAAATGTCACTGTTGATCAAGTGCACCGTTATTATTTCCATAATAATCCTCGCCCTCTTCTAGATCGTATCTTCGAAGCCAAGCGCATGACTCCTATTAAAAATGTGTTGTATAAAATTATATTAGATTGCATTTTACCTATTGTTACCAAGGGAAGGTCGAAGATTCGGCTGCCTCACTTGGTAATGATGTATGCATTAGAGAGGCGGTTAGATATTGACATCACCTTGCATGTCTTTGGATCCATTGTCCATTTTTCGCATAGTATCAATTCAAAGATCTACATGCCCTTCTGTCATGTCTTGACCGAGTTCTTTGAGTCTAGAGGTATTTGCACTACTAGAGGTCAGGTACATCGTCTGTCCAAGGACTACGACCAGATCGGATCACGATAGCTGTCCTTGGCAAGGATTGAGTGTCGGTAGGGGGTGATGGCCTGGAGACAGTGTCCTGATTCCTCCAGTTTTGATGAGGAGGCTGCGCCTGCTGTTGCTGCTGGGGTTACACAGGAATAGTTCTCCCTACTACAGGTAGAGGTTCATGAGATTAGGGAGGAGGTTCATGGGCTCACGCAGTCTTTTCAGGGGTTCCAGCAGAGACAGGATGACATGTACGAGATGATGCAACATTGGAACCTCATGTATCAGGCCCCTCCTCCTCCTCCTCCAGACTATGAGATGTAGATTCAGCTTGATTTGGTGGTGACTGTGATGAGAGTATATCTAGCTTAGGCATTTATATTTATCTCTCAAACACTTAATTGGGCTTGTAAAATTTGAAAACTTTGGGGTTGTGGCCCTTGTGACATTTTCTTTTATTCTTGGGTTTGAGCTTTGTATGAAATTTTGAATTTATGTTTTTATATTGCTTATATGAATTTTCAATTCATGATTTGATGTTACTCATATGAACTAATGCTATTTTGATATTGTGAAGTATAAGAAAAGTTTGATATATATATGTCTATCTAGAGGTAAGAGATGAGAAGGGGGAGGTTTTATCATGTACCTTATCTTGAGAATATATATAAAGAAAAGGGGAGATTTGAAAATAATTCTATGTTTGGAATGGTATAGGATGAGCTTGGCAAACACATAGAATCAAATGTAGGCTTGAGAGTTGATACAAAATGATGGTTTTTCAAAGAATTGGAGTTTTTGTCAAAAGTCAAACATATTTGGTATTTTTCAAAAAATTATATTTTTCTAAGGTAGACTATATCTTAACAAATATGTTTGCAAAGTTTCAAATTTTTCCGAATTTTGTGGAATTTTTTAGGGGTTTCTGAATTTAGGCTGAAAATTCAAAGTTATTAAGTATCACGTCGACTGATCTTTCTGTGGGTTTGCGAATTGAAGGCACCAGTCGACTGATGCTGGATCAGTCGACTGATCCTTCTGGTTGTTGATTACTGAGGGCTTTTCAGAAATATAATAAGTTCTTATCGACACTAGGGCTAGGATTGCTTGGGGCAATCGTTTTGATGGTGTCAAAGGGGGAGAACTTATGGTATTAAGTTAGGTTTGACTTAACTTGGTATTGTGAAAAATTGGAAATTATGTGGAGGGCATAGGTTAAGGGGGAGGTTGCCTCTTGTTTTTGTTATGTCTATAATTTTCAATTGTTGTTGTTGTTTTTGCACCTAACTTAAACATATTGCCATATATCAAAAAGGGGAGATTGTTGGGGCAATCGACCCAAGTATGATCTGGAGGATCATGGGTTTTGATGTGTATGTCAATATGATTAAATTAGGATTTCATGGTGATCTAATATGTGTATGTGAGTGTGCAAGTTTGCAGGATACACATAGGCTTGGTTGGATGTCTTAGGTACGGTGAAGGGTGGCATGGAGGCAAGCCGTGGGCTTGTGTGCGCATCCGAGGGACCATGGACAAAGCAGGGACGATGAGCCGAGGGAAGCGAACTTCGAGGCGTACATGAAGGATGGCATGAAGGCAAGCCGACGACTTATGTGCGCATCTGAGGGACGAGGGCCAAAGTCGAAGAGGGCTTGAAGGCAACAGATCGAGGCTGCTGGAGCAGGGACGATGTGCCAAGGGATGCGGATTTCGAGCCATGCATGAAGGATGGCATGGAGGCAAGCCGAGGGCTTATGTGTGCATCTGAGAGATGGGAGCTGAAGACGAAGAGGGCGCGAAGGCAACAGATCGAGGCTGCTGGATGAAGAGTAACTAGGTCATGAGGGTTCGAGTACTGAGGGAATTGTACTCGGGAACTAAGTTGTGAGGGTTCGTGTGCGGAGAGAAATGTACTCGGGAAGGATAACCCTAGACTTAGGGATGGACCAGTCGACTGATCCAAGATCAGTCGACTGGTAGTGACCAGAATTCAAAAGGTCAGGCGATGATATTCGAATTCAGAGTGGACCAGTTGACTGGTGCTGTACCAGTCGACTGGTAACGATTATTTCAGCCTCGAGCTCTATTTAAGAGAGCTCGTTTAAGGCTGTTTCTTCTTGGCGAAATTTGCTTGGTTAGAGCTTGTTAGTAGCCTAGTATTGCTCAGTGATTGTCCAAGATTGTGGCGAGGTTTCTCCACCTACAAGGAGCGACAAGAGCTCCAGGGAATCATCCACCGAAGGATCGGGATCGTCCACCTTACGGACAGTCGTGGAGTAGGAGTTTCATCTTCGAACCGCGTAAATAAGTGTGTCTTTCTTTTGTGTTAGGTTTTAGATTTTATTATTCCGCTTCGGCATTAATCATTGTAGGAAGACAAGATTGAAAAAGTGCTATTCACCCCCCCCCCCCTCTAGCACACGGTAAGATCCTAACAAATGTAGGTATGGTGCATGACTCTAACACATGCAACCCCTACCAAGTCATCGACACATAACTCAACCTATCATGCACAGGTCATAAACATGTATCATAACCCAATCATCCTATATCCAGACACACGTGCAAGTATAACTAGAATCGATCAATGCAACTATACAATGGTAAGTTATTGTATATCTACCTACTCATGTCCATATCAATGCTACACAGAATCAGATAACAAAACACGAGACTGTATAGAAAGGAAATCTAGATCAAATCCAAGGTCAAGCATAAGTATCAAGCAGGATAACGAAACAGTAGCAAATAAAGGTAAATATTAGCCTGCTGTATAAATATCAAATAGTCATGCATAAAAGGTAAAGTAAATCTATAGAATACAAGCAAGAAGTACCCGCCTCCAATAGTAGAAGTCTCTTTCAAAGTAGAAAGAACCACCCGCCAATAATAAACAGCAATAAATCCAAGTCAAGTGATAAGTACCATTTTTGTGATTATTTTAGATGTTAAAATCCATGTTTGATCCATGTTTTTATTGCTTAATTCTGATTTTACCCTAGGTTTTGGAACTTTATCTTATTTTGGACTTAATTGCAAAATTACATTAAAATGGATTAATTGGCCACTAAATTTTGGATCTATTTTTGTAGGCACCAAAGGTTCAAGGACTTAGGGCATATTGGGTCAAACTTGAGTCGGAAGTGACCCGGATCCGATTATCAAGCCTACGATTAATCCGGGCCGTCCGATTCAAGAGCGGCTAGATCTGAGCCATCCGGGACGATCTGAAGCAATCCGAGCTAGGGTTAGGGTTGATCAAGCTCTATGATCAAGATCTGAAGGTTTCATCCCAATCGGAGCTAAATCAACCGTTGGATCAAGCAAGGAGGGCTCTAGAGCGTCCATTCACAGATTGAGTTGATCTGGACCATCCGTTGCATATCTGGAGGATCCGAGCTACCAAAAGGCAGATCCTGACCCCAGATCAACATCCTCAAAGTTTGGGTCAGATCAGATGAAGATCAACCGTTGGATTTCTCAAATTAATCACAACCGTCCATTGATAGCTATTTAATCAGATTTTCCCAGCAGCTTCTCCTCGTCGCGTCTCCGCCGCACAGTAGCTTCTTCTCCGTTCTTCACTGTTTTAGCTCATTTTTTTCATCAAAGGAGGCGCGTCCACTCAATCTCCACCTTGGATCGAGTTCTGAGTCTTTGGGGATCGATTCCTTGAAGAATTCTGTCCATTTGCGCTGGAACAGAGGATTTCTTGGGGGTTCCGGCAGTTCTCAGTCCGACTCTTTTCTTCTCAACCACAATCCACTTCCAAGCTTCTGAGCCATTTGTAGGGGTTCTCAGATGAGTTTAGAAGCCTCGCAATTCATCATCGCAGCTCATCCAATTGAGATGGAGAGAATCGGATCAAAATTCCATCAAGCACAGATTTGAGGCAGAATCCACTTCAGAAAAGGATGTCCACTGATTTGCTGAGCCTAGGGGTTCGAAGCCGGCTCTTGATTGACGACCAAGAAGTTCTTGATGCTAGGGAGTGATTGAGTTTAGATTTCTTTGGTTAAACTCGTTTGTTTAGTTGTAATTTTAATTACTGCTGTAGTTCTTACTGTTTTCGAATTTTAGATTTGGTTGTTCTCGTTTTCTTAATTGTTTAGCTGTAATTTAGTTTCAATCTTCAAGTCGAGTAGTTAAGTAACTTGTGTAGTGATAGATTGCATTTAATTTCAGTTTATTTCTGTTTAAAACCTTGTGTGCCAATTCCTGTTAATGTTTCTGAAATTCTGTTCGTGCGTGCCAGTTTGTTCTGATTTTGCAGCTCTTGCGAATTCAGTTTGTATTTAATTTAGATGCTTGCAATTGAAAACAACATTTAGTTTATTAACTCAATTGATTTGAGTTGTTTAGCAAGCTGAATTTATTTCTGCATTTTGGGTTCAGATTGTTGCATCGAGTTCTGTTTCTGCAAATTGAATCCTATTTCTGCAATACAATCATTCTGTAGCCCTTAGTTCGAATCTGTTTAAGTGTGTATCAGTGAGATTTGAGATGGAATTCTATTGCAATCGAATTTAGTTGTTCTGTCGAGTTTTAGCATCCAATCAGTTTCAGAATTGCTGCACATCAGATTCCATTTCTGCATCTGCTGCCTTCAAGGTTATTTCTGCACAGCAGTTGGTTTGGGATTCTTGTTTCTGATTTCACTAGCTTAGGAATTCTGCAGTCACTTGGTTGTTTCACATCAGTTGCTTGAGATTAGTGTAGATCTGTTTTTGTATCAAGCAACAATTTAACACTGCATGCTTATAATTTCTGAATTTGTAGCAGTTTTCTTTTTGCATCTTAACTTGCAACCGAATTAAGTTGTACCTGAGCTGTAAACACCATTTCTGCCCTTGAGTTTAATTCAGAAGTCTTGCTTTGCATTCAACTTGATTCCTGAAATGTTTGCATTTTAATTCCTGTAATTTCTTCACACCATTTCTGCATTTCTACCATTCCTTTGTGCATTCAATGTTGCTGAAATTCTGTCCTTGTTCTGCACTTTTGCTTCCGAATCTGATCTCCTTCACTCATTCAAGTATATGCTTAACTATGGGTTTGACTTCCAAGTGAATTGGTCATTTAAACTTAAGAGTTGGCAGTCCACAATTCCTGTGTCAGTAGCAAGAATTTCAGCCCACTAAATCAGTGTTCTTTTGCGTGCCAACTGCGAAAAATCTGCACTTTGTATCAAGTGTAGATTAGGTAGTACTTGGTGCCAAGTTTAAGGTAGTTTGCAGTGAGCTATTGTGTATCAAGTGCATTGGGACTTATCTGAGCTTCCTTACAATTGTTTGATTTAAAATTTGGTAGCTAGCTTGATTTGTGCCAAGTTTGTTTGTTGCTGAAAATTCCTGCTCTGTTTTATTAATTCTTCTAGCAACCTGTTTTGCGAATTTGATATCAAATTTGTGTCCAGACTTTTAGCTTGATTCGGTTTCCATTGGTTGAATCATTAAGTGCCAACTCCTTGTGTAGCTCCCTTAATTGAGTGGCTTAGCTTTTCATTGCATTCTTCTTGTATATTCGAAACCAAAACCCAAATATTTATTTGAAACCCGAAATTCACAAACGACACAAATACAAGCGCGAATCAAATAAACCTCAACTAGCCCCGAGAAAAATACGACCTGTGGCCCCTATATTACATTTTCATTCTTTTGATTGTAAAAAGGGTTTCCAGCTTCCAGCATTTCATTTTATTCATATTTAAATTTGATGAGCCCATACATTTCGTGACAAATTAATTAGTATATTTTGGGTCTGTCATCAAGTCTCTGTATCAATGACATATTTAATTAGCTATTATAGAAAGATAATTACTAGCTAATTAATCCCTAACCGTAATAGGGTTAGCTTAACCCTCGTATTTTATTTAATTACCTCTAATTAAATGAGTAACCCTAGGTTGCTTGGAATTAGGTTTCCATTCTGGTTTATTCACAATCTAACCCTGAGATTAAATGATTAGTTGTGAATCAATTCTTCGTATTTGTCTAACTTAATTGCCAAAGAAGACTAAGCCATTTCCCCTTTGTTCTAGATTATACTCTGCCACATCATAAAATCTAACAGAACAAAGTTAATCAATCCTTTACCATAGCTTACAGTAGGATAAGTATGGACTCTAATAGAAACTTAATTGCTTCCTACCGGAAACACAACTACATACCAAATTAATCCTTGATCCAATCTAATCAATCTTAATCCCTACCAAGCACCATCAAATCCTAAACTACAACACAGTTCATCCATTCCAATATAACCAAGTTGATCTACTCTAATCAATGTTGAGGATCGGTAGAGCTAGAGGGGGTGAATAGCTCTCTTCAGTTAATTTTTCTTCTTCACAGCAGAAACTAGAAGTCAAACACATCCAAATCCAATGCTAACACTTTGGTTTACTTGGTCTCCATCTCCTTGAGGTGACTAATCCAAGGGTCCACACCAGCGATCACAGATTTCACTATGAAACCTCCTTCTCGGAACAACACCGAAGGTGGAGAAACCCTTTTACAACACCCTCGAAAGCATTCACAAAAGAACAACACAAAGGAGAAGAAGGAAAAAGAAATATTACACTCTAGCCTTCATTCTCCTTCCTTTGGTTGCTTGAAGATGGTGTTGAAAACTTGAGCTTGAGCAGAGAACTTGGAGCACCAAAACTCAGCCGAGTTGCAATCGAACAGTAGTCGTGCTTTGTGCTCTGTCGCTTGCTTTTAACGGTCTTCTCTACTTCTTTGTGACGTCATGAATCGATTGGTGAAAACCCCAATTGATTACCAAGTAGCCGTTGAACAGTACGGATGTCGGATGAACGGCTGGGATTACGCCATTTTAAACTTGAATCGATTGGCAGATCGATTAGTATCTTTAATCGATTGAGTAATCGATTCAAGACCCTTCTGTTTAAATGAAGGATGTATCCCAATCGATTAATGAATCGATTAAGAGGTTCCCTAATCGATTGACCAATCGATTAGGGAGCTTCTGAATCGATTGACTGATCGATTATGGAGCTCTCTATTTGCGCAAAGAGTAGCTCCTAATCGATTCACCAATCGATTACAAGGCTTCTGAATCGATTGATTGATCGATTAAGGAGAATTCTGTTTGCTCACAGAATTGCCCTGAATCGATTCACTAATCGATTGATCTCCTTCTAATCAATTGCCTGATCGATTAATACGCTCAAATTTAGGATTCTCAATCCTAAATATTTTGCGTTGTTCTCAATCGATCCAATTATCTTGTGCCAGCAAAACCTCTCATTTCCTGGATTTCATGCCTGGAGCCTCCTCAACTCCGGGTCTTCATGCCAAGAGTTTCGTCCCCGACCATCCCTTGGACTTCTTGCCTGGAGCTTCCTCAACTCCGGGTCTTCATGCGAAAAATCCGGTCCCCGACCATTCCTTGGACTTCTTGCATTACTGCACACTAAACCTCAATATTAGATCCAATGTATTAGCTTAAACTTAGACAACTGTCAATCATCGAAACTTCTTATTTAGGGTATGATTGCATCTACAATCTCCCCCTTTTTGATGTTTGACAATCTATTTATGTTTAAGCTAACTTTCAACATAATATCAACGATATTAATACAATAAGCATATAATGAAGTCATTTCAAGCATAATCTTAAATATAAACTTAGATATCTATAAGTCTCCCCCTTTGCCAAATATCAAAAATGATGAAGAAACATACAAGAGCTCCCCCTCAATGTAAGCAACATACAAGATATAAACACGCACAAGCAAGTAATTAGAACACAAAACTTGAACACACACACATAATGCATAAAAAGTGAACTTATCATACAACCATTAAAAGTTGACAATATTCATATACGGAATACATGACAGCAAACCACCAAAAAATACAAACCAACTACGAAAGGAATACACAAGTCAGGGTTGAAAGTAGAACTCCATTAGGTCGGAGGTGGGATCTGCAGTCGAGGTCCCCGCAACATCAGAACCCCCCGGAGTGGTGGCAGCCGCCGGAGGTGGAACATCAGAAGGCGATTGAGGAGGAGGCTAGCCACTCATCCAGGAGCGTAGCATATCGCGCATATCCTGCTGGTGGCGCTCAATAGTTGTGAGATGCGTCTGCACCTCGATTTGACGAAGGTTGCTCTCCATCCGCAGCTCCTAAAATCAAGTGTCCATGGTCTCCTCAAAAGAAAGGACCTTAGCCCAAAGGTCCTCCTCCTCATCATCCTCAGGGGCAGCTACAATAGCCTGTCCAGCCCCGGGTCGTGCTCGCGGCCCCTCTCCGACTTGCCGACCATCAATCCATCTAATGGCTCCAAAGTCACCCGTCATCCCTGACTTGGAGAAAGAACGTGCTGAAATTCTAGAAAATTTGATGGTCATGGGCTCCACCTTCCCCCGGGAGACGTCAATACGCATGGAGGTAAGCCACTCTGTAATGATATGACCGAATGGCATATGGATTGTACCATGCACAGTCTGAGTAAAATGCACAATGGAATGAAAGATGTTAAGAGGAATGTTGACATCAAGACCCTGTTGAAGAGCATAGGTCAAGAAGAACTGAGAAGGTCGGATAGTCGCCAAGGCACGAGACACGATCGACAAAAGACAGTTAATGACGACTTTATAGAGCGCATAGGCCGCAGCTGAGAGCTCAAGAGCAGAAAATGTGGTAACATTGGCATGAGGACCATCCAGACGAGGACGATGGAAAAAATGTTGATACATGGAGTCGATGGAAATATTATCAAACAGTGGAGGTAGAAGCTCAGGAAATGTAGGAAAGAAGACAAAGCTACTGGTAGAAGGATGGCACGCGAGGAACTCCTAAAGAACCTCATAACTAAAATCTAAATTCTATTTTGTCACCCTAGTTTTATAACTAACTCCATCCGTGGTGTGTAGGTTGTTGTAAAATTCGGAAACCAAACCTAGATTGACTCCTCGTTCACAATAGACAATGGACTCTAGTTTATAGGTTTCAATGATCCGAAACACATCAAAACAATGATCATGAAAGAATTGGCGGTCAAGGGATCTAGGGGATATTAGTTTGAACACAATTTTACCAAATGCCTGTTGATAAGCGGCATTTGGAAAGCGGGCATCCGTAGGTGGCTGAGGGCAAGAAGACCCTACACCCGCCTCATCTCCCTGCTGTTTCTTCCTATTATGATCAACCCAATGGAAAACAACGTGAAGACCACACAGTGAGGTAATGTGAGATTAGGATTAGGGTAAATGAGGGACAAGGGGGAATGATGAATGCATGCAAAGATGGAACACAATGCAAACAAGAAACAACAAAAACAACTTGATTAGCCAAAACCCAAGACAAATAGGTAAGGAAAAGAAGAAGAAGTAAAGTTAGGGTTTACTTTGGCGCCATCCGGTGAAGAAGAAGCTGGACTAGAGTGAAGAAGTCATCGCACGAGTGCCAACAAGTAACTGTGAGACCAAGAGTGCAGCGACAGAGCGTCGAGAGAAGAGGATGTACGGTGAGAGAGGGAAGGGACGACTATGGATTGAGAGTGGGAGCATGCGGGAGAAAGGTTTTTGCGAGATTTGGGACGATGGCAACTTTTAGGGCATGAGGCGAGTGACAGTACGAGTTAGGCGAACCACTTTAATGCTCAGAATCGATTACGGCCTTGTTTAATCAATCCATTGATCGATTACAGGAGTGTGTAATCGATCAGCTGATCGATTACGGGAGTGCGTAATCGTTTAGCCGATCGATTACGACCGTTCATAATCGATCACATGATCGATTAAGCAGCATTCTGTGCCTGCGAGAGAAAGTGCTCGAATCGATTAGGGAATCAAATCAGAGAGGTTCTGTCGAAAATGCAAACCCACCAATCGATTGATAACTGTCATCAATCAATTGGAATAACTGATACATGTTGAGATTTTTACTCAAACGTGACATCCTCCAATTCCTAAGAGTTTAAGCAAGATCATATGGTCTCCAAAGGATTGAATATTGGTTTCTTTCCTTAAAATGTCCAATCATGATCTTCAGACTAAATACACATTAATGGAGTACTAGTCTTCCCCATGATTAATCAAGTTAATGATTTATGGTGAATTTCATCTTCTTGCTCAAAATAATGAATCATAACAAGCATTATGAGCAAGAAGATGAACCCTAGCATCTCACTCCCATCTAGAAATGCACAAGCAAGGGAAGACCTATGCTCTTGTGAGATGCATATTAAGGCAAGTGAGCTGAGTATCTTGAAGTGATCATGGAGGATTATTCAATATGGCACATTCCTAATTCTCTTCGCAAGTAACTAAATTCAAATTCCAGAAGAGGTTTGGTGAAAAGATCCGCAAGATTTGATTTTGACTCAACATATTTAAGAACAATATCACCATTAGACACATGATCTCTAATAAAATGATGTTTAATTTCAATATGCTTGGTTCTTGAATGATGAACCAGATTTTTGATCAAGTTTATGGTACTCACATTGTCACAAAAAACTTGCACATTTTTATAGATGAGTTTATAATCTTCTAAGGTATGAGTCATCCATAATAATTGTGACACACATTCGCCCATAGCTATATATTCGGCTTCGGTTGTGGAGAGTACTATACAATATTGTTTTCTACTTGACCAACTCACCAAGGAAGATCCCAAAAATTGGCATCCACCACTAGTGCTTTTCCGATCCAATTTACACCCGGCGTAATCTGAATCAGAATTTCCTACAAGATCAAAGGTTTTGTTGGTGCAGGTAGCACCTAAGTAAAACCTGGGTTTTGATAATGGCAAAGGGTTCAAGAGTTAAGATGCTATTGTTGTCTAATGTGTTTACTAAGTATGCAGGAAAGAAGTCCTGGGCACGAAGTCTTGGTCGAGGACTGGGCACGAAGTCCTGGCAAGGAGCTGGGCACCGAAGACCTACTCGGAAGGTGGGCACCGAAGACCTGCTCGGAAGGTGGGCACGAAGTCCTGGTCGAGGACTGGGCACTAAGTCCTGGCAAGGTGTTGGGCACCTAAGACCTGCTCGGAAGGTAGGCACCGAAGACCTGCTCGGAAGGTAGGCACGAAGTCCTGGTCGAGGACTGGGCACGAAGACCTGGTCAGGTGGACCGGCAAAAGTTCAACCGAAGGAGCCGGTTGGCAAAAGGTAAACTCTCCTAAGAGGAGTAGGTGAGGACGCGTTCCCCGTCGAGGGAACAGTAGGCGTCAGTTCGACCTAGGGTTCCATTTGGAAGACCCGAAGTTAAACCAAGACAGCTACGGTTGTAAAGATGGACTAATATTCTTGCCTTGTTTGTTTTGGAACTAACCTTGGATGCAAGGACCGAAGGAGTGTGTTTCTGCAGCTCAGAACGCCCCGAAGGAGAGGGGCAGGAAGCTGGGCTAGGCGCCCGGGAGGTCCCGGGCACCCAAGGTCAAAGCCAAAGAGGAGTCGAAGCAAAATCAGCCACGAAACCAGCGGACCAAGTCAAGCTGGGCGCCCAGGAGGTCCCGGGTGCCCCAGTCAGCTCTAGAGGCCGATTCATATGGGATAAGCACTGACCGAGCTGCGGATGAAGTTTCTCCGATCAGAAGGCACGTGTCAGGCGCCCCTGACGTCCCAGGCGCCCCCAGGAGCACTATAAAAGGGGCTCGACCCCCAAGGCTTCACAACACAACTTTCCAACGCCTCTAAGCTTTTCGTTCAAGCGCTCTGCTCCGGCAAACTCCGATCTCGAGACTCTAGCGCCGACGACGACCCTCTGCTCCGAAGTACGATCCACACCGGCCGTCAGTAACGAAAAGTGTATTCATTTACTTACTGCACTATTCTTGTATTAAATCTATAAACTTTTGCGCGAATATAGAATTGTCGGCAGTAAACGGTCAAGGACCGTGGGCCTTGGAGTAGGAGCTGACCGCGTCTCTGAACCAAGTAAAAATACTTGTGTTCCTTGTGTGTTTGTTTTTAATTCCGCTGCGTATTTTCTCTTATTCTTATCTAAAAAGATTTTCACGATATTCACCCCCCCCTATCGTGTTTCTCGATCCAACAGGTTTCGGTTTTAGGGTACCACAAACCCACACTTTGAGTCCCTTTAAGATAGCGAAGGATCCGTTTGATTGCACATAGATGTGATTCCTTGGCTCAAGCTTGATACCTTGCACACATACCCACGACAAATAATATGTCGGGTCTACTAGCCGTGAGATAGAGGAGATTACCTATAGCACTACGATACATTTTGAGATCAACTTCTTTACCTTCAATATCATTGTCTAACTTAGTGTTAGTTGTCATAGGGGTAGATATTTCTTTTGCACTTTCCATCCCAAATTTCTTAATGATTTCTTTTACATATTTGGATTGATGTATATATATGACATCTTTCGTTTGTTTAATTTGTAAACCTAAGAAAAATGTTAATTCACCAACTAAGCTCATTTCAAATTCACTTTCCATGTGATTTATGAACTCATTTAGATAGTCTTTGTTTGTGGACCCACAAATAATGTCATCTACATAGACTTAGGCCACAAAAATATCTTCCCCACTAGTCTTTAAAAATAATGTAGGATCAAATTTTCCTCTATGAAAACCTTTTGACACTAAGAATGTAGACAACCGTTCATACCAAGCACGAGGTGCTTGTTTTAGTCTATACAATGCCTTCTTAAGCTTGTATACATGGTTTGAAAATTCTAAATCTTCAAATCCCGGAGGTTGCTCAACATATACTTCTTCTTTGATAAAACCATTTAAAAATGTTGATTTTACATCCATTTGATACAACTTAAATCCTTTATAAGCGGTAAATGCCAACATCATCCTAATAGACTTTAATCGAGCTATCGGTGCATAAGTTTCATCATAGTCCAACCCTTCGACTTGATTAAAGCCTCTAGCAACCAATCTAGCTTTATTTCATACAACCATTCTCTTATCGTCAAGTTTGTTCCTAAAAACCCATTAGTTCTAGGAACTAACTCCCAAATTTGACTTCTCTCAAATTGAGATAATGCATCTTGCATTGCCAAAATCCAATCGGGATCAAGCAATGCATCATCTATGGTTTTTGGCTCAATTTGTGAGATTAGAGCTACTTGACTCCCTTCATTTCGGAAATAAGATCGAGTTCGTACCCCATGTGTAATGTCACCCACTACTTGCTCCAAGGGATGGTTTGCACTTGTCCTTGTGGGTCTTGGTTCTTGAGTTGTAGTGATTACATTCTCATGTGGTAACTCAACAATGTCTTTCGTTTCACTTTCTTCTTTCTCAAGATTATTTTCTCTTCTAATGTCAATTTCTCCAATTCAAATTGTACTTCCTCCTCTATTGCTTTATTTGAACTTGAGCTTGGATTTTCTTCAAAAACTACATTTAGAGACTCTTCAACTATTTTGGATCTCTTATTGTAAATTCTATAGGCTTTGCTATGAGTGGAATACCCTACAAGAATACCTTCATCCGCTTGGCGGAAAATTTTCCTAAGTGATCTTTGGTGTTTAAAATATATATTTTACATCCAAACACTCTAAGATGTTTTATTGTAGAAGGTTTACCAAACCATAACTCATGAGGTGTTTTGTTCAAAACCCTATGTATTAAAGTCCTATTTTGCACATAGCATGTCGTATTAATTGCTTCGACCCATAAATAACTATGAAGTGAGTATTTATTTAACATACTCCTAGCGGCCTCTTGTAAGACTCTATTTTTTCTCTCAACAACCTCATTTTGTTGTGATGTCCTAGGGGTAGAGAATTCATGCTTATATCCATTTTGTGAGCAAAAATGTTCAAATCTTTCATTTTCAAATTCGCCTCCATGATCACTTCTTAATCTATTGATTTTCAAATTTTTTTTTCTCATTTTCTACTCTTCTACAAAAAGTAATCAATGTTTCTAAGGTATGATCCTTATACTTCAAGAAAAACGCCCAAGTGTATCTAGTGAAGTCATCTATTACGACTAAACAATATCTACTATCATTCCAGGAAACATGCTTGCTACTATCAAACAAATCCATATGCAATAGTTCCAATGTTGTAGACGTACTTAAATTCGTTTTACCTTTGTGGGTAGCCTTGGTTTGCTTACCCATTTGATATGCATCACATAGTTTGTCCTTTTGAAACTTTAATTTTGGCAATCCTTGCACCAACTCGTTCTTTGATAGTCTTTTGATGTGTCTCATGTTGGTGTGAGCAAGTCTCCGATGCCAAAGCCAAGTCTCTTCCTCTTTAGACATGAAACACTTAGCAAACACATTGGTAGCACCAAATAGATTAACTTGGTAAATGTTTTCCTTTCTATGACAAATAAGCATGATAGTGTTTAGTTCACTATGCTTAATTAGACATTGAGATGAGTCAAACTCAACTCTATATCCCGAGTCACATAGTTGACTAACACTTAGTAGATTGAAAGTCATACCTTTCACTAATAGAACATTCCTAAATATAAATTGTTCAGAAATTTTAATATCACCTATTCCAATAACTTTCAATTCACCACTATTACCAAAGGAAACGGTACCATTATTTTTGTTTTTGAGTGACGAAAATTTTGATGAGTCTCCTGTCATGTGCCTAGAGCATCCATTATCAATAAACCATGTTGTTGGATACTCCCCCTCGACGCATGTCTATGGTACCCCCACTAGTGCTTTTCCGATCCAACTTGCATCCAGTATAGTCGGAATCGATGTAGCCAATTAGGTCAAATGATTTGGTACGGGGGTACCATAGACCAACACCAATTGTGCCCTTGAGGTATCTCAAAATTCTCTTGACAGTAATTAAGTGAGATTCCTTGGCACAAACTTGATACCTAGCGCACATACCCACAGCGAAAAGTATATCAGGTCAACTAGCTGTGAGGTATAGCAGACTACCTATCATGCTTCGATATTGAGTCAAATCAACAGGTTTACCACTCTCATCATTGTCCAATCTTGTGTTTGTAGCCATGGGAGTGGTTACCTCTTTTGAATCACTCATGTTAAATTTCGAAGCATCTCTTGGGTATATTTTGATTGGTGCACATGGATCCCATCTCAGGTTTGTTTGATTTCAAGTCCAAGGAAGAAAGTCAACTCTCCCACTAGACTCATTTCAAATTCACTCTCCATGTGTCCAATAAACTCATTTAAATAGCCCTTGTTATTTGAGCCACAAATAATGTCATCGACATATACTTGGGCTACAAATATATTGTCACCATCTCTACGTAGAAACAGTGTAGGGTCTATTTGGCCTCTAACAAAGCCTTTTTCAATTAGGAACGTCAACAACCGCTCATACCAAGCTCGGGGTGCTTGTTTAAGGTCGTAGAGCGCCTTCTTGAGCTTAAATACGTGGTTTGGGAATTCGGTACTCTCAAATCCCGGAGGTTGTTCGACATAGACCACTTCTCTTATTAAACCATTTAGAAAGGCCGATTTGACATCCATTTGATATAGCTTGAAACCCCGATGTGCTGCAAATGCAAGCATCAATCGGATGGACTCTAATCGGGCCACGGGAGCATAGGTCTCATTATAATCAAGGCCTTCGACTTGACTGTAGCCCTTGGCTACTAAGCGTGCCTTGTTTCTTATGATTTCTCCCTTATGGTTCAACTTATTTTTGAAGACTCATTTGGTGCCAATAATGGTGGTCTTCTTGGGTCTAGGAACTAAGTCCCAAACTTGACTTCTTTCGAATTGACTTAGTTCATCTTGCATCGCAATAATCCAATCGGGATCATTTAACGCCTCGTCAATTTTTCTAGGTTTAATTTCGAAAATTAGGGCCAACTTCATTAGCCTCATTCCGGAAGAATGATCTAGTTCTAACCCCATGATGGATGTCTCCAACAATCTGGTCTTGGGGATGACTAGAGGCTAACCTAGTTGTCCTAGGAGTTGGTGGTGCTTCTTGAATGGTTTCACTAGACACCGGCTCAGCCTCAGGATCCGGCTGGTCGATGGGTTGTCTAGGCTCACCGTCATCAGACTCATCACCATCATCAACAACATTTGGACGTTCATGCAAACCTAGTTGCCTGAGTTCGAATTGAGCTTCTTCGACATCTTCTGATTGATCATTTGATCTTGGAATTTCTTCAAAGACAACATCAGAAGATTCTTCAACCAATCTAGATTTCTTATTGTAGACTCGATAGGCTTTGCTAACTAGGGAGTACCCGACCAGTATCTCTTTATCAGCCTTTGCCGTGAACTTTCCAAGGTGGTCCTTGGTGTTTAGGATAAACACCTTACAACCAAACACCCTAAGATGTTTAACCGTAGGTGGTTTTCCAAACCAAAGTTTATGGGGAGTCGTTCCTAAGAACCTATGGATGAGGACTCGGTTTTGCAGGTAGCAAGCTATGTTTACAGCTTCATCCCACAAGTAGCTCGGTAGTGAGTACTCATTAAGCATGCTTCGCGCAGCCTTTTGTAAGACCCGGTTCTTCCTCTCTACAACACCATTTTGTTGTGGTGTTCTAGGAGTAGAGAACTCGTGTCTATACCCTCTATCTTGACAAAACTCTAAAAACCGTTGGTTTTGAAATTCACCTCCATGATCACTTCTTATTGTCTTAATTATTGATGATTTCTCATTTTCAACTCTTCTACAAAAAGAAATGAAAACATCTAAGGTTTGGTCCTTATATTTTAGAAAATATGTCCATGTATCTCTAATAAAATCATCAATGATAACAAAACAATATCTACTTCCATTCAATGATATAATAGTGCTACAATCAAACAAGTCCATATGAAGTAAATCTAATGTAGTAGAAGTACTTACAGTGCTTTTACCTTTATGTGCAGATTTTGTTTGCTTACCCATTTGACATGCATCACAAAGTTTGTCCTTTTCATACTTGATGCTTGGTAAGCCACGAACTAATCCCTTGTTGGCCAACATCCGGATATTCTTCATGTTCACGTGTGCTAGTCTCCGGTGCCAAAGGGTGGACTCATCTTCTTTTGACATGAGACACTTAACAAAAGCATTAGTAGCACTTTTAAAAGAAACTTGGTAAATGTTATCTACTCTTGTTCCTACTAGTACCGTGTCAACATTGTCATGTTGTCTAACTAGACATTGACTTGATTGGAAATCAATTGTGTAACCCGCATCACACAATTAACTGACACTTAGAAGATTAAATGTCATCCCCTTTGTTGGGATCGGATGGCTAGAGAGGGGGGGTAAATATAGCCAACCACTTGCAACTTGAATACTTATAGCGATTTCTGCAACTTAAATATCAGTAGCACAGCGGAAAGAGTAGAGAACAGATTATGCAGAAAACGTAATGGAAGCAAAACACACACAACTAGCAAGATCGCTAACAAGGAGGGTTTACAAGGTTCGAGGATAACTTGCCCCTACTCCTTGGCGTGCCCTTAAGGTGGGCGATCCCTTGATCGTCGGCAGATCAAGCCCCGGTTATCACCGGATAAATCAGCAACCTCCTTCTCGGTGGAGAAACCTCTCCACAGTGTGTTTCAAACAAGGATTTGGTTTAAGCACAAAGAAACAACAAGAAGGATCTTACTCAAACACTTAGCAAGGACAAAAACACAGCAAGCTTCCCTGAGCTCCACCCAGTGGCGATCTCACGCAAGAACCCTTCTCCGTGTCTTCCCACTGTCGGACTCCAAGCCTCTTGTTTTCTCCTTCAAGCGCTCAAGTAAACGATGGTTGCTTCTCAATTGCTTGCTCAAAAGTGATGAAGATCGCAAGAACACAGCAGGCAAGTTGTGGAGAACTCAAGGCACGGCAAGAACAATAGTTCACAAGACTTGCTTCCACGAAGCCATCCACCGCCCTTTTTGATTCTTCACATAGCACCAGGTGACAACATCTCTGTAGCTCCCAGCTACTCATCTGCCAACGCCAGCCTCTACTGAGCTATCTCTGGACTCACTGAGCTCCCCTCAGTCAAGCTCCAGTCTCCGCTCCAGTCTGCAGCTCGCCGTTGCAACCTGAGATGGGAAAATGGACAAACCTGCTCCAAGGAAAGCCTCCATTGACCTCTCCTTAAGTGTTTGAATCCTTCCCTGTCACCTGTAGCTTGATCAGAGTATTAGAACAGCAAATCAACCAGCATATCAAATATCAGAGGAGAGTGGTGTTAGTGAGAGCCCTAGAGCCAATCATGTGATGGTTGTGGTATGGACTCATTGTATCATATTTCATATATATATATAAAGGCATTTGATTATGGTTATTATACTTACTTGTATTGGTGCCAAATAACTAAGTGTAATAATGTCCTTGGTAGTAGGTTCATATCTATATCAATCGATTGGTTGAATCGATAGTGAGATGATATAGAGAACACTACTCTTAATTATTCCTAGTCAAGTATTAACATTCAGGGACAATGTTAATGCATAGAGACTAGCATGTAGGTCAACACGATGACTTGATCTCACAAGTCATGGATATGAGATATCAAGTTGACACATGAGTATGCATTGGAGAATGTATACTGAATGACCCACCATGAGAAAGTATCATGGATCGTTATATGAGTGTCATATACTTTCTCATGTGACTATTAGTATGACTATTAGTCCTTAGACCTGAAGTCACCATAGTTCCCTACATAAGGAGTTATGTACTTTGGTTTCGTCAAACGTCACCCGTAACTGGGTGGACTATAAAGGCGATTACTGGGTATGTAACAAATTATGCGGAGGGATGTGAGTGATGTAGATGGGATCTATCCCTCCTATATGACGGGAGAGATATCATAGTCTTGATAGAGTGAGATCACTAAGTGCATGCCCATGCCCAAATAAGGCAATATGAGATATTGAGCTTATTTGATTATAGTGAGTCTACTTGGAGTTCAAGACACATAGATTGATTGGAGGATGACACGGTCTATGCTTCAAAGAAGATCAATCTAGATATCGACGATAGAAGGACATTGTCACATATTATGAAAGTCATAATTAGTAGTCACATTGGTGATGTTGGATCTCAACATTCTTGTAACTTGGGTAGCAATGATGTGTTGCTAGATACCGCTCATTGCTTATGTTTCTAAGAGGTTAGAAGCATTGCCAACGTTACAAGAACCTATAGGGTCACACGCAAAGAACAAATAGATGGAGAAAAAATGAAGTCAAGTTCGACTTGGCTAAATATGGAAAGTCCATAAAAGGCAAGTTTGACTTGACCCAAATCCAAATCATGTTTGACATGACTTGGTTCCACTTCAAGTTAGACTTGACATGGGAGAAGAAATGGAGTCAAGTTTGACTTGACTAAATATGGAAAGTCCATAAAAGGCAAGTTTGACTTGACCCAAATCCAAATCAAGTTTGACTTGACTTGGTTCCACTTCAAGTTAGACTTGACATGGGAGAAGAAATGGAGTCAAGTTTGACTTGACTAAATATGGAAAGTCCATAAAAGGCAAGTTTGACTTGACCAAAAGGCCACCTCACCTTGACTTGACCAAGTGATGACTTGGCTTGGTATTTGACCAATGATGATGCTCCACATCATCTCCAAAGGTTGTAACCCCCCATTTGAATTTGAATTCAAATTGAAAGGGGGTTATGGCAGGCCACTTAATGGCCATTAATGGCCATTATGGCTGGCCACTTAATGGCCATTAATGGCCATTATGTGGCCGGCCACAATGAGAGAACAAAACAAGGTTTTGTTCCATTTTTCTCATGGTGTGTCTTCTCTTCTTCCTCCTCCAAGTGTTGGTGCTCTTCTTCTTCTTCTCCTCTTGGCCGAACCCTTGAAAGGTGCTAGCACACCTAAAGGGTTTCCTCCATCCACTTTGTTCGCGTGGATACTTCTAGAGGGATGGCACTTGACGTCCTAGAGATCCGACATCCAAAAGGAGCGAGCGGGATTAAGCGAGGCACGCACCAAAGGTAAAATGGTATATCCCTCTTTAGATCTAGGAGTAGATCGAGTTTTGAGCATGAAATGAATACGTGTTTTTGTTTCGGAATTTTTTCTTCGCACGAGATCCATGGCTTTGGGTTCTCGGGGTTTCCGCGACGCGAAAAGGCGGTTTCGCGGCCCGAAAAACCCAACAAGTGGCAGCAAATCGGTTGTGTTCAGACGCGATCAGAGCGTCTGACAATGTAATTTGAATTAAAGTGATCGGTCACCGGACCGATCAGAGAGACTCCTGGTCGGTCACCAGACCGATCAGGCTAGGTCCAGACCGATCAGGATCCGTCCTGATCGGTCCCCAATGCTCAATCAGAAATCGCGATTTCTTTGTGACTTCCCCTGATCGATCACCGGACCGATCCCAGGTTGTGGATCGATCACCTGAACGATCCACCCCTTTCTTGGGCGATTTCTGAGCTTCGCAGTCCAGACCTCCTGATCGGTCATCAGATCGATCAGGAAGCCTCCTGATCGGTCACCAGACCGATCAGATCATGACCAGACCGATCAGGCTAGAGCCTGATCGATCATAGTGAGGAACCTGCGACGCTGGATCGTTCACCAGAACGATCTGCACAGTGATCCTGATCGGTCAGCAGACCGATCAGGAGTAGTTCAGCGAGGGAACTCAACCTCACTGCTCGCTCCCTGATCGGTCACCAGACCGATCAGGAGCCAGTCAGTGGGTGAAACGCATACTCCCTGATCGGTCACCAGATCGATCAGGAGCAACACAGTAGGTTCCCAACCTCACTGTGTGCTCCCTGATCGGTCACCCGACCGATCAGTCATCGCTGGATCGGTCACCAGACCGATCCACGAAGGAGCAGCGTGCCAGAATCCCTGATCGATCACCAGACCGATCCAGGGACTCAAACTCAGCCCTCCAAGCTAAATTACCATTCACCTTAGCCCTCCAAGCTAAGGATATTCCATCTAACTCTCCAAGTTGGGAATTTGCACCTAACCCTCCAAGTTAGGACTTTTCACCTAGCCCTCCAAGCTAGGACTTTTCACCTAGCCCTCCAAGCTAGGACTTTTCACCCAACCCTTCCGAGTTACAACTTCATCCAACCTAGCCCTCCAAGCTAGGCACCTGACCCTCCAAGCCAGGATTTTTTCACCTAATTCTCCAGGATGGGAATTTGCAGCTAACCCTCCAAGTTAGGACTTTTCACCTAGCCCTCCAAGCTAGGACTTTTCACTCAACCCTTCCGAATTAGGACTTTTCCAACACCTAGCCCTCCAAGCTAGGATTTCTCACACCTAACCCTCCAGGTTAGGATTTTTCCAACACCTAGCCCTCCAGGCTAGAATCCTCCATATCATGTCTAATCCTCGATTAGGACTTAATCATAATCATCATCATCATCAACCTAAACTAAAATCGTTGTCAACACCAAAACAACAATCAGGGCCAGACTGCATCAACACCCTTGACTAGAAGGACATTCTTAATCCTAAGACATTCGGATATTTGAATGTCTCCTATTCCTATGACCTTAAGACTACCATTGTTACCAAATGAAACATTACCTCTACTTTTTCTTTGAAGTGTAGTAAACAATGATCTATCCCCGGTCATGTGTTTGGAGTATCCACTATCAACGAACCAAGTTGATAGATGCTCCCCCTCAATCACAACCTACACAATTCGAAAAATAGAAGTTTTAGGTACCAAACCTTGGGACCTAAAGCACTTACTAAACAAGACTTAGGCACCCATGCCTTGACTACTTTTCTTTGGACTCTAGGTGTCTTAGATTGTCTAACATCAGTCCTAGACATTAAGGACACAAATGATGGTTCTTTGGGTCGGTAACCAATACCGGCCCTATTGTAGACTGCCCTTTGGGCATTCAAGATCATATCTAAGGTCTTTGAGCTTGTTGAGAACTTCTCAAGAACACTCTTGAGTCTCTCAACTTCACTCTTTAATGATTTATTTTCCTCCTCTAACAATTCCACATGAAAATCGTCTACATCCTCATCCCTAGAGGATTTCAATTGTTCAACTTCAATTTTCAAAGATTTAATCTCTTCCTCTAACATTTCAACATGCAAATCATCTACATCCTCATCCCTAGAGGATTTCAATTGTTCAACTTCTAATTACAATGATTTAACCTTAATTTTTGACTTTTTCAATATATTGGTTAAGCATGCAATTGCTCTATAGCATTTCTCAAGTTCGGGAGTGATTACCTCTTCATCATCCGAAGATGATGAAGCCGCGTTTGAGGAGTCGGAGGATTCATCACTGCTTTCTTCTCCTCCAAGTGCCATGAGTGCCACATGCCGTGTACTCTTCTCCTCCTTCACTTCTTCGGATGAACTTGAGGAGGATTCATCCCAAGTGGCCTTCAAGGCCTTCTTCTTCTTTTTGGATCTATCCTCCTTCTTTTTAAGCTTTGGGCAGTCCTTCTTGATGTGTCCTTTCTTGCTACACTCAAAGCAAGTAATGTTAGATTTATCAAGCTTAACTTCACTAGGGTTACCTTTACCCTTGAAGTGTCGACCCTTCCTCATCATCCTTCTAACGAAATTGGTCATCTCGGAGGAAGAAGAGCCGCTGCCATCCTCCTCGGATTCGGACTCGGATTCGGATGAAGATGAGGATGAGGAGACTTCCTTCTCCTTCTTCTTCTCCTTCTTCTTCTTGTTCTTTTCTCCTGCAACTAAGGCAATTCCCTTCTCCTTGGGGCCTTTGTTAGCCATTTCGTGCAATTCCATTTCACAAAATAAATCATCTAATTTGACAATTGATAAGTCCTTGGAAACTTTGTAGGCATCCACCATGGATGACCACAAAGCATTTCTTGGAAATGCTTTTAACACATACCTTACAAGGTCGCGATTCTCGACCTTTTCATCTATGGAATGAAGACCGTTGAGGACTTCCTTGAACCGACTATGTAGTTCACTCACTGTTTCACTTTCCTTCACGGTGAGGTTTTGAAGTTGATTGAGGAACAAATCCCTCTTGGCAATTCTTGAGTCTCATGTACCCTCATGAAGTTCAATAAGCTTATTCCACAAATCTTTTGCACTCGAAAAGGGACCAACCTTGATGAGTTGATCTTTGTTCATGCCGCATTGTAGGGTCACCACCGCCTTCGCGTCGGCTTCACTCTTCCGGGTTTGCTCAGCCGACCAACGCCACAATTCTAGTTCTTTGCCTTCATCATCCTTCGGAGGGGTAAAACCCTTCTTCACAGCTAACCAAGTGTTGATATTCATCTTTAGGTAGTACTCCATCTTCGATCTCCAATATTGAAAATCTGCTCCATCGAAGAAGGGAGGTCGGGTGGTGGAAAAACCTTCTCTCAAAGCCATTGTAGTTGACTCTCGGTTGTTAATCCATTTGTATAGAGCCCCAAGCTCTGATACCACTTGTTGGAACTTGGATGGCTAGAGAAGGGGGGTGAATGTAGCCAGACACTTAAACTTTAGCACATATCGATTTTTTGCACCTCAAATGTTAGTAGCACAGCGGAAGCTAAAGGAAAACAGAGTATGCAGAAATAAAACCTAGCTAAGCACAAATGCAAAACGCTAACAAGAGGATTTACAAGGTTCGGGGATAACTTGCCCCTATTCCTTGGCGTGCTCTTAAGGTGGGTGATCCCTTGATCGTCGGTAGATCAAGCCCCGGAAAATCCGGATAAAATGCAACCTCCTTCTCGGTGGAGTAACCTCTCCACAGCGTTTCGGAATGGATCAAAGATAAAGTACAGGAAACACAAGAAGGATCCTACTTAGCACTTGAAACCACAAGAACACAAGCAGAACTTCTCCCGAGCTCCACTCAGCGCAGATCTCACGCAAGAACTCCCTTCTTCGTGTCTTCTCGCTGATGGACTCGCCATGTCTCTTGTTTCTTCCTCCAAGCGCTCAAGTAACAGATGGTTGCTTCAAAGATCACAGTTGCTCGCTCAAGATGATGGAATCACAGATCGCACGAGCAGAACACAAGATGTCGCAAGAACTCTGTGTAGGGAACTGAGTTGTTGTTGAGACTTCTCAGCCACCAAGCCCTTAAGTCTTAGCTCACCGATCACTAGGTCACCACCTCACTGCAACCTCCAGCTGCTCATCTACAACAGCCAGCTACTACTGAGCTCTCCTGGACTCCCTGAGCTTCCCTCAGCCTAGCCCCAGTCAACAGCTCCAGCCAACGCCAGAGTCCGTTGCAACTTGTGATGGCAAATGGACAAACCTGCTCCAAGGAAAGGCCTCCATTGACTCTCCTTCAGTGTTTGAATCCATCCCTGTCACCTACACACTTAATCAGAGCATTAGCACAGCAAATCAGCAGCAAATCAAGTATCAGAGATTAAGCGCAAAGAAATCAGATGGTTCCTTTGAGAGAAGGTTTTTCCACCACCCGACCTTCCTTCTTCGATGGAGCAGATTTTCAATATTGGAGATCGAAGATGGAGTATTATCTAAAGATGGACATCAACACATGGTTCGCTGTGAAGGAGGGTTTTCCCCTCCAAAGGATGATGAAGGAAAAGAATTGGAATCTTGGCGTTGGTCGACTGAGCAAACTCGGAAGAGAGAAGCCGATGCGAAGGCGGTGGTGACCTTACAATGTGGCATGAACAAAGACCAACTCATCAAAGTTGGTCCCTTTACAAGTGCAAAAGATTTGTGGAATAAACTTATTGAACTTCATGAGGGAACCCGAGATTCAAGAATCGCCAAGAGGGACTTGTTCCTCAACCAACTACAAAACCTCTCCATGAAGGAGAGTGAGACCGTGAGTGAACTCCATAGCCGGTTCAAGGAAGTCCTCAACGGTCTCCATTCTATTGATGAAAAGGTCGAGAACCGCGACCTTGTAAGGTATGTGCTTAAAGCTTTTTCAAGGAACGCTTTGTGGTCATCCATGGTGGATGCCTACAAAGTTTCCAAGGACTTATCAATTGTAAAACTAGATGATTTATTTTGTGAGATGGAACTTCATGAAATGGCTAACAAAGGCCCCAAGGAGAAGGGGATTGCCTTAGTTGCAGGAGAAAAGACTAAGAAGAAGGAGAAGGAGAAGAAGAAGGAGAAGGAAGTCTCTTCATCTTCATCCTCATCCGAATCCGAATCCGATTCCGAGGAGGATGGCAGTAGGTCTCCTTCCTCTGAGATGGCCAACTTTGTTAGAAGGATGATGAGAAAGAGTCGGCGCTTCAAGGGTAAAGGTAACCCTAGTGAAGATAAGATTGATAAATCTAATATTACTTGCTATGAATGTAGTAAGAAAGGGCACTTCAAGAAGGACTGCCCAAAGCTCAAAAAGAAGGAGGATAAATCCAAGAAGAAGAAGAAGCCCTTGAAGGCTACTTGGGATGAATCCTCCTCTAGTTCATCCGATGAGGAGAAAGATGAGAAGAGTACACAGCATGTGGCACTCATGGCATTGGAAGATCAAGAGAGCAGTGATGAATCGAGTGACTGATAGACCCGATTTAGCTAATTAAAGTTGTCACGAATGTGGATCCGTCAGAATTTAGAATTTATAAAGTGCTGGAAACCCTTTTTGCAATCAAAATATGAAAACGTAGTAAAGGGGCCACAGGTCGTATTTTTCCTCGTGACTAGTTGAAGGTTTGTTTGATTCGAACTTGTATTTATGTGTCGTTTGTGAATTTTGGGTTTCACATCAAATTTGAGTTGTGGGTTGCAATTGGAAACAAAAACACAAGGAAAAGAAAAGAAATTTAACCCAATGAACTAAACAAGAAGTTGGCACTAAAGGACTCGACTAATGATAAACAGAATTAAACAAAGTACTTAACCAATTGTTGGGAAAACAAATCTGATTTCAAATGCAAAAGCAAAGTATGAATTGTTTTGAAATTCAGGAATTTCCACCCAAAACCGAAACTTCACTTGATACAAAAATGGAAGCAATGCAATCAAATCAACTTGATACCAAATGAAGGGAACTCATGTGTCGGAATGAAATTTAAGTGCCAAAACTATAACTGATATTTTCGAACTGTCTCTGCAACTCAGCTTGGAAGGAAGGGCTGTGAGTGAAATGCTATGTTAAGGAAGAGGAGGAGATGCAGTAGAATCAACGTGCTGATCAGTTCAGAACATTTGTAAACTGAATCTAAATGCAGTGTGCAGGGATTCAGAAATGAAATGCAAAGTTTCAAGAATTCAGAAATAAACTTAGTGAAGAATTCGAGTGCCAAAATTCAGAACAATGAAGCAAAAATGAAGCACCAAACCAAATGCAGGAATAGAGATTGGAATTCAGAAACTAACTGATATTTAACAACTAATTCCAAGCACATTCGCATATTAAAGGGTATGATTAACTTCAGGACTCAACTCAAGGCAAACAGATTGCAAACAAGCTGAAAACTTCAGAGAAAAGCTACATGCAGAGATGGAAGTTGATACAAAACTTCAGAATTGATAGGCTTAAGAGTTTCAGAACACCCCGATTGAAACACCAGCTGAAATCAATCAGTTGCGGGGCTTCGTTTGATACGTAATGCAGAAACTATGACATTAATTCACAGCAAGAACTGACCCATCCAGAAAATAAGCAAATGCAGAAGGTCAAAGCAGAATTTCAGAAACTACATGCAGATATGCGACAACCAATTAAGTGCAGAATCCATCAAACAACTGAAATCGAAGACTTAAATCCATCTGTAGGAAGAATTCAGAATAGCTACAGCTTCACTTGAAACGAATTTCAGGAACTGATAACTACAACTTGCAGGAATGATACTAAAGTTCAGAAATGAAACTGCATTTTTTTCAGAAATGGATTGATACGCAACTGATACGCAAGAATTACAATAGAAAATCAGCTGAAATTGAAACCAAATGTTCACTAAACAAGTTCCTAAACTACTTAACTTGAGGAATCAAAACCTAGTTAAGCTAAAACAATCAGAAAACGAAATCTAAGCAATCTGATACGAATGCAGTAATGGAACAAAAAACAGAGCAGTTGCAGAAATTGGAATTGCAGCTAATACAATGAAAGTTAACTAATTCTAAATCTTAATCTCTCATCTCAGCTCAAAACCCCTTGCTGTCACTCAAGGGTGAACCTCGAATTGAGAAAGAAACGATCCATACAAGAAAACTAATCAACTGATACAAAATTCAGTAATAGAAATTGCGGCAGTAATGGAATTACAGCTAAAACAAAGAAAATTGACTAAGAAATCTAAACCCCAATCACTCCATTAGCTCAAGGTCTCCTTGTTCGTCACGCAAGGGCTGGCCTCGAACCCCTAAGCTCAGCAATTCACTGAGGAACTGAATCTGCGGTCGAATCGAGCTCAAATCTGTTCAAGAAGGAAATCCCAAGTGATTCCTTCAATTCAGCCTTGTCGGATTGAAATGAAGGTGCGGGAACGATCAAAGCTTATCCGAGAACCCCTCCAGACAGCTTGGACTGATGTAAAACCTGACAAAACCGAAATCGAAACAACCAAATACAGAGCTGCCGAAACCCTCAACAGCCCTGTTCTTGCCCAATTCCGAGCTGAAACTCCACCGATTACTCTCCCCGGTGACCTCGAACTTGATCTAATGAAGGATGGAGGTGGTCGCGCCCCTTGGATTGAAGAAAACAGCTGAAAAAAATGAAGAAACGAAGAAGAGAACAGTGCGGCGGAGACGCGACGACGAGAAGGCTGCGGGTGAGTTTGATTAAATACATATCAGTGGACGGTCCAGATTGATCGGAGGAAATCCAACGGCTGATCTTGCTCTGATTTGAGCCAAACTTTGATGATGATGATCTGGGGTCAGGATCTACCTTGTGGTAGCTAGGATCCTTCAGATTTGCAACGGATGGTCCAGATTACCCTAATCTTTGAATGGACGATCTAGAGCCCTCCGAGCTTGATCCAACGGTTGATTGAGCTCTGATTGGGATAAACCTTCAGATCTTGATCAGTGTGCTTGATCAACCCTAACCCTAGCTCGGATTGCTTCAGATGGTCCCGGATGGCTCAGATCTAGCCGCTTTTGAATCGGACGACCCAGATTGATCCGAAACTTGATAACTCGATCCGGGTCACTTCCGACTCGAGTTTGACCCAGTATGCCCTAGGTCCATGAACCTTTCATGCCTACAAAAATAGATCAGAAATTTAGTGGCCAAATAATCCAATTTAATGTAAATTTACAATTAAGTCCAAAATAAAGGTAAGTTCTAAAACCTAGGGCAATTTCACAATTAAGCAATAAAAACATAGGTCAAACATGATTTTAGCAATTAAAATAATCAACAAAATGGTATCTATCAGTGACTCATCAAACACGGCTTCATCATCTTCGGATGATGAAGAGGTAATCACTCCCGAACTCGATAAATGCTATAGAACAATTGCATGCTTAACCGATTTGTTAAAAAAGTCAAAAAATAAGGTTAAGTCATTGAGATTAGAAGTTGAACAATTAACATCCTCTAGGGATGAGGATGTTGATGATTTACATGTAGAAATGCTAGAGGATGAAAACAAATCTTTGAAGAGTGAAGTTGAGAGACTCAAGAGTGTTCTTGAGAAATTCTCAACTAGCTCAAAGACTTTAGACATGATCCTAAATGCCCAAAGGGCAGTCTACAATAGAGCTGGTATAGGTTACCGACCCAAAGAACCATCATTTGTGTCCTTAATGTCTAGGACTGATGTTAGACAATCTAAGACACCTAGGGTTCAAAAAAAAGTAGTCAAGACATGGGTGTCTAAGTCTTGCTTAGTAGGTGCTTTAGGTCCCAAGGTTTGGGTACCTAAATCTTCTATTTTTTGAATTGTGTAGGTTGTGATTGAGGGGGAGCATCTATCAACTTGGTTCGTTGATAGTGGGTGCTCCAAACACATGACCGGGGATAGATCATTATTTACTACCCTTCAAAGAAAAAGTAGAGGTAATGTTTCCTTTGGTAACAATGGTAGTCTTAAGGTTATAGGAATAGGAGACATTCAAATATCCGAATATCTTAGGATTAAGAATGTCCTTCTAGTCAAGGGGATGACATTTAATCTCCTAAGTGTCAGTCAATTGTGTGATGCGGGTTACACAATTGATTTCCAATCAAGTCAATGTCTAGTTAGACAACATGACAATGTTGACACGGTACTAGTAGGAACAAGAGTAGATAACATTTACCAAGTTTCCTTTAAAAGTGCTACTAAGCTTTTGCTAAGTGTCTCATGTCAAGAGAAGATGAGTCCACCCTTTGGCACCGGAGACTAGCACACGTGAACATGAAGAATATCCGGAAGTTAGCCAACAAGGGTTTAGTTCGTGGCTTACCAAGCATCAAGTATGAAAGGGACAAACTTTGTGATGCATGTCAAATGGGTAAGCAAACAAAATCTGTACATAAAGGTAAAAGCACTGTAAGTACTTCTACCGCATTAGATTTACTTCATATGGACTTGTTTGATTGTAGCACTATCATATCCTTGAATGGTAGTAGATATTGTTTTGTTATCATTGATGATTTTACTAGATATACATGGACGTATTTTCTAAAATATAAGGACCAAACCTTAGATGTTTTTATTTCATTTTGTAGAAGAGTTGAAAATGAAAAATCATCAACCATTAAGACAATTAGAAGTGATCATGGATGTGAATTTCAAAACCAATGATTTTTAGAGTTTTGTCAAGATAGAGGGTATAGACACGAGTTCTCCACTCCTAGAACACCACAACAAAATGGTGTCGTAGAGAGGAAGAATCGGGTCTTACAAAAGGCTGCGCGAAGCATGCTTAATGAGTACTCATTACCGGGGTACTTGTGGGCCGAAGCTGTAAACACAGCTTGCTACATGCAAAACCGAGTCCTCATCCATAGGTTCTTAGGAAAGACTCCCCATGAACTTTGGTTTGAAAACCACCTACAGTTAAACATCTTAGGTGTTTGGTTGTAAGGTGTTTATCCTAAACACCAAGGACCACCTTGGAAAGTTCACGGCAAAGGCTGATGAAGGGATACTGGTCGGGTACTCCCTTGTTAGCAAAGCCTACCGAGTCTACAACAAGAAGTCTAGATTGGTTGAAGAATCTTCTGTTGTTGTCTTTGAAGAAATTCCAAAAGCAAATGATCAACCAGAAGATGTCGATGGAGCTCAATTCGAACTCAGGCAACTGGGTTTGGATGAAAGTCCAAATGTTGTTGATGATGGTGATGAGTCCGATGACGGTGAGCCTAGACAACCTATCGATCAGCCGATCCTGAGGTTGAGCCGGTGTCTAGTGAAACCATTCAAGAAGCACCACCAACTCCTAGGACAACTAGGTTAGCCTCTAGTCATCCCCAAGACCAAATTGTTGGAGACATCCATCATGGGGTTAGGACTAGATCATTCTTCCGGAATGAGGCTAATGAAGTTGACCTAATTTCCGAAATTGAACCTAGAAAAATTGACGAAACATTAAATGATCCCGATTGGATCATTGTCATGCAAGATGAACTAGGTCAATTCAAAAGAAGTCAAGTGTGGGACTTAGTCCCTAGACCCAAGAAGACCACCATTATTGGAACCAAATGGGTCTTCAAAAATAAATTGAACCATAAGGGAGAAATCATAAGAAACAAGGCACGCTTAGTAGCCAAGGGCTACAGTCAAGTTGAAGGTCTTGATTATGATGAGACCTATGCTCCCGTGGCACGATTAGAGTCCATCCGATTGATGCTTGCATTTGCAGCATATCGTGGTTTCAAGCTTTATCAAATGGGTCTTCCTGCGTGTGGCTTCTTGCGATCGTCTCCCTGCTGCGTGTGCGACTGGGTTTTCTTCTGCGCTGCTAGGAGTTTCTCTTTTGCTACTGTGTTCTTTCTCGCAAAGCACCATTTGTGTGTGTTGTTCTCTGCGCAACTTAGACACGCGATTCCTCACAACCAACTCAACAATGGCACCTAATTGAGTTTTAGGTTCATTTTACTCTACTGATTACTTCAGTTATCATGATTTTTAGGCTAATCATAAATTTTCTCTTGTGCTGTGTGTGCCATTACCGTGACCTCCCTTGTCTTGACCTGAAACCTCACTGATCGAATCTCATTTCATTAAACCTATGTTCATTTGATCATTTTTTGTTATGGTTAATTTGATCAATGTCTGACTCTTATGTTCACTTGATTCTTCTATGCCGTGACTGATCTTCTTATTGATCAAACCTTTACCTTGTGATCTTTTAATTTATGCCATGATTATCAACCTGTGACATGATCTTATCGATGTTCGATTTACCTCACTTGATTCATGTTGTTGCCATGACCTATTCCATCTTTTAGAAAGTCATCTAAGGGCAAGGAACCCACTGAGGGAAGCTCCAAGGGCAAAGGCCCTTCATCCTCTGCCCCTTCTCGAAGGCCTCAGCCTTCGTCGAGTTCCAGGTTCCCGAACGCTGCTTGTGAGCAAGCGTTCAAGTCTCGAACCTTCAAGCTGCTTTCTTGCGATCAATTGATGGTCCCTTCCTGACTGAGCATTGTCCCTCCATTATGGAGGTGATTACCTTTTACAACCTGGGTTTTCTTCTGTCCCTCGAACGAACAATCAACTATGACCTTGTTTCTGAGTTCTACAATAATCTCCAATAAGGCCCTCAAGGTAGCTTTGATTTCACTACTCGAGTAGCCAAGAGGAACCTTGACTTCTCCTATGACATCTTGGCAGAGTATCTGGGCGGGCGTCGGTCGCCTAATTTTTATTCGATCTACCCAGAGCTTCCCGACCCCATACTGCCTCCTTTTGCGAATGTCACCCCTGACACCATATATCAGCACTTCTTTGGCCATCCTCGACTAGCTGGTCTTGACGAGTTAGGGCCTGACTTTCCGACCTTTGCGGTCGTCCGTCTTTCCCCTGTTTATTACATTCTCTTCAAGATAATCACGAACTGCATCTTGCCAATAACTTCAAAGCCCTTGACCGAGATTTGTCCGTACCACTGCTTGATGCTCTATGGCATGCACCGCCGCCTTGACTTTGACATTATGGAGAGCATCTTTCAGTCGATTATTTCCTATTGAGAGCCCAGTCGTCGCACTGTATATATGTCGTTTGGTCATGTCATCACTGACTGGCTTATGGCAGTAGGTGTTGACTGTTGGTGCTTGGATGGCTAGAGAGGGGGGGTGAATATAGCCAGACACAATATCTTTCGCTTTTAAGGAGATTTATACACTTGAACGGTTAGTAGCATAGCGGAAGCAAAAACTAAACAGAAATGCAGAAATGAAACACAAACCAAAACGCTAACAAGGATCGTTTACAAGGTTCGGGGATAACTTGCCCCTAATCCTTGGCGTGCCCTTAAGGTGGGCGATCCCTTGATCGTCGGCAGATCAAGCCCCGAAAATCCAGATATCAAATCCTCCTTCTCGGTGGAGTAACCTCTCCACAGCGTTTCAATAGATTGATGAATTTAAGCACAAGGGAACGCAAGAAGGAATCTTACAGAGCACTTAGGATAGCAAAAACACAAGCGAACTCCTCACCGAGCTCCACTCAGCACAGATCTCATGCAAGAACTCCCTTCTTCGTGTCTTCTCGCTGATGGACTCGCCAAGCTCCTTGTTTCTTCTTCCAAGCGCTCAAGTATGCATAAGCTTCAAAGGATGCTCAAGTTTGCCGAAGCTTCAAGATCAGGATCAGAGTTGTCGCCCCAAGAGCTCAAGAGTTGTAGCAAGAACAGAAGAGATTTCTACTCTCTTCTTCCCAGCCACCACTTAACCTGCTGCCATCACCAGCATCGCCAGGTCAGACACTCCTCTGGAGCTTGCCAGCTTCTCACCTGCAACAGCCCAGCTATCCCTGACCTCACCTGGACTCCCTGAGCTTTCCTCAATCGAGCCCTAGTCAACAGCTCCAGATCAGCCAGCGTCCGTTGAAGCTTGAGAAAGAAAACTGTCAAACCTGCTCGATGGAAAGTCTCCCATTGACCTTCCTTGAGTGTTTGAATCCATCCCTGTCACCTGCACACTCAATCAGACGCTTAGCAAAGCATATCACATGAAATCAGCAATGTATCAGAGAATCGGCAGAGAAAACAGTCGCGATCAGAGCTTCTGACAGCGTATTTGAATTAAAGTTCTGCTCCTGATCGGTCCCCAGACCGATCAAGGAGGACTCTGATCGGTCACCAGACTGATCCAGTAGTCTGCTGCACACTCCAGATCGGTCCCCAGACCTATCCAGCAGTCTGCTGCACACTCCAGATCAGTCCCCAGACCAATCAGGATGTGGCCTGATCGGTCACCAAACCGATCGGACATGCTCAGACCGATTAGGATGCATCCTGATCGGTCATAGTTAGGAACTCGCGACATTTTATCGTTCACCAGAATGATCTGAATAGTATCCCTGATCGGTCACCAGACCGATCAGGAGCCGCACAGAAAGTTTTCCAAACTCACTGTATGCTCCCTGATCGGTCACCAGACCGATCAGGAGCCGATCAGTAGGTTTGCCAAAGTCACCGTATGTTCCCTGATCGGTCACCAGACCGATCAAACATCGCTGGATCGGTCACCAGACCGATCCACGAGGGAACTCCGTGCCAACTTCCCTGATCGGTCACCAGACCGATCCAGGCTAGGCCAAACCCACTCTAAGTCAAGAGAACTGGCTCCCAGCCTCCCCTGACTCGTGCTCAGTCCCTCGGACCAAGACTCCGTGCCCAGTCTCACTCACCGGGACTTCAACCTAGCCCTCCAAGCTAGGACCTGGCCCTCCAAGCTGGGATTTCATCCAACCTAGCCCTCCAAGCTAGGACCTGACCCTCCAAGCCAGGGTTTCATCCACCTAGCCCTCCAGGCTAGGACCTGACCCTCCAAGCCAGGATTTCATCCAACCTAGCCCTCCAGGCTAGGACCTGACCCTCCAAGCCAGGATTTCAACCACCTAACCTTCCGAGTTAGGAATTTTCACACCTAGCCCTCCAAGCTAGGGCTTTTCCACACCTAACCCTCCAAGTTAGGACTTTTCACACCTAGCCCTCCAAGCTAGGACTTTTTCACACCTAACCCTCCAAGTTAGGACTTTTCACACCTAGCCCTCCAAGCTAGGACTTTTTCACACCTAACCTTCCAAGTTAAGACTTTTCACACTTAGCCCTCCAAGCTAGGACATTTTCACATCTAACCCTCCAAGTTAGGATTTTTTTCCCATGCCAGCGTGTGATCTCTCGATCCACCTGGACTTAATCCGAATTCTCGCAACCAAACTTAAATCAAACTCAAATCATAACTTAAATCGGTGTCAAACACCAAAACAACAATCAGGGTCAGACTTCATCAACATTGGCGTGACCAAGGGCAGGACAGTGCCTATGGTTAGACAGGATTGCCGGTTGGGCAGACGCGCGTTTGCCAAATCTGGTATGGTTGTTGGGCCGAACGATCAGAGTCTTATCTGGAAGGACGGGCGAGGTCTTGGTGAGCTTCCTCGAGGCGCACACGTACAGGTACCCGCAGCTTCGACTGCGCATCAGGAGGCGCCCGCCACTGCTGCTGACTACGACTTTGAGCCAAATCCCGACCTGCGCTGGCAGATTTCAGAGCTTGACCGGACCATCCAGCATGATCTTCATGTGAGAGAGCACTCGCGGGAGGAGGTCCGGGCTGGGTTTCAGACTTTTAACCGCAGACTGCTGGCAGTCGAGTCTGAAGTTTCGGGGGTCCGCACCAGGCAGGAGTCATGGCATGAGGAGTGGCGCAGTTGGGCAACTAGTCATCCATACCAGCCTTCATCTACTGGAGTTGCGCCCTCCGGCAGTATTGCCCCGGGGTCCTTCATTCCTGATGATACGACTGATGACCTGATGGAGGATGATGACTCCCCCGCCGACGCGTGATTATGGATATGCTCTGTCTTTGCATTTGCCTTACTTTGACTATTTGATGTTTGGAGTGTATGACTTACTTTGATCATGGTTGTATGCCTATGATTTGACTGTTTCTTGATGCGATGTTATGCATCTGACGTTATGGTTTTCATGCTTGACTTACTATATTATGTATTTTGTTAGTTCACATGATTGTTCATACGACTGCTATCGTCATGTATGCCTATATTATGCTATGTTTTTTCTCACTTCATGTCCATATGATACATATGATTGTTTTGCCATGTCTTATATTTGTCATATGTTTTTCATATGCTTTCGATCATACCTTTGTTGTTTTGGGATAACCCCTAGGATTGAGGGGGAGTATTTTTAAACTTAACGACCCCTCTAGACCCTTTTCGGTGTTTGACAAAGGGGGAGAGTGAGGTTGGTTAAGTTTGGGATAATTATGAGTAGGGGGAGGATCCTGATTCCCCTATGAGTGTGAGATTTGCAATTATTGATTTCAAATCCCTAAACTTAAAATCAGGTTGTCAAACAATAAAAAGGGGGAGATTGTTGATGCAGTCTGACCCTGATTGTTGTTTTGGTGTTGACATCGATTTTAGTTTAGGTTGATGAGATGATTGGGATTAAGTCCTGGTCGTGGACTAGGCATACCTAGTGGAACTAGGTTTGATGAAATCCTAACCTGTAGGGTTAGGTGTGGGAAAATCCTAGCTTGGAGGGCTAGGTGTGAAAAGTCCTAACCTGGAGGGTTAGGTGTGGAAAAATCCTAGCTTGAAGGGCTAGGTGTGAAAAGTCCTAACCTGGAGAGTTAGGTGTGGAAAAATCCTAGCTTGGAGGGCTAGGTGTGGAAAAGTCCTAACCTGAAGGGTTAGGTGTGAAAAGTCCTGGCTTGGAGGGTCAGGTCCTAGCCTGGAGGGTCAGGTCCTAGCCTGGAGGGCTAGGTTGATGAAACCCTAGCTTGGAGGGTCAGGTCCTAGCCTGGAGGGCTAGGTTGATGAAATCCCGGCTTGGAGGGTCAGGTCCTAGCTTGGAGTGCTAGGTTGGATGAAATCCTGGCTTGGAGGGCCAGGTCCTAGCTTGGAGGGCTAGGTTGAAGTCCCGGTGAGTGAGACTGGGCATGGAGTCTTGGTCTGGGGGACTGAGCACGAGTCAGGCGAAGCTGGGAGCCAGTTCTCTTGACTTAGAGTGGGTTTGGCCTAGCCTGGATCGGTCTGGTGACCGATCAGGGAAGTTGGCACGAAGTTCCCTTGTGGATCGGTCTGGTGACCGATCCAGCTATGACTGATCGGTCCGGTGACCGATCAGGAAGCATACAGTGAGATTGGAAACTTACTGCTCGGCTCCTGATCGGTCTGGTGACCGATCAGGGAGCATTGAGTTCACTCACTACTCAGCTCCTGATCGGTCTGGTGACCGATCAGGGAGCTTAGAGTTCACTTCCTGCTCAGCTCCTGATCGGTCTGGTGACAGATCAGGGAGCATACAGTGGGTTTGGGGAACCTTACTGTTGGCTCCTGATCGGTCCGGTGACCGATCAGGGATACTGTTCAGATCGTTCTGGTGAACGATCATGTGTCGCGAGTTCCTCACTATGACCGATCAGGATGGAGCCTGATCAGTCTAGGCATGCCCTGATCGGTCTGGTGACCGATCAGGAGGGTTGGACTGCGAAGCTGGGAAATCACCCTGCAAAAGGGTGGATCGGTCTGGTGACCGATCCACGACTTGGGATCGGTCTGGTGATCGGATCCGGGAGAAGTCGCGATTTCTGATTAAGCATTGGGGACCGATCAGGATGGATCCTGATCGGTCTGAACCCACACTGATCGGTCTGGTGACCGATCAGGAGGCTCTCTGATCGGTCCGGTGACCGATCACTTTAATTCAAACGCGCTGTCAGGCACTCTGATCACGTCTGAACACATCTAATTTCTCTGCTCTTAATCTCTGATACTTGATTCTCTGCTTGATTTGCTGTGCTAATGATCTGATCAAGTGTGCAGGTGACAGGAATGGATTCAAACACTCAAGGAGAGTCAATGGGAGTCTTTTCTTGGAGCAGGTTTGTCCGTTTTCCATCTCAGGTTGCAACGGATGTTGACACTGCTGGAGCTATTGACTAGGGCTTGGCTGAGGGAAGCTCAGGGAGTCCAGGAGAGCTCAGTGGTAGCTAGCTGTTGTAGGTGAGCAACTGGAGGCTGCAGTGAGGTGGTGACCTGGTGATCAGTGGGAGAGACTTAAGCGCTTGGTGGCGAACAAGTCTCGACAACTAACAGTAACGAAGTTCTCCATATTGTGCTCTTGCGACAACTCTGTTCCATCATCTTGAGCAAGCAACTGTGATCCTTGAAGCAACCTTCTGTTACTTGAGCACTTGGAAGAGAAACAAGAAGCTTGGCGAGTCCATCAGTGAGAAGACACGAAGAAGGGAGTTCTTGCGTGAGATCTGCGTTGAGTGGAGCTCGGGAGAAGTTTGCTTGTGTTCTTGTGGTTCTAAGTGCTAAGTAAGATCCTTCTTGTGTTTCCTGTACTTTATACTTGATCCATCTTGAAACGCTGTGGAGAGGTTACTCCACCGAGAAGGAGGTTGCATTTTATCCGGATTTTCCGGGGCTTGATCTGCCGACGATCAAGGGATCGCCCACCTTACGGGCACGCCAAGGAGTAGGGGCAAGTTATCCCCGAACCTTGTAAATCCTCTTTGTTAGCGTTTTGTGTTGTTACTTAGTTTCTGCATTTAATCTCTGTTTTTTGGTTTGCTTCTGCTGCTGCCTAACCTCTGAAGTGCAGAAATTCGAGAAGTTCTAAAGTTCAAGTGTCTGGCTACATTCCCCCCCCCCCCTTTCTAGCCATCCAAGTTCCAACAAAAAAGACCTTAACCAAGGACAAGTTGTTCAAAGTCAAAGGGAAGAAATGCTTAACCAAGGACAAGGTGTTCGAAGTTAAGAAAGTTAAGGTTGTAGGTCAAGAGTCACCAGAGGTACACCGGTGTGGCCTAGTGTTTGTTGAGTCACCTAGAGAGGTGGCTAAGGCTAAGAGCTCAAGGGGAAGCTCTAAGAGCCAAGTTGGGACCCATGGTCTATGGATCCTGGGAAGATTTCTTTTAGAAGTCTAGATGGGTCATGGAGTGTGCCAAAGGAGTTGGAGACGGATTTGAAGTCTCAATCCTAGGAGATTGGCACATTGGGTTTGAGTAGCATGCATAAAATATGACATTGGGGGTCATATAGCATGGAAGTTAATTTTTGATGTGTAAATGTCATATAAACCAATGCTAGGGATACATTGTGGTTTGGTATGGGCAGAAACATCAAGAGGAGGTCAAAACTAGGACTTTAGGTCAAGGTTCAATTGAACCATTTAGATAGTTTTGGATTTTGAGCTGATCTTGGGATTGGTGATAGATACATTTTTAAATGTATTTTTCCCAAGTAGATATGGGTACCACAAACCTCTCCACAAAATTTGAGAATTTTTGGAGAGTTGTGGAATTTCTGTTGCATTTCTGAAATTGGGTTAGAAATGTTGAAAATAGAATTTTCAGGGTACCAATCGACTGGTTCAGAGGGCAATCGACTGATATAGGCTGAAATTGTTTTTCAGCAATTGAAAAGTGTCGTAATGATGTAAAACAAGTGTATAATCTTATAAGGGGTTAATACACTTTGTTTATAATCATTAGAGGTTAAAGAATCTAATAAGAGGGAAATTGTTGGAATCCTTTTGATGTGTGGCAAAGGGGGAGCAGTGTTGGGTTTAAGTGGGAAACCAAACACGCCTTTGCAAGAAATTCTAGGTCAAGGGGGAGCTTAGGTAAAGGGGGAGCATTGTTTCTCATTTGGTGGCAAAGGGGGAACCTTGGGAAGGTTCTTAAAAAACTTGTAAGTCCAGTATAGGAGGAGCCTTGGAGAGGGTCTTAAAAAGCCCGTTTTGGTAAAAGTCATAAACTCATTGGGGAGGTTTAGGTGTGGGGATGCCTTGTGATAGGATCCATGCATGTTTGCATTGCATATGCACTGGCGATATAAGTCCAAGGTGAAGTCTTGGCAACATAAGTCCAAATGGTTGTTAGCATTGTATTTGCTATTTGTTTTCCCTAACTTAAACGTATTGCTAAACATCAAAAAGGAGGAGATTGTTGGAGCAATATATGGTCTGGAGTGACCACGTGTATTGATGTTTGGGCAAAGGGTTTATGTTAGGTTCACCCTTGTGTTTGATATGTGTATTTGCACTACAAGAAAAAAGTGAAACAACAACGCTTTTTCCGCGTTGTCGTTAATGCTTAAAAAGCGTTGTTGATGAAGCCGTTGTAGAAAGTATATCTACGACAACGCTTTTTCCGCGTTGTGGTTTGGAGCAAAGACAACGCTTTTTTCGTGTTGTCTATTGGTTTTTAAAAACGTTGTGGTTTGGCACAAAGACAACGCAAAAATCGTGTTGTGTATTGTTACTTAAAAAACGTTGTCTTTTTAATAGGCAGTGTTTTTCACAATTTATAATATTCACAATTTATAAACATTTTTATTCACAATTGATAATATTCACAATTTACAATATTCATAATTTACAAGCATTTTTATTCACAATTGATAATATTCACAATTTGCACTGATAATAGTTTACAAAATTCACTTATAATACAGTGCATTATTTACAAAAGTGTTTATATTCCATATTAAATACAAAAATATCTCAATTCACAAGTTCTATAAAACTTCATCATTCACAAGTTGTTCTTTGGGGCTGCTTGTTAACTCGATCTGCTTTAACTCGATCTGCTTGTTAACTCGATCTGCTTGTTAACTCGACCATTGCAGCGCTGCAAAACATTGAAGTAGTGATGAGTAATATATAAGGATGCGAGCGGCTAATTTTGTTCATCAATGGAGAAGAATATACCTTAATGCTATGTAGAATACTGCAGGTAAGAGCTTCTTTGACTGCAACAATTATAAAATAATCAGTTGTTAGCAAATAGTTTGAATTCTTATAGACGAGAAATTTGATATACTTGCCAAGGAGTACGACTGCAAATGCCTCCAGAGAAACGCAATAGAAATTGCTGCCGCAATAGAAAGAAAATTAATACATGAAGAGATTTACGATTGTGTATTACAAGTGTGGTTGAAGTAATCTTATCTTCATCAGAATCTTTGATGTCACTGAAACGTGGAGCACTGTATGGCGAAGGAGTTTCCATTGTTTGCTGCTGACTTAATTTTTTGGGACTTTCATCATCTCCATCATCGTCCCTCAGCCAGAAAAATGGTTGAAGCAAACCATCTTCCTCGCTATCTGGAACCATTATTTCATTTCTACTCAATTCTTTAGCGTCTGAGAGCTCAACTTCTGGATCTTCTAATATGGAGAATTTCACAGGTCTCAATGGAGTCTCGGAGATAGGGTATGGAGTCACATGTACTCTCTTCTTGGCAGGAAAAGAAGGTTGCTTTGAGATTTGCTGAGGAGAATGTTTGGAGATATTCTTCCTAATTTTGTACGATCCCTTTCTCTTAGATTTCATTTGGGACTTTACCTCAATTGCACTTGCAGGTTTGTTTCTCTCTTGATCGCCTAGAAATATTTGCATGGAATTGGCCAAAAAATTAGTCGAGCTAGACAAAAACCCACAGAAGTAGAAAACTTATTCACGGAGGAAATATAAACATATTAAAGGAATAACAAAAATTGCATTAGTCTTTTTCATCGAATCATCAACATTGTGCTTCTTGGCACAAGTAATTAAGGTGTCTAGTAATATGCAGCAGAAAAGATTGTCACCTTCAGCTTGAGTAGGAGGGATTGTTTGAGTTGATAAGATGTTGGTCCCGGATGCAACTTCCATGTTTTTGTAAATGCTTACCAAATTGTCCATGTGAGGAGCAGCACGAATTTCTGCAATAGAACACAGACACTTAAGAAACACTACAGTTGTAAAATAACAGTAATATAAGTCCACCTCCCAGGTAATCAAATATACAGATAGCTATCAAATATCATGCACCATCAACAGTGTACTAATATCTATCTTGGATCTTCAACTAATGTAACCAAACACCATCATATTGTAAATAATACAAAGTTCATTGTGCAGCTTCATCCTCGAAGGAGTTTTGATCGAGATATCAAATAAATACTTTAGCCATGCAAAATGACAGATGGGATGATTCCTAAACTTGTTCCAACCAAATCATTCAATAAAATGAGTTAGTAAAATAAAAGCAAGGGTGCACAATCCCAGAAATGGAAAAGAAGCCAGGATAAGGAAAGAAAATAGCACGTATAGCTTATTCAACTCTAACTTAATGTCAAAAAGACCAGAAATTACGTATGTTGGCAACTTATAAAATAGCAAGAGATATAGATTGCAGCAAGTATCATATTGGCTGATGAAATTCATAACACAATATTGAGTACATAGAGAATGAAATTTATATAAGATGATATGGTAGTAAATGCATTAGTTTTGGAAAACAAGAATACCATTAATCACAATTTTTCTTAAAATAGGATTTGAAATTGTGCAAGCTAACCTCTTCGGCAGAATGGAACCTTGCAGACTGGGCAGTTTGACATGGATCTCATTGACTCCTTAATGCATAAGCTGAATTTAGGTATAAATGGATTAAATAAGCAATACAATATAACCAAACAGAATTTAAGGCGCAGTTAAATCAAACAAATACTCACTTACAGAAGATGTGGTTGCATGCAAGTGATACTGCAGACTTCAACAGACTCCAGCTGCGCAAACGAACATTCAATTGCAAACAATAAAAACCAAAAAAAAAAGTTGAGTTGCCTCCAAAAAGGATTTCAGCAGGGGAAATTTTAACAGTAACAGGGTCTTCAGATGCACATCTTTCTATTTTAGGTCAAGAAAAGTTGTCAACGTAAGATTTACAAAGGGTAATATAGATCTCGGAACAAACTTTCATTGGTATACTCAGAATAACCCCTAATGGACAAAACAGATAAGAAGGTAGATGCATTTCTATACCAAATCGGACATTTGAGTTCTCGGCCCATCTTCTCCAGATGAGCCAAATCCGCCATAACTGCACCTGTGATTCCGTCCCTTCTATGAGACAAAGGCTTCAGATCAGAAACCCAAGAGTAAGAAAGAAAGTAGCTCGGAGAAATTAGAGAGATTTATTCAATGGAAACTTCACTTTGTCGTATCCAAGGATTTCCTTCTCAAAAGTTCAAATGAACTCTAGTCACATTTGAGTTCTCGGACCATGACATTTTTGGCTTAAGTTGTGTTATTTTAACTACTCTAGTCACAATTGTTATTTTATTTAAGAAAATAACTCAATAAAAATTTATTCTTTGAACATTTCAGAAGTTTGAATTCATTTTACATGAAAATAGTTATCCCATACTGCATTCCTGTAACTAAAATAGCCATGAGGAACCCATCAGTTTTATGGTGTCATAAAATATGAAAAGAATAAATCATTTTGTTAAGTTCTAAAACAGCAAATAACATGTTTAATCAAAGTTCAATAATGATTCTCAGTCCCCTGTGGACATGGTGAAGAATTACAGTGCCACCTTCCAACTTATATTTTAAACAGTGTAACAAACCCCTAATGCTTTAAATATCTTAGCAGCAGCCTTTTAAGAAACTGCATTGGACTAATGAATTCAACAACATTGCAGTCAAATAATGAACTGGCCGAGCATGGTGAAGAACGGATCAAAATGATACAAATCTGTCAAAACAAAAGTTCCATATGCCACCAAGTCAATTTCCTCAGATTTCCATTTTTTATAATTTCTGAAAAACTTATAGTCAATCTGGATGAACCAAATGGTGTAGTGAAAACGTAGAGACAAACTCCAATCAACTCACTCACGGTCCAGTCTTAAAGACAAAGATTGATTACCAGGTGCTGGTTTTGAATAAATTTGCAACATAAACAAGTATGAAGGTATATGTTTCAAAAATCAAATTTTTATTCTGATGAAAAAAGTACAAAAATTTAATTATATTAAGGCTCAAAAACTGAAGCAAAAAAATCACTTGATGCAAAAACAGAATACATATTTCATAAGACTGGGTAGTGGGAGGCATTGGCATACCAGGTGTTATTGTTGCACACTTCACTGCAACATTGTGTTGGTGCAGGAAGCACCAGATCGAACCTTGTTTTGATATTGGCAAAGGATTCAAAGTTAAGGGTTGTTTGGTATCTAACAATGCTGCTTGAGTGTGCAGGAAACCAAGTCCTAGCGAAGGGCTGCTAGGCACCTGACGAAGGGCTGTCAGGAAACCAAGTCCTGGCGAAGGGTTGCTGGACGAAAACCAATTCCTAGCGAAGGATGCTAGCACCTGACGATGGGCTGTCAGGAACCAAGTCCTAGCGAAGGGATGCTAGGCACCTGATTAAGGGCTGTCAGGAAACCAAGTCCTGGCGAAGGGTTGCTGGACGAAAACCAAGTCCTAGCGAAGGGATGCTAGGCACCTGACGATGGGCTGTCAGGAAACCAAGTCCTGGCGAAGGGTTGCTGGGCGAAAACCAAGTCCTGGCGAAGGGCTGCTAGGCGAAAACCAAGTCCTGGCGAAGGGCTGCTAGGCGAAAACCAAGTCCTGGCGAAGGGCTGCTAGGCGAAAACCAAGTCCTGGCGAAGGGCTGCTAGGCGAAAACCAAGACCTGGCGAAGGGCTGCCGGGCAAAAGTCCAACTGGAGGATCCGGTTGGCACCAGGTAAAACTCTCCCGAGAGGAGTAGGTGAGGACGCGTTCCCCTTGAGGGAACATTAGGCGTCGGTTCGACCTAGGGCTCCATTTTGGAGACCAAAGTCAGAACCAAGACAGCCAAGGCTGTGTAAAATTAACTTATTAATTGCTGTTTTGGACTAACCCTGGATGCAGGACCAAAGGACTGTGTTTCTGCAGCTCAGAGAGCCTCAAAGGAGTGAGGCAGTAGCTGAGCAGGGCGCCCCGGATGTTTCGGGCGCCCCAGAGTCAACCCAAAGTCAGCAGAGCAAGTAAACGCCCCGACAGCAGCACATTTGGGGGTGCCCCGGATGTTTTGGGCGCCCCGCGCGCGTCGGGCGCCCCGCGTGTCGCGGGCGCCCACTGTGCCACGCCACTGGCAGCTGCAGCAGCTCACCCTCGCGAAGAAGATGAAGCCTTGACCGGTCAACCCGGGCGCCCCGCGCGCGTCGGGCGCCCCAGTCAAAGGTGATCCCGAAGAAACAGAGATCAGCCTTGACCAGAGGGCTCGCCGGATCAAAAGCCACGTGGGGGGCGCCCCGAGCATCCCGGGCGCCCCCAGCCCTATATAAAGGACCCTCGACCCTCTTCTTCAAGCATCAATTCCATTGAACGCAATCACGCTCTTCTGCTCCCGCGCTCTGCTCCAGAACCCTCCAGACTCGAGATACAAGCGCCGGCGACGTCCAACTGCTCTGGAACTTCGATTTACACCGGACGTCGGTAACAAAGAAAAGCTGTCTTTTTTTCTTACTGCAATTTACTGTAATCAATCTTTGTAAAATTGTTTTGCGCGATTATAGTATTGCCCATAGTAAATGGTCAACGACCGTGGGCCTTGGAGTAGGAGTCGACCTAGGCTCCGAACCAAGTAAAAATCTTGGTGTTCGCATTGTCTGATTTTGATTATTCCGCTACGCAATTGCTCTTTACGAAATCCGAACGATTTGCGACATTCACCCCCCCTCTCTCGCAATTCTCGATCCAACACATTGTACTTGCATATTTCAGGGAAAAGTTTCTAATGTTCACAGCTAGATGGAAAAAATGCTAAATAACCATAAACAATAATTTAAACACGAAGTTATGAACCAAGTTAAAATGAAGAATAAAAGCTATATCAGTATAAAAATTGGGATAATCGAGTGTGATAGTTTCTCTTTTTTGACTGAAATGGCAAAAGCTTATTACACTTTGTCAGTATCCTTTTAGAAATTGCTCAAGGTCATCATCATACCTGGAAGATTTGAACGAACCAGAAGGTGGTTGCAGTGGTAATCAGGTTGTAATTAAGAGTCCTCTTAATCGCTGAGATATGAAAAACACATGACTTTGCATGGCACAACCAAGGGAATCCACTTGATTTTAACAGCACTACAGCAGAGAAAGATTTACTCTTGCCAAATCACAAAATAGAGAAATCATAATATATTTTGATGCAGGGTCAATTTTCTGCAAAATAAGAGTATAAAAAGTCAAAAAAAAACAATGTTTAAAACATTTTCAAAATATTAGAATTTTAGCTTGGAATTCATGTAGACTGTAGGTCCAGGCAAGTCATGTGAAAAACATGTTAGTGGTTACCTCATGCTATCAGAAAGGCTCTTGTCAAGTATTAAACTACAATATCTTTCATGGCTTGCAATATATAAACAAATACAATTTATGAAGAATATAAGCACAAACAATATAACACTAAATAGAACACATGAAGGTTTAAGCTTATATGATTTTAAAAAAATAACATAAAATATGGTTCATGTCTCCACCTGTCCTTTCTTCGTTGTTAGTTGTTGAAGTATAGTATCCTGTTTCGTCTTCCCATTAGTTGGTTCACCTCTGGATTAATCATCATAAAATTAAATAAACAATTGCAGAGGCTGACAGCAAGTAGGTTAAGTGATCTATATGGTTTTCCGTTCTAAACACACTCAAATATAGGTTCTTACGTTTTTCTGTCAAGAAATCTAATGATGATGTTATTGACCTCAGCTTCAGAAATTTCTAATCTAATTATCCCTCCTGTAAGGATCTCAGCATATGATACCTAAGGGCACAGTGTGCAAGTTAAGAATGTCTTGATCTATAACAAAGCATTTTCATAAGCTAAACATCCTTATAAAAAGAATTTATCAAGCAAGCTGGCTCCATCATTAACCAAGCCAGTTAACCCACGATCTTGATACGACCCATTGATTGATTTTATCACCTGATCTAAATGCCTTATGTTGACTATTTTTCCTGCATAACTTGACAACAAAAATGCTATTAGAACCAAATAACACTGAAAATGCCACGTCAGAAGCACGAAAAATTCTGTCACACCATAGACTAAAGAAAAAAGTAAAAATACACCTGAAGTTCACTTTAAAATGGTTTAAAGCAAATAATAACAAATTTTGCAAACAAGTAGGAATATAAGCAAATGGAAGTTTTCTTTAATAAATAGAAAGTGAAGCAACCACTCACCAGTATAACAAAAGTTTGTATGTAAACTTCAGACAAGAATATAAAGTGGAATGATCCACAATATTTTATGATCCTGAGTATCAGGCAATTAGGAAGCAAGATGTAAAAAGTGAATGTACCGTAGATGAGAATCCTATCACTAATGGGAATTTACTTGACGAGGTGAAATCAAAATTATTTACCATCTGAAAGCAATCAAAAGTAGATCCAATAAATGATAGAAAAAGAAGTTAAGAAGACATGGCATGACGACTTTCACAAACAATAATAGATTTGATTGCTAAATAAATTAAATCAATTACACTTAAGAGTGTAAGGGTAGTGTAGACTAAATAAAATTTTCATTAACCTAACTAAATGCGATTGAAGAGATTTGACCAGTGATACAGTTTTCCATAAGGTTGCCAAAACTAAATAGTTGGAAGTTGGAACCAACACAAATTGTTATTGTACTTCTCAAGAGAAAGGTGGAAGTTCAAAACTAGCTAGAGAAAGTACATAATATCTCACTATTGTTTTTTTTTGCAACATAATATCTTTTTTGAAACAAAAAGATCAAACTTATATAACTAGTTAGTAGCTAACCTACATATTAATTACCATCAAAGCCACATGTGAATAACCACCTAGCAATGAAAGTAGCTAACTCAGTTAATAACAAAAATAGCAGGCTGTTTAGATTAATCTTTCTCTGCATACTGTCAAAGCAGAGTAATATCTTTAAAAAATGGCAAATTGTTATCCTTGAAGAAGAATTAAACTGCAAGAAGATATTACCATATCCATCCCATGGCGTCGGAGATTTGGCTCCCCCTCCATCCGCGCCATGGCGATCAGAGGACGCGGCCATAGTCCTGGAAGCGAGGTGAGGAAGTTGTGCACCACCTATTTGACCCGGTCGAGGTGGAAAGAGAACGACTGGCAAGCGAAGGGGAAGGAAGAGAGGAGAAAGAAAGGCAAAGGAGCAGAACGGGCAGGAGGCTGAGGGATCTTGATGGAGGAGGAGACGAACCGAACTCCTTCATTTCTCTCCATCGCGGGGGCGGCGAGACAGGAAGATCAGATGAGGACGAGGAAGATCAGATGAGGACGAGGAGAGCAGAAGAAACAGTAGATCGGTTTCCAACGCCGAAGATCAGAAGATGAAGACGAGGAGAGGAACAAAGGAAGCTGCGGCGAAGGTTAAGACGAGGTGAGGAGCAGAAGAAGCCGTGGGGTTTTGCAACCCCCTTCTCCCCGAGCGTCACCAGCAGAAGCTTGAAATCTGACCGCCACAGAGTCAGAACGTCGGCGACTGCGAGAGAGAGAGATGGAGAGGGTAGTGGCGAGCGTCGTGATGCTGCCGCTGGGGTTCAGTTTCCACTCGACGGACGAAGAGCTCGTGGAGGATACTTCTTGGTGGTGAGCTAGGAGAAGATGTATGTTCACCAGATCGTACACAATGTCGATTTCGTGGAGAGGAGAGGATGAGGGAGGTGGCAATGAGGGAGGTGGAGGGAGGTGGAGGGAGATATTTCGCGGAGAAAAGAAGCGCGGAGAGATTTTTCGCGAGCCGCCGAGGGTTGGCAATGAGCGAGGTGGAGGGAGGGGATGTGTTTTTTATTTTAGCGGGAAATACGACAACGCTTTTAAAAAACGCTTTTGTAACAGCGTTGTCTTTTATCCGAAACCACAACACTAAGCACATCGCATCATTATAAAACGTTGTCGTTATTAAAAAGTAAAACACATAGACAACGCTTTTCACTAAAAACGTTGTAAAACAAAAAAAGACAACGTTTTTTTAAAAAACGTTGTCGATTGGGCGTTGTTGATTGCAAAAATTCTTGTAGTGTTGAGTGTGCAGGTTTGCAGGATACACATAGACTTAGTTGGATGTCTTCGGGTCCGGTGAAGGATGGCATGGGGAGACAAGCCGTGGGCTTGCATGCATCCGAGGGACCATGGACAAAGCAGGGACGATGAACTGAGGGAAGCGCACTTTGAGGCATACGCGAAGGATGGCATGAGAGACGAGTCGTGGGCTTGCATGCATCCGAGGGACGAGAGCCGAAGTCGAAGAGGGCTTGAAGGCAACAGGTCGAGGTGGCTGGATGAAGAGTCAGCTAAGTCGTGAGGATTTGAGTGATGAGAGAATTGTACTCGGGAAGGGAAACCTTAGGTGGCAGTCGACTGATGAAGAGCACAGAAAGATCAGTCGACTGATGCTAACTAGAATTCGAAGCGTTGGGCTGTGGCATTCGAATTCAAGTGGACCAGTCGACTGGTGATAGCACCAGTCGACTGGTAACAGTCATTTCAGCCAAGAGCTCTATTTAAGAGAGTTCGATTTTGGATGAGAGTTCTTGACGAAATAAGCTTGGTTAGAGCTTATTAGTAGTTTCCTAGTGCTCAGGTGTTGTCGAAGGTTTGTGGCGAGGTTTCTCCACCCACAAGGAGCGACAAGAGCTAGCCGGAGGTATTTCGGGGAGTCATCCACCGACGAATCAGGATCATCCACCTTATGGACAACCGTGGAGTAGGAGCTTTATCTCCGAACCATATAAACGGTTTGTGTTAGCGTTTATTTATTTGTGTTATTAGAGCTTTATTTCCGCGTGCGCACGCTAACATTGTAGAAAGAAAATCGAAATCGAAGTGGGTGATCGGCTATTCACCCCCTCTAGCCGTACATCAAGGTCCCAACAGCCACTTCCTATAGGGTTAAGCTAGAGACCCTCCGAGCCGCCTGCAAAGCGTACGACATTCCGGCGGAACTAAAGGTAGAAGTCCCTAGGGTAAACCAGTCCCTTATAGAACCTCTCCTAGGTTTTTGACCTTCTTACTAAGGCAGGTAGAATTAGGGTTTCGCTTTCCCCTTCCACCTTTTTTCATGAGCATCTCCTCATACTTCAATATCCCTCTTCATCATATGGCTCCCAACGCCTTTGCCTAGATGGGCAAGCGTTCATCCTTTTCAAACTTTTTGACGTTCCCTTGACCCCACGCTTTTTCCATTTGTTTTCCTCCCAACCCAAGAGTCTCGGGGGGCCTTTAGTTTCATGGCTCGCCCTAGCCATAGGTTCATAGGGAGTCTTCCTTCCTCCCATAAGATATGGAAGGAACGTTTTTTCTTCATTCAACTTCCTCATCGCCCCTTCAGCCCCATTCGATGGAGGAAAAGTCTGTTGGTGCAGAAGGCACCCAAGTCAAACCTGTGTTTTGATAATGGCAACAGAGGTCAAAAGTTAAGTCTTACTTGTTTTCTAACAAGTTACTCTAGTGTGCAGGAAAAGTCCTAGCGAAGGACTGCTAGGCACTGGCGAAGGAATGCCAGGGTAAAAAGTCCTAGCGAAGGACTGCTAGGCACTGGCGAAGGAATGCCAGGGTAAAAAGTCCTAGCAAAGGACTGCTAGGCACTGGCGAAGGAATGCCAGAGACAAAAGCCCTAGCGAAGGACTGCTAGGCGCCAGGCGAAGGACAGCTGGGACTGAAGCCCTAGCGAAGGAATGCTAGGCACCGGGCGAAGGGCAGCTCGGCATCCAAGACCTGACAAAGGACCGTCAGGCAAAAGTCCAACCAAAGGAACGGTTGGCATCAGGTAAATTCTCCCGAGAGGAGTAGGTGAGGACGCGTTCCCCGTCGAGGGAACAGTAGGCGTCGGTTCGACCTAGGGCTCCATTTAGGAGACCAAAGTCAGAACCAAGACAGCTAAGGCTGTATAATCTAATACTTTATTGTTTTATTGTGTTTTGGACTAACCCTGGATGCAGGACCGAAGGAACGTGTGTCTGCAGCTCAGAAAGCCTCAAAGGAATGAGGCTACAGCTGACCAGGGCGCCCGGAGTGTCCCGGGCGCCCCCAAGGCAAACACAAAACACAAGACAGCAAGATGGGCTTCGACAGTTCAACTCCCGGGCGCCCCCGTGCTCCCGGGCGCCCCCAGCATCCCGGGCGCCCCCATGCGCAAGCCTCGATCCAGAAGCCAGCGAAGCGAAGATAGAAGTTTGACCCGGTCAATCCGGGCGCCCCGAGCGCTCCGGGCGCCCCGGTCAAAGCGGATCCCGAAGATAAAGGGATCAGACGCTGACCGAGACTTTGGCGGATCAAAGGACACGTGGGGGGGCGCCCCCGACATCCCGGGCGCCCCCAGGCCCTATATAAAGGGCCCTCGACCAAGGCTTCAGAAATAAACTCTCTCTACGTCTCAAAGCTCTTCTGCTCTCGCGCTTCGCCTCGGAATCCTTCCAACTCGAGCCGACGACGTCCCGCTGCTCCGAAAAAGTCGATCTACCCCGGACGTCGGTAAAAGAGCTATTTAAAAGTTTACTGTACTTAATTCTGTAATCCTTTGTAAACTATTTTGCGCCTAATATAGAATTGCCCAAAGTAAACGGTCAACGACCGTGGGCCTTGGAGTAGGAGTCGACCCAGGCTCCGAACCAAGTAAAAACGACTGCGTCTCTGTGTTATTGTTTTCTTTCCGCTGTGCACTTGCTCTTAATTTTCCGAAAAACGAATACCGATATTCACCCCCCCTCTATCGGTTCTATCGATCCAACAAGTGGTATCAGAGCGGGGAAGTTCAAACCTGGTGCAACCACCAGTTTGAAATTTTATTTCGGATCTTTATTTTCTATTTTTTTTCTTTCGTTACATATTTCGTTTGAATTTTTTTGCGAGGTTGGTGCAACACCCCTCGTTATTTTATTTATCCAGCACTACTAATCCAAGACCTAGTCTTGGAAAATTTGTTTTTCTGTTAGTTTTCTGTTACAGATTAAAATGGCCATGCAAGAAGGTTTTAGCACCGCCAGACCTCCACTTTTCAGTGGAGAAGACTTTTCTTACTGGAAAAGTCGCATGGAGGTCCACCTGAAAACTCAGGTGGACATGTGGATCATTATCCAGTCCGGTCTGGAGATCCCCAGAAACGCCGAAGGACTTCCTCAAAGCTACTCAGAATGGGACAACGCCCTAAAACGCAAGATAGAAGCCAACGCAAAAGCAACTCAGACTCTCCAATGCGGATTGACAAAAGAGGAGCTGAACCGGGTGGGCCCCTTCAACAGTGCAAAGGAGCTTTGGGCAAAATTGATCGAGCTGCACGAAGGGACATCAGATACTCGGATCAGTAAGAGGGATCTGCTACTGAACAAATTGTACACCATCAAGATGGCCGACAACGAAACAGCAGCCCAGCTCCACGCACGGATCCAAGAGTTGATGAACGGTCTTCACACTATAGATCACAAGGTTGAAAACCGTGACTTAATAAGGTATGCCTTAAACGCTTTCCCTAGAAACACCTTGTGGGCATCTATGGTAGATGCATACAAGGTCTCAAGGGATCTTTCAAAAATAAAATTAGACGAATTGTTTTCCGAACTAGAACTGCACGAACAAACTAACACCAATATGGTCGAGAAAGGTATTGCTTTCGTTGCAGGTAAAACTGGAAGGACAACAAAGAAGAAGCCTGAACCTGAACCCGAGTCTAACTCAGACTCAGACTCGGAAGACGAAGAAGGAGATCAAACTAAGCTGGTCCGACTAGCCCGAAGCTACTACAAGGAGCTGAAGAACCGAACCAACAAACGGAAATTCAGCCGAAGAAAGGACGAACCAGCTGAACCCGCGAAAGATAAAAACAAGCCCAACGTAACCTGCTACGAGTGCAAGAAAAAGGGCCACTACAAGACAGAATGTCCAAACTTAAAGGAAATCAAAAAGACAAGAAGAAAGAAAGCGCTCCAAGCAACCTGGGACGAATCTTCCTCAGAAGAAGAAGAAGAAGCACCCCAATCAAACCTACTAGCTCTGACCGCCTCAGACAAAGTCGAGACTGAGTCAGAATCAGAACAGGACGACGGCGAGCTGACCTTTACAGAAGACGGCGAAATTAAGGTAACTGGTTTCAATAGATGTCAATTAAGCGAATTAATTTCATTTCTTTCTCGAGATTTGGCAAAAGCCAAACTCCGAGTCGAATCCCTCCGACAGGAAGTAAAACTCCTGAAAGAGGGAGCTGACTCTAAACCCTTAACCGAGAAGGTTCAGGAAGGAACTCCTACTCAAGTTGAAAAACTTGAAAAGGAGAACTCCTCCCTGAAAACTCAGGTTAAGGATCTTAGATCAGCTTTAGAACGATTTACATCTGGTTCCAAGGGTCTTGACATGATCCTTGGAAAACAGAAATCAGTTCTAAATCGATCCGGACTTGGCTATAGAACCAAATCCCGGCAAAGATCTTACTTTGCTGTACTGAATCAGTCCAGAGGTAAAATTCAGGCATGGGTACCTAAACTATACCTGAACAAACCAACTGGATCAAATCAGTATTGGATCCCCAAGGACAAGATTCACATCTTGCCTAACCATCACCGTGGCTTTAGTCCAGGGGGAGCCAAACTGAAAACAATATTCATTATTAGATAAAAATTTAATTCGTGATTGCAATTGCTTGATTGATTGTTTATTTAAAATTCCTGCAATTTACCATGCTTAGATTTAGGAATGGTTAGCTTAAGGACTGAACAAACTTAACTGAAACTTGACAACATAGTATTGGGTGGAGGTGAGATGATAGTACGTTAGGGAAGCCAATTTGGCGGAACTAGCCGAAGCTACCGATCCAAGACCCAAACTAGTTAGACCAGAAATTTTTCAAAGAATAATTTTGAAAATGAACTTTCATTAAAAGGCTTTGTCAAGGAAAGGGTGGATGATCCCATAAGGCTACGGCCAAAGAAGGCCTAGTGCCTCGCCAAGACCTGGAAGCCAATTTTTGAAATTCAAATTCAAATTATTTTTTTGTCAAATTCGAATCTAACACAAAATTTCAGTTATTTGTAGATTTAAACATCTTTTCAAAAATTTCAAAATTAATTAAGTTTTCAAATTTAATTTTTTCAAAATTAATTAAGTTTTCAAAATTTAATTATTTTTAAAATTAATTAAGTCTTCAAAATAAACCATGCTTTTCAAAATAATCTCAACCATCAAAACCTGTCTCACAAAACCTATAAGGCTAACGTGATTGAAAACCCTAGATTTGGGTGAGACAGACTAGGCAGTGAAACTCAATTGAAGCTATTCCTGACTCTAATTGGATCCAAATCAAGAAAACTCTTTATGTGTAGGAACATAAAGATTTGGACCAATGGATGTTGGATAGCGGTTGCTCCAGACACATGACTGGAGATAAATTGAAGTTCACCAAGCTGAAGTTCAAAAACCTAGGCTCAGTGGCATTTGGCAATAATGCTACACTCAAGGTAATTGGGTCAGGTAATATTGAACTTAAATCCGATTTCATTATTAAGAAAGTTCTATTGGTTGAAAACTTTAATTTTAACTTGCTTAGCATAAGTCAGTTATGTGATTCTGGTTATATAGTTACTTTCAACAATTCTAACTGCCTGATTAGAAATGTACAACACTCAGAAATCATGCTTAAGGGCACTAGGAAAAACAATGTATACACTATAAACCTTCCCCTTGTACCCAAATGTATGTTAACACAATTAGAACAATCAAACCTCTGGCATAGGAGATTAGGTCATACCAATCTGAGAACTATCTCAAAAATTACCCAACTTGGCTTAATCAAAGGTATCCCCAAGATTAAAAATAATGAAAACCTAATATGTGAATCATGTAATCAAGGTAAACAAACCAAATCCAATCACAAACTAACCCAATCTGATTTAACTCAAACTACACTTGAGCTCCTACACCTTGACCTATTTGATTCACATGGAGCCAAGTCACTAAGCGGGAACCGATACTGCTTAGTAATAGTTGATGATTACTCTAGGTTTACCTGGGTTAGGTTTCTAAAAACCAAAGATGAAACCCTAAACCTATTTAATGAATTCTGTAAATTAATTGAAAATCAAAATGACACTAAAATTAAAAGACTTAGGAGTTATCATGGGGGAGAGTTTGAAAATCAACGATTCGAGGAATTCTATAAGGTAAATGGGTACTTACATGAATTTTCATGTCCTAGAACCCGCCAACAAAATGGGATAGTCGAGCGAAAGAATAGAACATTACAAGAAGCCGCTAGGGCTATGCTCAACGAATTTAATCTAGCAAACCAATTTTGGGCAGAAGCGATTAGTACGGCTTGTTATATCCAAAATAGGGTTTTGATTAACAAGCGACACAACAAAACCCCCTATGAACTGTACTACCATAGACTCCCAAACCTACACTACCTAAGGGTCTTTGGATGCAAAGTCCATATCTTAAACACCAAAGACTATTTAGGAAAATTTCAGTCCAAGTCAAACCCAGGTATCTTCCTAGGATACTCAACCACAAGTAGAGCCTATAGAGTTTACAACCAACAAACTAAGAAAATTGAAGAAACAACAAACTTAATTTTTGATGAAGAAATCAACTCAACATCTAATAATCCAGATTTAACTTCATCAAACTCTGACCAAGAAAATAATGAACAAACTATTGAACCCTTAATTGAACCCTTAAATGAATTAACCATTGAACCAATTAATGAGTCAACTATCGAACCAACAAATGAACCAGCCCAAAGAGTCGAATCAAATAGTGAACCAAACCGACCAGCCGGACCTGAGGCTGAACCAAGCTCTAGGAGAACCAAGAAACCCATACTCAGTCACCCAACCGATCAAATTGTGGGTGATCCAACTCTAGGAGTCAGGACTAGATCCTCCTATAGAAACCTTAGTCAAATAGCTATGATATCGAAAATAGAACCAAAAACTATAGATGAAGCCCTACCTGACCCTGATTGGATCATAGCTATGCAAGAAGAATTAGCCCAATTTGAGAGGAACCAAGTCTGGGAACTAGTGCCTAAACCTGAAGGCAAATCTATCATAGATACTAAGTGGGTCTTTAGGAATAAGCTAAATGATCAAGGAGAAATAGTCAGAAATAAAGCCCGCTTAGTAGCCAAGGGATTCAGCCAAGTAGAGGGATTAGACTACGATGAAACATACGCCCCAGTAGCTAGACTTGAGTCCATTAGAATGTTGTTAGCATTTGCATCCCATAAAGGATTTAAGCTATACCAAATGGATGTAAAGTCAGCCTTCCTAAATGGATTCATTAAAGAAGAAGTTTATGTAGGACAACCCCCTGGGTTTGAGGACTTAGACAAACCTGACCATGTTTACAAATTAACTAAAGCACTATATGGGTTAAAACAAGCACCTAAGGCTTGGTATGAACGATTATCAACTTACTTAACTTCCAAAGAATTTAAACAAGGACAAATTGACTCAACATTATTTGTTAAAACCCTAGGAAAAGATATATTTATTGCCCAAATTTACGTAGATGACATAATCTTTGGATCCACCAACACCAACTTCCTAAAAGAATTTGTCAAGATAATGGAAGATGAATTTGAAATGAGCTTAGTTGGTGAGCTTACCTTTTTCCTAGGACTACAAATCAAACAAACTAGGGATGGTAACTACGTTCATCAATTCAAATATGCTAAAGAATTAATAAAGAAATTTAAAATGGATAACTCTAAAAGCATAAGTACCCCCATGGCCACTAATGTAAAAATAGATAGTGACCCTGATGGTAAACCAGTGGACCTTAAACTCTATAGGAGTATGATAGGAAGCCTACTGTACCTTACAGCCAGCAGACCTGATATTCTTTTTGCTGTAGGGATGTGTGCTAGATACCAAACCTGTGCTAAGGAAACTCACTTAGCAGCCCTAAAAAGAATACTAAGATATGTAAAGGGCACCCTAAATGTAGGGATGTGGTATCCTAGGACCTCAACTTTTAATTTGACAGGATACTCAGATTCTGACTATGCTGGCTGTAAATTAGATAGAAAAAGCACAAGTGGAAGCTGCCAACTGTTAGGTCAGAGTCTAGTTAGTTGGTGCAGCAGAAAACAACACTGTGTAGCTCTATCCACAACTGAAGCTGAGTATGTGGCCTTAGGAGAGTGTGTTGCTCAACTTTTATGGATGATGCACACACTTAAGGACTTCCAGCTCAACTACACCCAAACTCAAGTATTTATTGACAATATAAGTTCAATTAATTTAACTAAAAACCCAATCCAACATTCCAGAACCAAACATATAGAAGTCAAACATCATTTTGTAAGAGACCATGTAGCCAGGGGTGAAATAGTACTTAAGCATATTGACTCTAAATCCAACTTAGCTGATATATTCACAAAACCCTTACCTGAATCTGAGTTCAGCTCACTAAGAAGGCAGTTAGGATTGTGTTCTGTAGAATAGATTAACTTTCTTTCTGCTTTACTTGATTTAAAAAATTTTTCTCTAAAAATAGAATTTGAAAAACTGTTTTACTTAATTTCAAAATCAGTTTTCATTTTCGACTTAGTTTTATTTTTAATTCAAAACTACCCCCTTTCAAAACTAGGGCTTTTTCGAAAATGGACTTAGCCTAGGCCCTAACCCTAGAACTGCATGCACCTATAGATTTAGAAGTCAGCATCTCACAAGCACATTAGGGTACTTTTGGTTGATAACCTAGAAAGGGTTGAGATGCTTAGGTCTTTGCCTTAATTCAAGATGCTTTAAGTCAGTGCATCTGCAGTAATTGGGGCACTAAATACAACTTACACAGCAATCAAGTTAAGTGTCAAGTCTAGAAAATCTAACTTGAACAGAAACACTTAACTTGACTAACCCTAGCAAAAACTACTGTTTATAACAGTTAGTAAGTAGCTAATTGGGTTAGACAGGTCCCTACAGAGAAAATTGACTGATTTAGTTTAAGTCTAATTATGAATTGATTCAGTACAGCAAAATCTTACTTACTTCCTTTATGCTTACTTCCTTTATGCAAATCTTATTTCTGCTATATTCATCTGTTTTTGATATATGGCAAAGGGGGAGAGATAGGCAAGGAGAGAGTAAAATTAATTTTTTTTAACTCTATCCTTTATTCAAAAAGAAAATTTCTTATCCTTTATTCAAAATTTTCAAAAATACTTAAGCTTTTCAAAATTGACTAAAGTACTTAAAGTTCTTAAAAGCTTTCAGAATTTTACTTTAGCTTTCAAAATATTGCTAAGTACTTAAATCTTTCAAAATTTTCTTGCTTAAGCTTGTCAAATTTTTTTTACTTCAATAAGTACTTTAAGCTTAAGTTTTTCAAAACTGTATAAGTACAAAGTTATTAAGTACTTAAAGCTTTCCAAATGTACTTTATTTATTAAGTACTTAAAGTTTTCCAAATATACTAAAGTGTTTCAAAGCCTAGTAAGTACTTAAGCTTTTTTAAATCCTACTAAGTACTTAAGCTAACACTTTCAAAACATTTTGAGTACCCTAAAACTTAAAGCTTCAAACTTTTTAAGTACTCTAAAATCATACTTCAAAAACTCTCCTATGTACTTTTAACTTAAGTTATTAAAAGATTTCTGAGTACCTAAAACCTTAAGTTTTTCAAAGTACAAGTAAAGTTTTTTAACCCCACGAATTTTTGAATCTAGGGGGAGATTCCCTCCAGGGGGAGGGAACAAAATTTAACACTTTTATGCTTGCTTAAACTTAACTTTTTGAACTAGGGTTGCCATAAATCAAAAAGGGGAAGATTGTTGGTGCAGAAGGCACCCAAGTCAAACCTGTGTTTTGATAATGGCAACAGAGGTCAAAAGTTAAGTCTTACTTGTTTTCTAACAAGTTACTCTAGTGTGCAGGAAAAGTCCTAGCGAAGGACTGCTAGGCACTGGCGAAGGAATGCCAGGGTAAAAAGTCCTAGCGAAGGACTGCTAGGCACTGGCGAAGGAATGCCAGAGACAAAAGCCCTAGCGAAGGACTGCTAGGCGCCAGGCGAAGGACAGCCTGGGACTGAAGCCCTAGCGAAGGAATGCTAGGCACCGGGCGAAGGGCAGCTCGGCATCCAAGACCTGACAAAGGATCGTCAGGCAAAAGTCCAACCAAAGGAACGGTTGGCATCAGGTAAATTCTCCCGAGAGGAGTAGGTGAGGACGTGTTCCCCGTCGAGGGAACAGTAGGCGTCGGTTCGACCTAGGGCTCCATTTAGGAGACCAAAGTCATAACCAAGACAGCTAAGGCTGTATAATCTAATACTTTATTGTTTTATTGTGTTTTGGACTAACCCTGGATGCAGGACCGAAGGAACGTGTGTCTGCAGCTCAGAAAGCCTCAAAGGAATGAGGCTACAGCTGACCAGGGCGCCCGGAGTGTCCCGGGCACCCCCAAGGCAAACACAAAACACAAGACAGCAAGATGGGCTTCGACAATTCAACTCCCGGGCGCCCCCGTGCTCCCGGGCGCCCCCAGCATCCCGGGCGTCCCCATGCGCAAGCCTCGATCCAGAAGCCAGCGAAGCGAAGATAGAAGTTTGACCCGGTCAATCCGGGTGCCCCGAGCGCTCCGGGCGCCTCGGTCAAAGCGGATCCCGAAGATAAAGGGATCAGACGCTGACCGAGACTTTGGCGGATCAAAGGACACATGGGGGGGTGCCCCCGACATCCCGGGCGCCCCCAGGCCCTATATAAAGGGCCCTCGACCAAGGCTTCAGAATATAAACTCTCTCTACGTCTCAAAGCTCTTCTGCTCTCGCGCTTCGCCTTGGAATCCTTCCAACTCGAGCCGACGACGTCCCGCTGCTCCGAAAAAGTCGATCTACCCCGGACGTCGGTAAAAGAGCTATTTAAAAGTTTACTGTACTTAATTCTGTAATCCTTTGTAAACTATTTTGCGCCTAATATAGAATTGCCCAAAGTAAACGGTCAACGACCGTGGGCCTTGGAGTAGGAGTCGACCCAGGCTCCGAACCAAGTAAAAACGACTGCTTCTCTGTGTTATTGTTTTCTTTCCGCTGTGCACTTGCTCTTAATTTTCCGAAAAACGAATACCGATATTCACCCCCCCCCTCTATCGGTTCTATCAATCCAACAAAGTCTACCAGCCGTCCCCGAGCTAGGCGACTTCCAGCAGGATCTGGGTTACCAGCGGGCTAGGAACATCCTGGCCGGCATGGAGTTTAACGGCCCCAGCCTAGTGTAGAGTGACAAACTCATGTACTGGGCTGGGCTCAGCTCTAAAGCCACCAGCATAAGTCACAGCCTCGGTAAGCTTATATTTTTATAGATGCTTGTTAATTTTAACTAATACTTTGTTGCTTTTGTATTGCAGAGGACGTCATGTTGTCCCGGGAGATGAACTGGCTCCTCAAATGGGAGCAGACCAATGAATAGGCCCTCGCCCCTCCCCTAGCCCCCACCTCCCCGGTGGTCGACGTTGTTGAAGACTCAGAGGAGTCAACATAGTAGCTCGAGGACCAGGGAATGACAAAGTAGTCCGAGGACCAGGGGACGACAGAGCAGTCTGAGGACTATGGGGCGCCAGAGCTGCCAGATAACCAAGGGGTTAACCCCTCCCCCGCGCTCATCGAGATGGGAGGGGATGAGGAAGATCCAGCGTCTTAGGCTAGCCCATCGACGGCTGAAGCAGCCGGGAAGCTGAGGCGGAAGCGACTTGCCAAGCGGTCGGCTATTCAGAGGAGGTTAAGGAACTTTACACCTCCCATGCTCCCAACTATCCCCGAGGAGGAGGAGGAGGACACACTGCCTATCTCTAAGTGCTTTAAACAGGTGACCTCTCCGTCTGCAGAGCATCAGGTCGCCATCATCACACCGGCCAGTCCCTTCGACGTCTCAAAAGGCAAGCGAGCGGTGCCGGTAGAGCGCCGGTTGATAAGTGATCGCCTGTGCCGGAGGGCACAATTGATGGAGGAGGCGGCTTCTAGGGGGCATCAACTGGTGCAACTGAAAGAGGTCTATACAGAGGGTCGTGCTTCTAAGGGGGCGTCCAGCTCTGAGGAGGACGTCCCGGGCCCCTCTACGGTGCCCTTCAATGCACCTACCATCCAGCTCATCCCCCGCTCCAGAGACGTACCCTCTTCACGGAGCCGTGATTACACGCCGAGGAGCCGAGGTGACTCGAGAGGGAGGGCCTTGAGTGCCTCGGCTGGGCCCCTAGCCAACCTACACGACCTGAAGGTAAAGGTACCTTTTTTTCTTTGTTATCCTTGCTCATGCTTTCTAATTCCCCTCATTCTTTGTTGCAGGCCGCTTACGACTGCATCGTCACAGGTTGCCAGTTGTATTCTAGATGAGAGATCGAAACCCTAATCCGCAGAGTAGTCGAATCTGAGGTAGAGGTCCACCGTGCCCGCAGGGGGGGCCTCATGCAGGCGGAGGTCAGCAGAGCCCTCAGGGCTAAACTGGAGTACTACATGGACTCCCTGTTGGCCTCCAAGTCTGCTCTGCACAGTTCTCACCACAGGGAGCACTTCTTAAACGAGCTGATGATGACCCTCACGAACGAGGTGAGTCACCTATCTCAGGGGATGAAGTGCTCCAAGGAGTAGGAGGCTAAGTTGTCAGAGGAGCTTCGCCTCCGACGAGGAGAGTCAAAACAAGGCAAGCTACAACTCTGAGAAACCAAAGAGCAACTCGAGAAGACCCAGGCTACCCTAGACCAACTATCCAAGGAGGCGGGCGAGCTAAAGACTGCCCGGGACCAAGCCTTGGATGCATTGAAGACATATAAGGTTGATGAGGAGTCCCGGCAGGTGGAGGCAGAGGTAGCGTTCAAGGTCTGATTCCTCCAACCGGATGAGTTCGGGGACCTCCTGGTCAGCCAAGTGCTGAGACGGTTGAAGCAGGGCTTCAACGGAGCAGTCCAGCAAATCAAGCGGGCAGGAGTTTTGAAGCCGGACGCTGACCTCGGCTTTCTCAAAGTCAGCAAAGCCTAGGATGAGCTGCCTCTTGAGGAGAAAAAGTTGTAGTTTGCTTGTCTTCATATTTTATATTTTGCATGCTTTCCTTTTCGTTTATTTTTTCTGATGTATTCCAGATGTAATCATCCAGATTGAATGAATCATTTTTGCATGATTTTATCTTGAGTATTCTGAGGATGTCCTTCTCTGGAATGTATATGCCTTTTGCCTCCTTTTCTTTTATTCTTTGGTGTTTTGTAAAAATGTACTTTGAATTGAATGACATGCTTCTGCCTTCTGAGTTGTTGTCATGTTACCTCTAGCGAAGGGACGAGCTGTCGTAGCAATGGGGAGGTGACGTCTAGCTCAGCGGCCGCAAGGAGAGAACGAGGCTAAGGAAGCGTCCCTCCAATGGAGGAGAGCTCGAAAAAAGAGCGACATAGCCCCCAGCTTCCTCGGCTGAGCCTAATAATCATACCGCTAATATATACTTGTCTTTTGTATTTCCATCGGATGTGATCCTCAATGTACTCTATTCATAAATAAAAGAAAACTTGTCGCCTATGTGTTGCGTGTTCCTTGGTAATAATTCCACTTCATGCTTGTTTTCCATGTATGATGGTGTTCTTCTATATCTCGTTGCCCATCTGCTGGCTTCCTTCCTCATATATGTAGATGATATCTAATACAATGGGAGAGATGAGAATTCAGCGCGTTGCAAATCATCGGCGTAGGCAAGGACAGGGCTCGACCTGCTCAACAACTTGTCAAGGCCAACTTATTCTGAATGTCAGCAGACCTTCCTCGGGGTCATGATTAAGGTTAGTAGCCACTGGTCGGATATAATCGGCCACACGACCAGGTCTACTCATCTCGGGCATCCGCAGCACCACGAGATGGTAGGAGGCTATGCTCCTCCTGATCGGGCATCCGTAGCATCACGACCAGACCTACTCATCTCGGGCATCTGCAGCACCATGAGATGATAGGAGGTTATGCTTCTCTTGGTCGAGTATACGCAGCACCGCGACCAGGCCTACTCATCTCTGGCATCCGCAGCACTAGGAGGTAGCAGGGTTTTGGCAGCTCCTGGTCGCACCACGACTAGGCCTACTCACCTTGGGCATCCACAGCACTGTTGGGGCAATCGACCCTGAGATGATCTGGAGGATCATGATATTTTGATGTGTGGGCAATATGGCTAAGTTAAGATTTGTGTTGTTCTCATATGTGTACATGAGTGTGCAGGTGTACAGGTACATATGGACTTGGTTGATGTCTTCAGGTGAAGGATGACATGGCGGCAAGCTGGAGGTTTGCGTGCACATCCGAGAGACCGTTGGATAGCAGAGATGATAAGCCGAGGGACGCGGACTTCGAGGCGTACGTAAAGGGTGGCATGGAGGCAAGCTGGAGGCTTGCGTGCGCATCCCAGGGACGAGGGCCAAAGATGAAGAGGGTGTGAAGGCAACAGTCAAGACTGCTGGTGAAGAGTCAACTGAGTTGTAAGGGTCTGAGTATGAGTGTATCTACTCAGGGGCTAAGCCGGGAGGGTTTGAGTGCGGAGAGACTTGTACTCGGGAGTAAAACCCTAGGCTTAGGTGTGTACCAGTCGACTGTCATGGGGGCAGTCGACTGGTGTTGACTGGAACAGCCTGGCAGATTTGAACGTTGTACTGTAACGGTCAAATCTGAGTGGGACCAGTCGACTGCCCCAGGGGCAGTCGACTGGTAGCGAATGTTTCAGATTCGAGCCTTATTTAAAGGGGCACGTTTCCTACTAACTCGCTTGAAGAAACTCGCTTGGGAAAAGTGAGTTAGTAGTCTATTGTGATCAGAGGGCTTCCAAGGTGTTGTGGCCAGGTTTCTCCACCCACAAGGAGTGACAGATCTAGCCGGAGGTTATCCAGGGATTGATCCACCGACGCATTCTTGGATTAGTCACCCGACCGGGGTGGATACCAAGTAAATCAAGGTGTTAGCAGTGTTTTATTTCTTATTTACTTTGCATATTATTGTTTCCGCTGCGCTAACGACTTTGTAGAGATCAAAACGACGAAAAAGTGCTATTCACCCCCCCCCCTCTAGCACGCCTAAACGATCCTTCAGTTGGTATCAGAGCTAGGACCGCTCTTGATTGGAATAACCACCAAGGGAGCAAAGCAAAGCTAGAGGGAATGATGGAAGACAAACTTGGGGAAGATATAAACTCACCACCACCGTATGAGCATGAAGAATTCGATCATTGGAAGACAAGGATGGAAAATTGGCTAGGGATGGATTGGGAATGTACAATGATCATTGAAGACCCATTCAAAATCCCCAAGGATAAGCATGGCAAGAGGCTTCGCCCCAGATATTGGACCAAGGAGCAACAAGAACAAGCAAGGGCCAATGAGAAAGTAATCAATATTTTGGTCAATATTTTACCTACTAATATTTTGGGTAATGTAGGGAATTATAGAAATGCATATGAGTTATGGGATAAATTACAAAAGTGTCACGAGAACCCTACACAAACTCAAGGAGTAGAGGAGCCCAAAGAAATAAGCTCAAGTGCCCAAAAAGACCAAAGAAAAGAAGAATCATCAAGTGAAGTGGAGGAAGTGAGTGAAAATGGATCCACCTCATCCGAAGAAGAAGAAGAAGAAGTATTAATATCAAGGGTTGAGGGGGAGGAGAGACCTCATCCTCACAAGAGCAAGAGAAGACTTCCAACTCCACCAAAGTCAAGTCAAAAGAGCATATCATATGCTTTGGGTGCAATAAAAAGGGGCACTACAAGGATAAGTGCCCACTAAGTAAAAAAGGAGGTAATTCCTAAGCTCAAATCCATTCAATTTAAATCTAATATGGGTTGTAGGAATGAAGAAGCTCAAAACAAAAGAAGGAGAATTCGATGCTTCACATGCGGGGAGCTCGGGCATTATCATACAAAATGTCCAAGAAGTGGAGAGCTCAAGAAGATGGAGCACCTTAGGAAATGGGAGAAAGAGGAAAGGAAGAGGAGCACTCATCAAGGGGAGCCCCAAGGGTAAGGGAGGTAACCTCTAACTCTACTCATGCTTCAAATTCTTCCATGATTGCTCAAAATGTTTGCATGAATGATAGAATTAATAACAATTGCTTGTCCATTCGTGTTTTTGGTTTTAAATATCATGATAGGAATAGAAACAATTTTGTATGTCAAAACACCAAAAATTCTATGATGCATGATAAATCTAGGAACTCTAGGAATAAGGACCAAGGCATAATTCTAAGAAAGGGAGAAATATGCCTAGAAAAATAGGAAGATCTAGAAATGATCAAATTAGGTCTAGTGATCCTAAGGTTAGGGAGTTAGAAAAGAAAAATCAAGTTTTAAGAGCAAAACTTGATCAATTAGAAAGAAACCTAGGTAGAGTCATTCAAGGGTCTAAGAGATTGAACATGATATCAAAGGACCAAAATCATAGGAATGGTAGGTCGGGTTTAGGATACCATCCTAGGAGGGTTAATGTTGATAAAATATCATATTCAAGGATGTCCTATAACTATGGTAGGGAAAAAGTAAAAAATGGCAAGGAAAAGTCATTTAAAGGAAAAGAAAAGAAATTGACTAAAGAAAAGGTCTATAGGGTTAAGAGAGTAATAGTGGAAGGTCAAGAAGCACCAGAGGAGCACCGGTGTGGTCTTGCCTTTATAGAAGAGTTACCTAGGGAGGTAACTAGGGCTAGGAGCTCAAGGGAGAGCTCTAGAAGCCAAAATGGGGTCTATGGTCAATGGATCTCAGGTGGTTTCCTTCTAGGAGATTGAAGAAGACTATAGGGTGTGCCAAGAGGTTTAAAAGGCTAAGGTTGGTCTTAATCCTAGGGAATTTGCACACTAAAGGGAGATTTATGGAATAAAAGGAAGAAATTGGAATTTTAATGGAGGAATTGATTTTAATGCCTAACTACCATATAAATTGATGCTAAGAATCGATTATGAACGAGTATGGGAAAAAGCATCAAGGTGAGGTCCAAATTAGAACTTTTGGGAAGGGTTTCATGATATTTTTTGGAGAAACTCGAAGGTTGTACCAATCTTGGGATTTGGGATGACTTTGACTGAAATAGTATTTTTTTTTCCAAGTAAATACAGGATCATAAATCTCCCCATAAGAATTCATAATTTTTGGGAATTTATGGAATTAGTTATACATTTCTGAAGTTCGGATTGGTAAGCTGAAAATCAGACACCAGTCGACTGCCCGGAGGATAATTACACTCTGGCCCAGTCGACTGCGAAAACCCACAGAATATAATTACACTCTGGCCCAGTCGACTGCCCCAGGGGCAGTCGACTGGTACGCGGGTTTTATAAAAGGAAAGGGCGCACCGGGGAAAGCAAAACCCTAGGGTTTTGGCTACTTCCCGGCGTTCTTCACCTCTCCCAAGCTTCTCCTTTGATCTTAGGCTCTTCCAAGCCCTAGAAATCCTTTCTAAGTCATCCCCCAACCTCGATCTACTTCTAGGGTTTGCTAAAACCTCATCTTTTCAAGCCACACTCTCAAACTCAAGTCAACATGAGAAGAATGAAAAGGTATTGCGTTTTAAGGTTCATTTTTCTCGATTAAACCATGTTTTGACACTAATATGACATTTTTGTGTGTATTCCTTGATGTTTTTCCTTTTTGGGGGTGGTCTTGGCATGCATGGGTATGTATGAGTTTTAGGATGGCTTCTAAGAGATCTAAGGTTGAAGGGTCATCCCGACAGAGTCAGGAAGAGTCCAGGTTTAGGTCCCTGGAGTGTAAAAAGCATTTTGAAGATAATGAATTTGTGGTAATGAATTGCAGATACCTGAACAAGACTTTCTTCCAAGAAAAGCCCCCCCCCCAGTTGGCTGAAATGATTACTCATTTTCAGCTGGATCAGCTGGTTTACTGCCAACATGACATAGACATTGACTTATGTTCAGAGTTTTATGTAAATTTGACCTGTATTGACTCTGATAACAATTTGTATGAGTCTCGATTTGCTGGTATTCCTATCCCCTTCTCTGTCATGGGTTTAGCCGGGTTCCTCCAGTGTAGGGTATCCAACAATGCATCTGTTTATTTTCCTACTGTTGTTGAACCCTTAGAGTTTCCTGGAGTCACTATTGATCACATTCACATGCATTATTTTAGAAGACATAGGAATGACTCGGAGCGTCTTTTTGATGCTAAACCCATGCGACCATTAAGCCATGTCTTGTATAAGGTCGTTATCGAGTGCATCTTGCCTATTGTCACCAAGGGGAGGTCTAAGGTCAGACTCCCACATTTGATGATGATGTATGCTTTAGAGAGGAGGTTGGACATTGATGTCTCCCTACAGGTTTTTAGTGTCATCTGTCATTCTTCCCATAGTGTCAATGGGAAGATATATATGCCCTTTTGTCACATCCTGACCGAGTTTCTCCATTTGTATTTTGGCATCCGTGTATGTAGTGGTCAGGTCAGACACCTGTCAAAGGACTATGATCAGATTGGCACGCGCCAATTGTCCTTGGCAGGTATTGAGTGTAGACAGGGAGCATTTGTTTGGAGGGAGCGCCCGGAGGCAGCTGACGCAGATGAGGAGCCCACCGAGCTGGTCACACGTGCAAAGCTCATCCAGCTTCAGTCAGATGTCCACGGGCTCCATGAGGATGTTCACACCATCCAGGGGATGTTCAGAGCCTCCAGCAGGGCCAGACAGCGACTCAGAGGGAGGTGCAGGGCCTCACAGAGTTTTGTCAGGGATTCATGACCAGGCAGGAGGACATGTATGAGATGATGCAGCGGTGGGATTTAGCATATCAGGGTCCTCCTCCTCCTCCTCCTCCTCCTCCAGGCGCCGAGATGTAGTCACCTTGATTTGGTGGTCTAGTGTTGAGAGTGTTATGCTTTGTTGTTTTATTATACCTCTCAAACGCTTTATATTCTGATATTTGTATTTATCTGGATGACTTCTAGCCTTTTGGCCCTAGGTACTCTTCTGGTGTTTAGTTGATTGACAAATTTTATGACTCCATGTATTATGCACTTTCTTTATGCTACCTTATTAAGATCTTGTCTTATATTGATAATGTTTGTGATTTTAAGTGCTAATCTATTGCTAAAACATTTTGTTTTATTTTATGATCATTCTATATATGTTCATGATATGATGTGAAATTTGTATAGTATTATATTATCTAATATGATTTGGTTGAAAATCATATAATGATTTCATATATAGAAGGGATGATCAATTGAACCCAAACGTAAAAGAGGGGGAGTTATTGTCAAAATGAAAATATCTATCTGAAAGAGGGAGTTTGGGAATCATTTTAAATGTCAAGAAGAAATGATAAAAGGTGGCAAACATAGGATATCATGATTAGGAGTCAAACTTGAAACAAAATTGCTACAAATTGAGAAGTTTAGAATTTGTATCAAAAGTCAAGCACGATTGATGTTTTTCATGAACCAAATTTTTCTAGGGTAGGGAATACCTTAACAATCGTGCTTGCAAAGTTTTACATTTTTTCAGAATTTCTGGAATTTTTTATTCGTTTCTGAATTTCGGCTGAAATTCTGAAAAGCTGCGTATCAGTCGACTGCCAGGGTCGCAGTCGACTGGGAGTGAGGGCAGTGTGTATTTTTCTGGTTTCTGAGAGGTTTTTCAGAAACATGGGTCAGTTATATTTGGCACCAAGGGTAGGGTTGCTTGGGGCAATCTTTTGATGGTGTCAAAGGGGGAGAACTTGGGTGTTAAGTTAGGTTTGGGTTGAAACTTAACTTAGGTTTGGTTATAAAACTTTAGAGTTAAGATGGGAGAACTTAACTTTGGGATTAGCAATAAGAATTGAAATTTGGGAGAAAGCATAGGTTAAGGGGGAGTTTGCCTCTTATGTGTTATGCTTGAATTTCAATTGCTTTTGCTATTATTATTGCTATATGTTTACCTAACTTAACATGTTGCCACACATCAAAAAGGGGGAGATTGTTGGGGCAATCGGCCCTGAGATGATCTGGAGGATCATGATATTTTGATGTGTGGGCAATATGACTAAGTTAGGATTTGTGTTGTTCTCATATGTGTACATGAGTGTGCAGATGTACAGGTAAATATGGACTTGGTTGATGTCTTCAGGTGAAGGATGGCATGGAGGCAAGCTGGAGGTTTGCGTGCGCATCCGAGGGACCGTTGGATAGCAGAGATGATGAGCCGAGGGACGCGGACTTCGAGGCGTACGTAAAGGGTGGCATGGAGGCAAGCTGGAGGCTTGCGTGCCCATCCCAGGGACGAGGGCCAAAGATGAAGAGGGTGTGAAGGCAACAGTCAAGACTGATGATGAGCCGTTGTACTGTAACGGTCGAATCTGAGTGGGACCAGTCGACTGCCCCAGGGGCAGTCGACTGGTAGCGAATGTTTCAGATTCGAGCCTTATTTAAAGGGGCACGTTTCCTACTAACTCGCTTGAAGAAACTCGCTTGGGAAAAGTGAGTTAGTAGTCTATTGTGATCAGAGGGCTTCCAAGGTGTTGTGGCGAGGTTTCTCCACCCACAAGGAGCGACAGATCTAGCCGGAGGTTATCCGGGGATTGATCCACCGACGGATTCTTGGATTAATCACCCGACCGTGGTGGATACCAAGTAAATCAAGGTGTTAGCAGTGTTTTATTTCTTATTTACTTTGCATATTATTGTTTCCGCTGCGCTAACGACTTTGTAGAGATCAAAACGACGAAAAAGTGCTATTCACCCCCCCCTCTAGCACGCCTAAACGATCCTTCAAGCACCACGAGGTAGTAGGGTTTTGGCAGCTCCTGGTCGGGCATATGCATCACCACGACTAGGGCTACTCAAATTGGGTATCCGTAGCACCACAATGTAGTAGGGTTTTGGCAGCTCCAGATCGGGCATCCACGGCACCATGACCAAACCTACTCACCTCGGGCATCCACAGCACTATGAGGTAGTAGGGTTTTGGCAGCTCCTAGTGGGGCATCCGCAGCACCACGACCAGACCTACTCACCTTAGGCATCCGCAACACGGCGAGGTGGTAGGGTTTTGGCAGCTCCTGATCGGGCATCCGCAGCACCATGACCAGGCCTACTCACCTCGAGCATCCGCAGCACCACGAGGTAGTAGGGTTTTGGCAGCTTCTAGTCAGGCATCCGCAGTACCACGACCATGCCTACTCAACTTGGGCATCCGCAACACCGCGAGGTAGTAGGGTTTTGGCAGCTTCTGGCCAGGCATTCGCAGCACTACGAGGTAGTAGAGTTTTGGCGGCTCCTGGTCGAGCATCCGCAACACCATGATCAGACCTACTCACCTCGGTCATCCGCAGCACCACAAGGTAGTAGGGTTTCGGCATCTCCTGGTCGGGCATCCGCAACACCATAACTAGGCTTACTCAATTCGAGCATCCGCAGCACCGCGAGGTAGTAGGGTTTTGGCAGCTCCTGGTCGGGCATCCACAGCACCATAAGGTAGTAGAGTTTTGGCAGCTCTTGGTCGGGCATCCGCAGCACCACGACCAAACCTATTCACCTCGGTCATCCGCAGCACCACGAGGTAGTAGGGTTTTGGCAGCTCCAGGTCGGGCATCCGCAGCACCACGAGATAGTAGGGTTTTAACAGCTCCTGGTTGGGCATCCGCAACACCACGACCAGACCTACTCACCTCGAGCATCGACAATACCACAAGGTAGTAGGATTTTGGCAGCTCCTGGTTGGGCATCCGCAGCACCATGACCAGGCCTACTCACCTCAGGCATCCGCAGCACCATGAGGTAGTAGGGTTTTGACAGCTCCTGGTCGGGCCTCCGCAGCACCACGACCAAGCCTAATCAAGTCGGGCATCCGCAGCACCACGAGGTAGTAGGGTTTTGGCAGCTCCTGGTCGGGCCTCCGCAGCATCACGACCAGGCTTACTCACCTCGGGCATCCGCTGCACCACGAGGTAGTAGGATTTTTAAACAATGGCTTTGGGTCTTCTTGGTGAGACATCTTGTTCATTTCATGATTGAAACTGCAAGGCAGTAGAAATACATAAGCAAGTACATATTGTATCTCACAAGTTTCACCGAGTGCGATATGGCTGGATATAATTGGCATGTCATGGCCTCTCTAGCTTCTTGCCCTTGTCATCTTGTAGATAGTAGCTACCTCCGGCGAGTTTTTTTTATGATGATGTAGGGTTCGCTCCACTACGACTCGAGCTTTCCGGGATTGCCAACCGGCTTGATTCTCTTCCAGACCTTGTCTCCAACTTGAAAAGCTCGGCCGATTACTCGGCGATTGTATCTTTGCTGCATATGCTGCCTATATGCCACTAGTTGGGTACCTACTTTGTCTCGTACCTCTGACACCAGGTCCAGGTCAATCAGTCATTCTTGATCATTGTCTTCTTTATTATAGTGCTGCCGCTGGATGGACTCCTCACCGACTTCCACTGGAATTACTGCCTCCGCTCCATATACCAAATTGAAAGGACTCTGGCCTGTTCCTTCTCTTGGAGTGGTGCGGTAGGACCATAGAATGTTAGGGAGTTCATCGACCCAGCTACCTCCGATGTGGTCCAGCTTTATCTTGAGCCCCCTGATGATTTCCCGGTTGACGATTTCTACTTGGCCATTGCCTTGGGGGTATGAGACTGAAGCGAAGGCTTGGTGAATTCCTAGCCCTTCACACCATTCTTTGAGTTTGTGCCCTGCAACTATCTACCATTATCAGACACTAACTTGTGAGGGATGTCATACCTACAGACGATGTCCTTCCACAGGATCTTCATCACTGCACCTCCGTGATGTACGCGAGAGGCTCAACTTCCACCCATTTGGAGAAATAGTCCACCAGAACCAGCAAGAACTTCTTCTGTTGGGGCCCGATTGGAAATGAACCTACAATGTCCATCCCCCACTGATTGAATGGGCAGGAGACTGTGCAGGCTCGAAGCAGCTCAATCGGGCGATGAGTGATATGTTGATGCTTTTGACAGACCTCACATCCAGCGATAAACTTAAGGGCATCTGCTTGCAGCGTTGGCTAAAAGTATCCAGCCAGGATGATCTTCCTAGCTAGGGATATGTTAGGATGGATAATAAAAGTCTTGCTTTTGGTATAAGAACATCTACATTTTGAAAGAGAATCACAAATCACAGGTTGCATGTTTATATTAGTATATGCACAAAATGTCTCAACCTTTGCATTGTAGATAACATGGTGTGTGATGATGCACAGAAGATCATGTTATCAATTCCTTGCAGAGTATAAGTAAGAGGCTCACAACCGAGATAGAGTTAGACAAACTATCGGGATGGTTATAGTGTAATTATGTGTGGTTTGTCTTAACCATAAAATTACACTAGTGTGCGTTATGTGCATTGAGTAGGACCAAAATAGAGGTCATCCATTTTATACTGACTATATAATTGGATTAGACCTCGGTTTTTTTATGAAGTACAATCTCTAAATCCTGATATAATAACGGGCACGTGTATTTAATTATTGTTTCTTTGATTTACCAATGGACGAGATTTATTCTGCTAAATCGATAGACCCGGTAAGTTGAAAAATAATATTATCTACATGGTGCGTCGTTGATTATTGACAAAATCCATGTCATGGTGAGTCAGGATGATGATGCCCCCTTGATGAGCTCATAAGGTTCATCATGTTAAATCTTGCAAGTGGACTATGGTCCAACATGATGAAAAGGTTGAGTGGTACTAGTCAAGGATCAAGAGGTTGATTAATTAAAATTGTTAGTAATTTAAATTAATCGACGGATATTCGATATCTTAAACACGAGGAGATGGATGTGCTCATAATAGGTGGAGCCTATATGAAAATATGGGGGTTAGTAAGGAAGTTCAATGGGGATCTTTTAGTGGAATGGATCTCCATTAATGGATCGGATTTGGATCCATTAGCGGGCCAAGACCCAACACCTCCTCATGGTCCCTATCGTAGCCCTATATATACCCCATAGGAGTCATGAAACCAAGGCTAATTGATCATCCAACAACACAAGCCTAAAACCCTAAACCCCTCCCATATTCTCTCTCCTAGGGCAACTCTTGCGCCGGGCATAGTGGAGGAAGAAGGAGGCTCTCTCTTCAATTTCTTCCTCCATCAGTTCCTTCTCTTTGGCGTGGAGCCTCGACCAGGTCTAGGAGAGTTCGGCGAGAGGTGGAAGAAAGGGAAAAGACCCACCGGTGGCAACCTTTTGTTGCGGTTTTGCGGCGCCGACGGTGAGGAGAAGAATTCTAATTCTTTTCTCCTTCTTCTTCCCGGTTTCTTCTTCCTTCTTCATCACCACTTCTTCCTCGGCGTGCACAAGCAAGGAGCAACAGAGAGAGGTGGTCGGTGGACGGAAAATAGGGTGGTTTTATCCCTTGTTGGCGACGGCGACATTGAAGAAGGAGGGTAGGGTTTCGGCGGTTTTGTGGGGAAGAAGGAGGTTATCTCAACTTCTTCTTCCATCTTCTTCATCTTCCTATCTTCCTACACCTCAGTTCCCTTGTGGCCGGAGCTCCTTGGATGGTGGCTGCCGACAGCGCAAGGTGGAGGTGAAGGAGGAGGTGGTCAGCGCAAGGAAACCCTAAGTGCTAGGGTTTGGTGTTGACGCATGCAAGAGGTGATAAGGAGGTGATCTTGGCAAGATTTGGTGACTCCGCATCTTGGTAGCTCGTTGCCCACACGACGTTCAAAGGGGAGGGTCATACGGTAGAAGACTGGGAGGTAAAAGATGAGGTATATCTCTCTTGGCTCCTCTTTGTTTTCTTTGTTTTTTCATGTAATATTATGTTATTATATGTGTTTTAATTAATTATCATAGTTTAATTAATTGTTAATTAATATTGATAATTAATTGTGTCATGGACCTCGAAAATAAACACAAAAATCGATGATCCATTCGTCGTCTTTTCCGCAGTCAATTGATTCGGAAAGTCACAAGGCCTTACTCTTGAGTTTGGCTAAGTTGTGACTTGAATCAATTAATACGATGACAAGATGGTCGTTTGGGAGATGAGTCTCCATTTGGATTAAATTTTTAATCCGTAGACATGGAGAGGTCTCTCATGTTCGACCCTGTGGTTGCTTAGGAAACTCGTCGAGCCATACCCAGCTGCTTCCCATCAGGATCATCCCCAAATATGGCTCCCGCAAATGTCTTCATGGACTTCTCGCATGATGTAGTCGGCTTCCTCTGGGCTGACACACTTGAGTAATGGTTGGGCAAAGACTCTCTTGTATAGTTGCTCCCCGACCAGCATAAATCTAGAAGCCCGACGGTGAAAGAGTCGAACTCCTTTATCATCGGCCGGCATGACTCTATTGCGTAGGAACTCCACATAAGGCGCCCTCCAATCAAGTAATGCAGCGTTAGTGGCCTCTCCCTCGATCTGAGCCACCGTTCCTTCTATAGCACTGGGCTCGTCCAGTGTCCATGAGGTAATGGAGCTAGCCAACTTGGCTAGCTCGTCCGCTTTAATATTGTCGACCCTGGCGATCTTCTGTAGAACAACCTCGGTGAAAGAGAGCCTCAGTTGTTCATAAATAGTCACATACTTTTGTAGGCGATCATTCTTTATTTCAAATTCGCCTTTTATTTGTTGAACGACGAGCTGAGAGTCCGATTGTAGGATGGCCCGAGCAGCTCCCGCCTACTTGGTTGCTTGTAATCCCACTAGAATCACCTCATACTTGACTTCATTGTTGGTGGCTCGGAAGTGGAGCCGGATGGATAAATGTAATATATCTCCCCTGAGGGAAATCATTAACACTTCAACTCCACTGTGATTCCTGTTGGAGGAACCATCGACGTAGATCTTCCACAGTCCATCAGCTTCGGGCTCCGGAACAGCCTCGAGCATGAAATCAGCAAGAGCTTGTGCCTTGATGGCAGTGCGGGGATGATACTCAATCCCGTACTCGCTCAATTCTATTGTCCACTTGATCAGCCGACCCGAAGCTTTTGGATTGGTGAGGACGCGCCCAAGCAGGCTGTTGGTGAGTACCATAATCGGACGCGCTATGAAGTATGGCCTGAGCTTCCGGGCTATTAGTACCAGCGCATAGGCTAACTTCTCCATAGTAGTATACTGTGTCTCTGCATCCTTTAGGAGATGTCCGAAGAAGTAAATTGGGTACTATACAGTGTCTTCTTCCTTATTGAGCGTCGAGCCCACTGCTTGTTCAGCCGCGGACAGGTAGACGAACAATGTTTCTCCCTCTAATGGCTTGTAGAGGATGGGGAGCTCAGCGAGATATGCTTTCAGATCTGTGAATGCCTTCTCACACTGGTCATCCCAATCGAATTTGACTGCCTTCCTCAAGATCTTGAAAAACAGCAGGGTCCTGTCCGCAGATTTGGAGATGAACCTGGACAGGGTCGTAATTCTACCATTCAATCGATATACGTCTTTGAAGATGTGAGGAGAGGACATGTCGAGGATAGGCTTCACTTTTCTGAGTTAGCTTCAATACCCCTTTACGTCACCATGTACCTGAGGATCCAACCACTCTTCACCCCGAACAGACACTTAGCAGGGTTCAACTTCAGCTTGTTGGCCCTCAAGGTGGCGAACGTCTCTTCCAGATCGGCTATCATGTCTTTCCCCTTGTCTGTCTTGACCAGGATGTCATCCACGTATACTTCAATGTTCCTCCCATCTGGTGACAGAAGACCTTATCCATTATCCACTGATAGGTTGCCCCTGCGTTGCGCAACGCAAATGGCATAACGTTGTAGCAATAGGTCCCATCTGCCGTCACGAAACTGACCTTTTCTTGGTCTTCACGAGCGAGAGGAACTTGATGGTATCCTTGTTAAGCATCCAACATCGAAATAAAATCACAGCTAGAGGTAGAATCTACTAGCCGATCAATCCGAGGTAAGGGGTAGCAGTCTTTAGGGCAGACTTTATTTAAATCTCTAAAATCGATACAGACCCGCCATTTACCCCCATGCTTAGGGACAAGTATTACATTAGTCAAACAAGTCAGAAATTGAACCTCTCTTTTGTGTCCGACCTTCAGCAACTTAGCGACTTCCTCTCTGATAATCTTGTCCTGCTCGAGCGCAAAATGTCTTCGCCTTTGCTTCACCGGGCGGGCTCCGGGGGTTATATGCAAGCGATGCGTGGCCAAGGCTGGGGGGACTCCTTTGATCTCTTCGGTAGCCCACACAAACACGTCCCGATGGTTCTGCAAGCAGCTGATCAGACGACTTCTCAGGTCCGGTGCAAGGTCGGCCGCAATCCTTGTAACTCCTCTCGTCTGTTAAGGATGGATTTGGACCTCTTCACTCTCGACCTCCCTCCATTCTTCCTTGGGTCCCTCCTCCTCTCGAGGGTTGACGAGGTAGATTTGTAGTGCTTCATGAGTCCTTGAGTTCTTGCGGGCTTCCGACCTGACCTCCCCGCTATAGCATCACTGGGAAGCTAGCTAATCCCCTTTGACCTCGGCCACCTGCTTACCCACCGAAAACTTGATTTTTTGGTGGTAGACTGAGACCACCGCCTAGAATATGCTGAGCATTGGGCACCCCAGGATGGCGTTGTAGGACGATAGAGCATCTATGACCATGAAGGGAGTCCTTCTCGTCCTCTCCTGCGTGTCGTCACTCAACGACAGGGATAGGGAGATTTGCCCTATCGGTTGCATTCAGTATCCGGTAAAGTCGAAGAGTGGAGTGGAGACCGGATGTAGCTCATCCTCATCGATTTGCATCTGGTCCAGGGTCGCCTTGTACAGGATGTTGACTGAACTACCTGTATCCACGAAGACGCGCTTAACCTCGTAATTTGCTATGCGTGCGAGAATTACCAGTGCATCTTCATGAGGGGCTTCCACGTCTTCCAGGTCTTCAGGGCCGAATGAGATAACAAGGCACTGGTGTTGGCTACTGCTTGTCCCCATGGCATTGTTCTCTAGCCAACGAGTATGGGCCTTCCTCGCCCGATGAGAGTCTCCTTTGATAGGACCTCCGAAGATCACTCCCACATGGCCCGAAGGAGACCCCCGCACTGGAGCTTTGCCTTTCTTGGGATCTCATTCGGCGGAGAGAGATTGGCGGGGTGCTATCTGTTGGATCGGAGAAAATCGATAGAGGGGGGGTGAATATCGATCGAAGAATTTTGGATTAAAAGTTAGAGCGATTACACAGCGGAAAAACAAAATCAACGCTAGCAAGTTTCTTTTACTTGGTTCGGAGCCTAGATCGACTCCTACTCCAAGGCTCATGGTCCTTGACGGTTTACTTTGGGCAATTCTATAATTCGCACAAATAAGTACAAGAATAGAATATGGAATTGAGTACAGTACTTAAACAAAATTTATACCGACGACGGAAAAGTAACGAAATCTGAGCCGCGGGTCGTCGTTGGCGCTTGAGTCGTGAGTACGGGACTTTCTGGAGCAGAGCGCTTGGAGAAAACAGTTGGACGAAGATGTTCTGAAGCGTTGTGGGTGCACCCCCTTATATAGTAGCCATAGGGGCGCCTGTGTCGATGGGGGTGCCTGACACGTGGCCTCTCCTGCGCGAACTCCAATCCGCAGGCTCGGTCAGCGCTTATCCCCTTCACTGAGGCGCCTGAGCTGATGGGGGCGCCTGTGTTAACCCAGGCACCTGAATTGACTTGGTCCAGAGGCTTCGTGACGGTTTGCTTCGATGTTTTATTTTTGGCCTTGAACTGGGGCGCCCATATCCATACGGGTGCCTAGCCCGGTGAGGCGCCTCACTCCATTGAGGCACCTGAGCTGCAGAGACACCTTTCCTTCGTTCCCTGCAACCAAGGTTAGTTCCAAAACACAAGAAGCAAATATGTTAGTCATTATTTACAGCCTAAGCTGTCTTGGTTCTGACTTTGGGTCTCCCAAATGGAACCCTAGGTCGAACCGACGCCTACTATTCCCTCGCACGGGGAACGTGTCCTCACCTACTCCTCTCAGGAGAGTTTACCTTTTGCCAACCGGCTCCTTCGGTTGGACTTTTGCCCAATCCTCCCGATCAGGTCTTCGTGCCCAGTCCGCGACCAAGACTTCTTGCCCAACTTCCGGTCAGGTCTTCGGTGCCCAGCCCTTTGCCAGGACTTCTTGCCCAATCCTCGACCATGACTTCTTTGCCCAACTTCCGGTCAGGTCTTCTTGCCCAGTCCTTGACTAGGACTTCTTGCCTAGTCCATTGCTAGGACTTCTTGCCTAGTGTTCCGAGGACTTTCCTGCACACTTAGTAAGCTTGTTAGATCACAATAACACCTTAACTTCTGAACCCTTTGCCATTATCAAAACCCAGGTTTGACTTAGGTGCTTCCGGCACCCACACTATCTCCCGACTCCTTCCCTGGAGCACAACCGGGATCGCCGCCTAGATCCGTCTTCTTCTAACTGCCATTTGCGAGGAGAAGGACATCGCCGCGGGGATCTCTGTCGGTACCCCACTTTATTCCACCGCTTCCGTGGCTTGGCGTCCGACAACCTCTTCATCAAGGCATGGCACTCCTCTGTGGAGTGCGTTGTACTGCCGTGGAAGTCGTAGTACTTCTTTGGTGGCTCTGGTTAGGCCGTGTCGACCGTCTCCACCAGTCTCTTCTTACCAGCCTAGTGGTCCTTTCCAAGGCGAGGATCCTTAGCCCGGGCTGGTGCGAGTGGTTCTCTTCTCTCAGGTCGTACCGAGATCTGGGTAGGGACTCCTGCCAGATCTTTGCGGCGGGCGTGCTGCACCTCCTCGATGTTGACATGCTTGACGAAGCGTCCCAGCAAGTCATCGAAGCTGGCGGGTGGCTTCTTCACCAGCGATCGAAAGAATTCACCTTCGGAGAGTCCTTGCGTGAAGGTGTTGATGAGTATCTCCGAAGTAGCCATTAGCACGTCTTGAGTCATTCTATTGAACAGCTGGATGTAGTCCTTCAGCGGTTCTTTCGCCTTCTGCTTGAGGGTGAACAGATTTAACGTCGTCTTCTGGTATCGGCGACTACTGACGAAGTGGTGCAGGAAAGCAGTTTTAAACTCCAGGAAAGAGTTTATAGAACCCTGGGGCAGCCTTTGGAACCATCTCTGGGCGGCCCCTGACAAGGTGTTCAAGAACACCCGGCACTTTACACCATCTGTGTATTGGTGTAGTAGGGCCGCGTTCTCGTACTTGCAGATATGATCCTCTGGACCTGTCTTTCCATCGTAGTCAGCTATTCAAGGACCATGAAATTGCTTGGGCATGTGATCCGTTATGATTTCTGGAGAAAAAGGTGTAGACGGAGCGGAGCTTTCTGGGGGGCTTTGTACCCCTTGTTCTTTCCTAGTCCTTCTTTTTGCCGTAAAGCGCTGAAGGCGATAGAGTTTTCCCTCTCCAGGTCTCCCAAGGAATCTCGCCGGGGCACTGGAGTTGTCATTGCTGGTCCTGCGGGTGGTGAGACTGACCTTCAGTTGCGGGGGTGCGAGGCAGACATTCTTGGAATCTCGTCTTGCCCTGAAGCCGCTCGTCGTGAGGCAGCGTGCTCGATTTGGTGTTGCTCCAACGCTCCCTTGATGGCGTTGGCGACTAGGCGATACAACTCCTCCTTCATCAAGACGATGGGTTATCCCTCTGGATCCGCCATCACGGTGTTCCTTCTGGTGTCTTGATTTATGTTTCTCACAGACGCGCCAAACTTGTTCCGAAAGGGAATCGATGCGGACGGCGAGTCACCGAGGTGCAGGCCACGAGAATGGCGACGAGGAGAAGACGATCACACCCTGCGAGATCAACACGAGAGTTAATGGGAACACATCGGAAGGTTTCCGGCGGAGCCCACTCCGACGTTCAAGTCAGGAATCACAACTATATCAGGAGGACAACGAGGAAGTAGAATTGTCTTAAGTTCGGAAAGCTTACCCTCTTTATCTGGATGTCGAATCACCTTATATACCTGAGGGTTTGGTCACACGTGTCTCCACGTTCTCCTCCACGTTCCTTAATCATCGGTTATATGATAACTTTTAGGTAACGACCGCTGCGATCATTAAAGTCTTAATTTCCGCGTGAAGTGGACAATAATTATCCAATGACTTTCTTGATCTAGAAAGAGGAATTGCTAATTAAAGTTAGGTGATCTGATGTATTGATCTTTAGGCTCTACTCTCCTAAGTTGGTCTCGGGGTGTCCTCTCCCGGGATGCCCTCAGGCGTCCGTCCTCCCGATGTGTTCTCGGGAGCCTAAGGCCGGCCCGACATGACCTTGGGTGTCCGTCCTCCCAAGGTGGTCTCAGGAGCCTAAGGCCCGACATGACCTTGGACGTCTATCCTCCTGAGGTAGTCTCGGGAGCCTAAGGTCCGACATGACCTTGGGCGTCTGTCCTCCTGAGATAGTCTCGGGAGCCTAAGGTCCGACATGACCTTGGGCGTCTGTCCTCCTGAGGTAGTCTCGGGAGCCTAAGGTCTGACATGACCTTGGGCGTCTGTCCTCCCGAGGTAGTCTCGAGAGCCTAAGACCCGACATTACCTCAGGTGTCTGTCCTCTCGAGGCGGTCTCGGGAGTCCGACATCGACGATCGAGTTCGGTGGACCCTGACACGTAGCTTCCCCGTGCCACATGTCAACCTTGGGATGCTCAACCCTATCATTATGTTTTCAATTTATAGGCAGAGAGAAGACCAATATATGTATAACATCTTCATTTTCATGCATCCATTATGCATAGGTTATAATGATTATTATTGTTTGCATCCGTTATAAATAATAATAATAATAATTTATAAGATGGATTACATATTATTAATAACTTAAATTAAATTATATCAAATTACTTTCATTTTAATTTTATATATATATATGTCCCATTTGTAACTTCTAATTTTATATATTTCTTTCCTTTGTAATTTCAATCGAATGTACTTACTTGAATTTTAATTTTACATATTTATTTAATTTTAAAGTTAAATAATATTAGATAATAATTATTATCTAACGTATAAAAGGTCTAAAATAATTAAACCCTTTTAAATCAGAAATTATAAAATAAAATAAGTTTTAGAAATTTATAACGCAGACACGTCGTGATGTGATAATGGTTTTTAGGTGATCTTGATATGTGATGAATTGATGATACAATTGGTTTCCTTTGATAATTTACGACTTCTTCATTTGACTATGTCAAGATACGAGATTTTTTTTATTAATTGTTATTCCAATTCACTCTAGATCTATTTTTTTTCCGATACTTTCTTTCGTACTTAAGATGTTGAATATGTATAACGTTCTAGAAGTGAACAACGTGGATAATAGGTCATTATAATACAACCTTGAACGATGATAAAGGGATGCTCGTGCCTGCGAGATTAACACGAACGTTAAAGGGATACATCGAAAGGAGTTCCGGCGGAGCCTTCTCCGATGCTCGTCTTAATCTCGAAGCGGGCGGCTCATTATTGCCGCCGGTTGGTATACCTTGATCAGCACACCGAGAAAAGGATGCTTCGAGGGAATCACACCGCGTGGCATCAACTTATTCGTCAGAAGATTTCCTGTCATTAATATGTCTCATACGCTCTTAATAAGTGATTGACAGTCATTGATCACAGTACATGAAAACTCGCAAAACTCTTAAGGCTAATTCAAATAGTTACTTCGGTCCCACCACGAATGTTTTAATTCCTAGGATCCAGGAAATAGTTAATGTTGAAAAGTGTTAGCAACATTTTTTCTCTCCCAAAGCGCTACAAGTCCAATTAGTCAGGCAAACTTCCTTTGATCAGACTTAACCAGGGGGCTTGTGATTGGGATGTTAGTTCGAGGCAAACACGTGACTAGAAGAAGCTACGTGGCGTGACTACAAGGGCAGGAAAGAAGTGCCCAAGACCAACTCGGGCGAAGAGTCCACGAGACCAACTCAGAAGTGAAATGTCCAAGATCAGCTCGGGTGAAGAGTGCCCGAGACCAGCTCGGGCTGAGAGTCCCCAAGACTAACTCGGGAGAGCGGAGCTCGAGACCAACTCGGACAGAAGTGTCTAAGACCAACTCGGAAGAGAAGTGCTCGGATCAACTCGGGCGAAGAGTGTCTGAGACCAGCTCGGGCTGAGAGGTCCCGAGACCAACTTGCGAGAGCGGAGCCGAGACCAACTCAGGAGAGAGAGGATAGATGGGGAGAAGTTTATCATTAACGACGATAATGATACACTTAATATACATGAGGATAGTTTCAAGCACCTTCCTCTCCTGAATAGGAAAACTGACAGGTAGTTATGACCCGCAACGCATGATAATAATGATGGATTTAATATGTGCGATAGTCGTTACCAGTATCCCTCAGTGGACAATAGCTAGCAGGCGACCACGATCCATGAGGTGTGAAAACGGGGGGGCTGGTTCGGTTACAGTAATGTGGGAGTGCTTGAAAGAAGGAGATAGTGATTATATAAAGGGCTTAGCCACCTAGGTAAGAAGAGTTAAATCTTCTGAACTCTAGATAGCCTATTCTCCTTGCTCCTCTCCAATCTTGTAGTAATTTCTGACTTGAGTGTTGGAGAGGGCTCTGTCGGAACTCCTTCTAGTGTATCCCTTTAACGCTCGTGTTAATCTCACAAGCACGGGAATCCCCTTGTCATCGCTCAAGGTTGCATCACGGTGACCTGTCGTCCACATCGTTCACTTCCAGAGCATATGATATGCGGTATAATATTTGTTGCATAAGGTGAAATTATTGTATATTATTATCCTTAATAGGTGAATTTATTTGTAAGTTATATAAGTAAATACAATCTGAACTTTTTAAAGTGATCTAACTTATATTTATTGAGTTTTAGATTATTAGATGCGGGTTTAATGTGTAAAACCCTTTAGTCAAATTTGTTATCATCTATGGATTGATAACAGATTGAATTCTTATATAAAGTGGAGGTCCTCAAGAGTTTAGGTATCATCTTGACCTAACTTCTTGTTCCTCATCGACAAGAAATTTTACAACGTCGTCGTCTCCTAAGCCCCTTGTAAGACCTTTCTCTCTCTTCCGCTTCATCTTCTTCCATATGAATTCAAGCCAGCGATGCTAAAGATAAGAATATGACTCTTTTTTTTTTTTGGAAGAAGAATTTTATTTCAAGACATAAAGAAAAACCGTATTAGAAGGGGGGTCAAACCTAACCTTCTAATATGGGATTACAAGTAAGCACCAAATTACATTTAAAGAATTCGAAAGAAATTGTTTTAGGAAAAATTTGTACTGCTCTTCATTTGAAATTCATCAACCAAAGCCGTAAGATTCTTCAGCCAAAGCCGTAATATCATAGCAACATCCAAACAAGCCAAGTCAGTCAGCCAGGTAAAGACAATCTTCAAACTAGTACAGAGCAGCCAAGTGAAGAGCACTGAAGCCAGCCCTGCCCCTTTTAGCGTACAGATACATTGATAGAATTCCAACAAAATTTTCGATACAGCTAATCTCTGAAAATTAACCCATAAAACTCTGTTCATTTACAGTATTCAGCTTTGCATATCTGAACCATATATAGAAATTATCCGAAAACTATTTGGAACCTTTCATATATTAGAAAACCTTTAATTCTGATACTATGTATCCGAATTGGCATTCCAGAAAACCATTCTAGTTCCATAACAAAGACCATTCCAGAATTTTACAACAAGATATCATCCAGTTCTGTATCAAAATTCAGTAGTTTTCAGACTCATCAGACTATATCAGAAGAAGCCAGGATATTGCTAATGTCAAATCTTTGCAGCCCTCATCAAAGCAAACTTTTTAGAGCTCTCTCTGAGAATCAGTTTTGTATTTTTTCCATCCTTTATCTAATACAGAAACCTTTTGAAATATTATAAGCCAACTTGATTTCCATATCAAAAACATTAAAGTATAACGGCCGAAGATCCAAAACAGCAAATACCATATAGTTACCTTAAGCATAATTTTTCTGGAAACCTGAATTTGAGACGATAAACCAAGACATTTTTGCTTCCAAGGTAAACAGAACTGTAGAACATTTGATTTTTGCTGGAAATCTTGGCCTTCAGGAGGCACATGCTATCAGCAGAACGTCCTCAAATCACTTGAAACATTTTGCGAATAAATCCATTTCCCCAGACCGCCTCCCAGAACTAAGGGGAACAACAATGACACCTTTGCTTGCAGCTTGCTTGCAGATATAATGTAATCTGTATATCAAAGTAAGTCCGAGGCTTAGGTAACTATTGTTGATAAGAGTTTCTCTCAAAGGAGCAGAGAGACAGTTTAGCATAGTTTTCTAGAGACCATGATATAAGGCAGACCAAGCCTATCCAATTTGCATATACCAAAGAGAGCTTTATCTATCTCTGTGGGAGCCAGGACTCTGCCCGTAGGAAAAGAAAAGGCCTGATTTGCAAGGTAATCTGCAGCTGCGTTAGCTTCCCTGAACACATGTGTTAAATGAACCTGATATTGTTTCAGAATGTATCTAATTTTTAAAATTAGGTTACGATATTCCCAAGATATGGTTGAGGATAGAAGAATTTTCAAAGAAACTGCGGAGTCAGATTCAAGCCAAATTGGAAAATAATGTTTGCTTACACATAATTCTAGCCCCATTAAGATTGCAGTTAGCTCTGCTTTGACATTTGAACCCATTCCAATCATTCCAGCTTTTGCTAATATGATATGCCCAATATAATCTCGTATGATAACTCCATAAGAAGCAGGCCCTGGATTACCTCTAGAATAGCCATCTGTATTCAGTTTAAAGCTGCCAAATTTTAGTTTTCTCCATGGGATCATAGAGATAGTAGTTCGGACAGAGTTTTTTATTTGTAACCCCAAGGATTGAGCAACTTCTTTAAGGCCTTGCCAATGTTTTTGTTTGATCAAACCTGCTTCCATACACAAACGTATATAGCTGATAACATTCCAAATTATTCTATTTGCCTTCGGTTTGAAGCCTCGGTGTTTTGAGTCATTTCTAGCGCTCCATAAATTCCAAATGACTAAGAAAGGAATAACCTCCTTGATATGACCATCCTTCGACCAAGCCAAATTTCCCTTCCAATTATCTAGAATTTGGTATCTATCCACACCAAATAATTGTGAGAAATGATGCCATGATTCTTTAGCAACCTCACTATCATAAAACAGATGGTTCCAAGATTCCACGGAGGAACAACATTGACATTTGGACGCAAGAGATAGCCCTCTATCCTGTAATATCTCATCTAAAGGCAATCTTTTCTGTAAAAACCTCCAAACAAAAATAGAGGTACTTGGATAAAGCAGTTTACTCCAGCAGGCTCTCCATATCAGCTTAGGTTCTTGTACATTTCTAATTCCATTCCAAGCCGACTTGAGTGAGAAATTACCATTAGCTGTAGGGGTCCAAACAATACGATCTTCTACTAAATAGTTATCTTTCTCCTCTATGGGAGGAATAGCAGTCATCTTGATTTCCTCCACCATCTCAGTTGGTAAAACCTTTTGAAGTTTAACATCATTCCAGCCCTGGTTGTTGATGAACTCAGCGACTTTGCAAAGAGGATTTCCAATAACTTCCCAGGATTTATATAATGGACCATGATTTAACCAGGTGTCAAACCAGAAATTCAATTCACCCTTACCAATAATCCATCCTATGTTTACCTCTGCTAAGTTTCGGATATTTAACATTCGGCGCCAACAGGGGGAGGCTTTACAATTTAGTGGCACCACATTAGGAGTTGTTGTCTTGCAATACATTTTGAATAGAAAAGAAGCCCATAAAGTTTTTTGTTCTCTAAATCTGAACCATAGTTTTATAGCAGTAGCAGTGGCTACATCTGAAAGTTTTCTAATGCCCAGTCCACCTTCCAATTTTGGTCTACATACCTCTGCCCATGCAATCCAATGTATCTTCTTTTTGGAGTTTGTCATTCCCCAAAAAAAATTTGCAAACAACATTTCAATTTGGTGCAAAACCGAAAATGGTGGTAGTAATACTTGTAAAGTATAGAAAGGTAATGAAGATAGTACACTCTGTATGAGAAGAAGTCTACCACCATGTGTGAGCCTGTTGACGTTCCATCCAAAGAATTTTTTCCTTACTTTCTCAATTAAGGGTTGGAAGTAGCTTATTTTCTTTTCCCAGCCACAATAGGAGCACCTAAATATAAAAAAGGAGAATATCCTTCCGAAAAGCTAGTGATCGAAGCAATTGCATTTTTCCTGACTTTGGTGATACTTTTAGCAGGAAAGAACATACTCTTCCCAGCATTAATAGCTTGCCCTGAGCATTTTTCATAATCTTCTAAAAATCTCTTTATACACTTCACATTATTAATAGACTCATTCATTAGAATCATTATATCATCTGCGTAAGCTAGATGGGAAAGCCTGATATCACATCCTGAGGAAAAATAGAGCTGTGGAAATTTGCTAAATAAATCATCCAGACCTCTGGATAAGAATTCTGCAGCAATGATAAACAGTAAGGGGGAAATAGGATCCCCCTGTCTCAGTCCTCGCTTAGAATGAAAAAAACCAGCTAAGTGCCCATTGATTTTGATAGAAAACCAACATTCAGTAATACAACGCCGAATAAGTTCAATAAAAGCACTCGAAAACCCAAAAGCTATCATAATCTTGAAAAGAAAAGACCATTGTATTCTGTCAAAAGCTTTGGCCATGTCTAATTTCAAAATTAGATTACCCCCTCTCACGTGGTGATTCAACTTATGATTAAATTCTTGAGCCAGCAAAATATTGTCTGAGATCAATCTGCCTGAAATAAAACCACTTTGTGAGGGGGAAATAATTTTGTCCATGATAAGCCTCAACCTTGTAGAAAGTAAGTTGGAAATTATTTTATTAGAGACATTACATAGACTAATAGGTCTAAAATCCTTCCATTGTTGAGCATTCTCCACCTTGGGAATTAGGATTATCGTGGTAGCTGCCATACCTCTTGGCATTGAGTTGCCTCGAAAGAAATCTAAAACTGCTTCATGAACATCCCCTTTGATAATTTCCCAGCAAGATATATAGAATTCCACAGAAAACCCATCTGGACCTGCAGCGCTGTTTTTTGACATTCCCCATACTATTTGCTTTATCTCTTCTATATCTGGAAAAATAGTGAGGTTAGCATTATCAACATTATCAACTAAAGCAGGAATATGATCCAACTTAATATCTTGATTGTTATAGTCCTCTCCAGATAGTAACTTTTCAAAATAAATGGCTGCTGAGGAATGTATTTGCTCCGGTTTTTCTAGGCAAACGCCCTCATCCCATATTCGAAAGATCCTGTTAACCATTCTACGTTTTTGAACTAAACCATGAAAGTATTTTGTATTTCTTTCACCTTCCACAACCCATTTTGCAGCAGCTCTCTGTTTCCAGAACATTTCCTCCATATTCAATGTTTCGAATAGTTGAGCTTGATTTTGAGATCTGTTGATTCTATTTTCTTCCGAGGGAATTAAATCAAAGCTTTTTTCAGCAACCTTAAAATCTCTTTCAGCTTTTTTAACATTAGCATGTATATCACCAAAAACCTTCCAATTCCACCATTTCAAGTGTTCTTTGAGTCTCTTTAATTTGGCTTGAAGTTTCTTCAGCCCATGAACAGCAGTCGGCAGCATCCAATTAAGTCTAACTGTTTGTAAAAATTCATGATGCTTTGTCCACATAGTTTGAAATCTGAAGGAAGCAGTTGGCTTAGGAAATTCCGGAAAAGTGATAAGAAGTGGACAGTGATCAGAACAAGCTCGACTGAGGTGCTCAACACGCACAGAAAGTTCATGTTCATTCCAAGAAGGAGATATAAGAACTCTGTCAAGGCGCTGCCAAATTTTATTGTTAGTCCAGGTGAATCTATCACCAACAAAACCCGCGTCTATCAATCCAGCTGATATTAGAAATTCATTAAAATCTTGCACCGCCCCCAATTTTGAGAGATAGCCTTTGGAATGCTCACTAGAATTAGCAATAACATTGAAATCTCCTCCCACTAGCCAAAACTCATTATCATCAGGTTTGATTTCTAATAATTTTTCCCAAAGAACTGCTCTTTCCACTTGAGTACATTTTGCATAGATGATAGTTATAAGCATTTTGATTGGAAAATTAGAAGAACAAATTTCCATATGGAGCAGCTGGTCGTGATTAGTTAAAATTTCACATTTAATATTTGTATCGAAAATAAACCAAATCTTACCCGAGCAATTAGATATAGCTGCATCAAAACCCAAATTTCTGGTAATATAGTTTTCATCTAGCTCAATAAATGGCTCAAGAATGCTTAAGAAATTAAGATGATGGACCTTTTTTAGGGAATGAGCTCTGCGCAAGGATGCAAGATTGCCTATCCCCCTTATATTCCAAATCATACCTGACATTTAAAAATATGAAGAGGTGGAGGATTTTTGCATTTGAGCTTTGCTTCTTGTAATCCTGCGATCCTCCATTGTTATATATGTAGCATTAAGGGACTTGTTATTCTTGTTTGAGTTTTTAAATGTTGAAACCCCTGGTAGCTGTACTGCTCCTTTTCCATATGAATTTGGAATCTCTGGGAGTTTGGAGGACTCTACTGTCTTAAACTTTTCATTTATTCTCGCAATAGTTTTACCTCTATTCTGCTTTTTCAAAACCATGTCAGTAATTTTTTGATTGCTTCTCTTATTTGGGCTATTATCCAAATCCAGAGATGATCTCCTTTGCAATTGTATATTATTTCTGGTGTTTAAAACATCTTCTTCATCAAAGAATTTTGACATATCTGCATAGTTTGAATCTTCCTGCTCTTCCCAAAAACTGCCATCTTCCTTTTCATCTAAATCATCAATTGGATTATCTTCTGCCATTGAGGAGCCATCAAAAGAACCAGATTGAGAATTTTCAATATTTCCAGTTTCTGTCAGTTGTACAACTGCATTCAAATCTCTGGCCGGAAGTAGTTCTTCTTGCTGTTTCCCTGTTTCTCCTTTATTCCTTCAAAAAGTACATTATTGAAGGATACCTTAACTTTTCCTTTTCCCTGTTCAATTTTATTTGCGACATCTTTGTTTGCATCATCAAGATTTTTATCATTATCTATAAGGCCAACAGGAATCCCCTTTTCACTTTGATCCTCTACTTCTAAATCATTCAATGGTTGAAAGTAATTTGCAGAACCTTCATTTATCTTCTGATTTTTCCCGGGAGCTTCTGCCACAGCAATTTTCTGAACCCATTTCTGTTTCTCTGCTCTTTTTGAGGGCATATTTTCATCAAGCATGCCAAAGTGTGCCGTATCTACATCATTATTATTTTTCCTGTTTGAAATCACTCTCAAGTCTTCTTCAAAGAAATTTGAACCATTTCTATCAGAGCCCCACTTTGGCTTGGGCTTGTTTCCATTGACATAACATTCTTCTATATCATGCCCTAAATGCTTGCAATCTGTACAATACTTTGGATGTTTTTCATATATAACTTTCTGCAATCTTTTCTCTTCTCCAATGCCAATCCAAAAATCTTCCACTCTAGGCTTCAGTAAATCAATTTCTACACAGATGCGAGCAATCAAAAGTCTAGAGCCATTTGCAGTGCCTTCATCAACTTTAATTGGTTTTCCCACAATTCGAGCTACCGAAAATAAACTGTGTTTGTTAAACATATGTATGTCTTATTTTATTTATGTCATATTTTATTATGTCATATTTTCGATGTAACTAGATTCATGCTCTTATCTCTTATATTTTTTTTCTTCAAGTTTTTATTTCGTTCCCAAAATTCAAATGGTTAGGAGAAAAACTCAAGTTCTATATAAAAAAAAAATTATAATCTTGATACCATCAAGATTTCTCTATATTATTATTAGAAGAAAATAAATTAACAAATTAAAATAAATCATGATATGAGAGATATAAATCTACCATATAATTATCAACTCGATTATATTACTCTATATATCTATATTTTAATCTATCCTCCCGACTAATGATACGTAGAATGTAGTGTGTATTTTATTTTTGATATCTTTTTATTATTTAATATATTAATTTAGTCGGGTATACTAGTTTTTCTCCTCCTTAGTATGAATTCTGTGAAATTGGGACGGTTATATTATTGCTTAATTGACTTAAAATGTGAGAGACTGAAGAAAAACTCTAATGGAATTTAGGAAAAGATAATGTAATTTTTTGAATGGACTAAAAGACGTATTATCCTGTTCATAATTATTAAAGGGCACATGCACTAATTTGTCTATTATTCTTATTTTATCCCTCAGACTAATTGTATGTAATCTCTCTCCTTTCTTTTCTTTTTCTCTCCACTTATATAAAGTAAATCTCTTTCTCTTTTAATTAAAAATTAATTTTTTTTAGATCATTTTAATCCTAATATGTTCTTATATTAGGACCATGTTAAATCTGGTATCGTCATACCAAGCCCAGTGTATGAGCAATACCAGGCCTAGCGTATAAGAAAAAAAAAAGAGAATTATTTTTTTCAAAACTTTTGCACCACTATTAAGAAATATCGAAAATACTAATGAAGTACATATTTGAATTCCTTACAAGCTTAGAAAACCAAAAGATCTAAATGAGTGCAATCTGAACTCTTTAAATCGATTAATGAGTTTTTGACCGAAACACACTAATGGACCTAAACTAGTCTGATTGAACACATTTTAGGACGTGAATTTCTAATGATGCGAGTCCAACGATGTTCTCCGTTGCTTATTTCAGTTTTACAAAATGTTAAAATGTTATTGCTAGCTAACGTTGAGCCTGATATGAATATATCAGGCCTAACGTGGGCCTTTTCATATCAAGCTTAATGCGAACATAATATAAAATATATCAGACCCTTGAATATGTTCATATCAAGCCCACTTTAAATCTAATATGATTCATTTCATGTTTACGTTGGGTCTAATATATTCATATCAAGCTCGCACTATAGGAAATCAGTAAAATAGCGACAAAATTATAATTCATAGCTAAATATTACTATTTGCTACCAAATATCAAATCCTCACAAATGAAAATATTTAAAAATATTTTTTTCTAAAAAAATCAAACTATTAGTAATTCAGTGCTAATAGTGTTTTAGGCTCGGCCCATTTTTTAAGTGAGGTTACCAGAGAAAATGTGCCAATTCACTACTAAAGTCAGAGATTAGCGACGAAACATACTAATTTCGTCACTAATCTATATGTTGTCATTAATCCAATTCGTCGCCTACATATGTGAATTAAACCCTACCCCATGCCGCTACACTCTCTTCCTCTCCTCCATTTCTCCTATTCCTCTCTTCCGATTTTCTCTTACACCACACTTCTCCTCCGACGACTCCAACAAATCTTCCTTCTCTTGCTCCCTGCTCCGATGATTGCTCTTTCTTCTGCTCCGACTCAACGCGTGGCTTTTCTATTTCGACCCTCCTCTAAATTTTTATCTCATGTAAGGTAAATATGGTTTTATGGATTTTTTTATTAATCTTCTCCAAATATTTATGTTTTATGTTTTTTTTGTTTTATGTTTTACATTTGTTGTGTATTATTCATATTAGAACATTTTGTGACCTACTTAGGGAGTGTTTGGGAGAGCTTTTACTTATTTAAAAGTGATTCTTGTAGGAAAAGGGAATCAAATTCTTACTTTCAACTTTTAAATAAAAGTTAAAGAAGCTGAAGCAAAATTTGATATTCATAAACACTTAAAAATAATTCTATATAGTTAGAATTTAAAAAGCACTTAGCAGAAGTTCTCCTAAAAACTCCCTTAAATATGTAAAAAAGTTAAAACAAAATTAGCAAATTTAGACCCTTCTAACTCTAAATTTTTCTTTTCGTTTTTTGGCAAATTGATTAGGTCGTAGTTAGGTCAAAACTAATTATAGATTTCGATTGATCAAATTTTAAAAATAGACTATATGTTATGTTCCATAGAAAGTTTATAGTAATTCTATGCTGTTAATTAATTTCCTGTTAAGTCCTAGAAGACTTTGTAAGATTTTTAGAGCAAAATTGTATCATGAAATGCCCCATTATTATCTTATTGTATTATGTGAATCTTATTGAGTCGAAAAGGGAATGTTAAAATTTTTATCAAAATTATTATGAATTAAAATTAGTCTAATTTAAAGATAATCCTTTGTTATGTTTTCAAGAGTCCATAAAATCATCCATGCTCTACAATATTTATAAGTTTTTAATATAATGTGAAACGCTGTCTAGATCTTAAGTTCGGTCATTATAACAATGTCAGGGTCTTATTGTGTTTGAAATTTTGAATATTTCATCACAAATCATGTTAATGTTGGCGGCTATTTTAGTAAATTTAGCAACGTTTTGTGATTTGCCGTTAATCTTAGTGACAAAATATTGATATTCGTCGCTAAACAAAATTTACGACAAACTTATTGTGATAATATTAGCGACGAATAGTTATCATTACTAATTAAGTTAGTGATGAAAAGGGTTGTCTTAGCGACAAATTAATTCGTCACTAAATGTCAGTGTTAACTGATTCTTTTAATAATATTTTAATATATTCAAAAAAATTGAGATAAGCAATAAAGGATATTTGAAATCGAGATAAGCAATAAAGGATATTGTTGGACTCCGCTAAAAAATTCACATAATCTGAAATGTATTCAATCAAACTTGTCTAAGTCCTTCAGTGAGTTTCGGTCAAAATTCACTGATCGCCCTAGAGAGTTCAGATTGTACCCATTTTAGGTCTTGTGAATTTCATACGAGAGCGTATCAAAACCAAAAAAAAAAAAAGTGAGAGAAAAGAAAGAGACTGATGTACTTTATATAAGTGGAGAGGAGGAAAGGAGAGAGAACCTACCTAGATGGTAGGAGAGGTTAAAATAAGAAGACAAAAATACCATGTATTTTTGGTCAATTTAAAAAACTAGTTCGTCTTGTGATAATTTTCCAAAAATTTTATAAAGTTGAGTACTTGGATTTAAATAAAAAACATAAATTTTAAATATTTCTTATTAGTACGATGGATTCTAATTTCTTTAAATGTTTTTTCTTGCGCAAGTATATATATCTCAGCCATTTATATATTTATGTTCATATTTCTCAAGTTGAATTTAAATAGTTGAATTAATTATTTATAAAAAACAATAATTTATATTTTGTAATATATTTTTAATATTCTATTAGATATAATTTGTGAAAAATGATTTCTAAATGTGTCTAAATTGATAGAAAAATAAAATTAAGCAAAGTCCAAATAGGTGGTATTGTTTAAGAGTCTATATTTTATTTTTTTAAAAAAAATCCTTCTCGGACTTAGAAAATATTAAATACGATTTTGGATGGATGAAGATCAAACAAACTAGCCAAAATGACTTAACTAATTAGCTCAATAAATCATATTGAATGCACGAAAAAAATTGAATCATTCAAATAAATTAAACTAATTAAATAAGTTAAATTTAATTCAACATAGAGGAATTAAATGAATTAGAGAGGTTCATCGGGAGTATAGATAAAACCAACCAAAGAAATTCAAAAGAAAATATTTAAAACAGGGTCCAATCGGGTTCGCACCAATCAAAGAAATTCAAAAGAAATGTTTAAACAGGGCCCCAACCGGAAATTCGAAAGCAATATTTAAAACAGGGCCCAACCGGATTCGAACCGGTGACCTATTCATCTGCAGTCAATTGCTCTACCACTGAGCTATGAACCCTTGTTATTTGAATATAGTATGTAATCTATAAATTTTGTGATTCACAATCCGAGCTCTGTTTTTTGCTCCGGCTTTTTTTTTTTTGAATAATTTTACTTTAAATCAACTCTCTTTTACCATCAACAAACAGCATAAGGTGAATTTAATGCACAACATAAAAAAGAGTATGCGTTTAGAGCATCTCAGCAAGGTTGATGTAGAAGTTTGTAAAATTGAAAAGTTAAACAGAAATTTAAATTATTGCGGACATAAAGTTTTTCGTTCATGAATAATAGTGAAAATTAATTTTTTTTATATTTATGATATCATATGTTAAAATTTTATAAAAAATCATTTAAAATTCTAAATGCAAATGCATTACCGACTTAGAATCTATATGCAAATTTGTTTGAAACAGTAATTTGATAGTCACGGATGACGGAACAATTAGAACCCTCAAGGCTCAAGAAGTCATTTTATGCTGGACAAAATTTTCAAATTCGTCCTTGAATTTCTTCTATGTTTTATGGGTATCATATTTTTTTTAATTACCTGTTCTATATATGACTAGATCTATAGAAATACCATAAATATCATTTTTTTTATCCCCTCTTCTCTCTATATTTAATGTTTATATTATACAGTTAGTAAATTAATAGTTGTATTACGAAGTTAATGGTTAACAGTAGACGAGATCCTATGTCCTAGGGGATCTCTGTCCTGCCTGCCCTACACTCGTTGGCGATGATCGATTAGTCGTCCGATCGACGATCAAATACTATTAATAATTTATAATCAGCATTCCAAATCAAACGATATACTGGGATAACACTGAATCAGTCGGAATCGTCATATTACAATCTTGTCGGATTCGACGGTGAATACGGTAAGATCGCAATTGCGATGATACCCGACGGATTCATCGTACCCCCCAGGATATAGTTTTGTTTGGGACGACGGCCGGAGGCCGTCGGTAGTATCTAATCGACGATCGAACGACTCGTCAGTCATTGTCAACTAGTGGAATAAAGGTACAGGAATCCTCCGTGGACAGAAGATCCGACCTTGGTTAACAGATGAGTAATCCATTGGTTAATATTTACGTTATGAAATTAATGACTACTATATGAGGAGTTAATATTGTCGCGTCACTTAACTCAATGAGGAGAGGAGGAGACGTGGTTGGCTTCACCCATCCCTCGATATTTCTAATGGTTAAATTTCTTAATAAAATTTTTGTAATTCTTACTGGGTGATATCAATATTATATAAAAATATAAAAATTTATTAGTTTTTACCATGAAAATACCTTTCCATAATTTTATATAAATTTTATATTAGAAATTATATATCTCCCTATATTATAAATTATAAATTATAATATAATATTATTTTATCATTAATTATAAATTATATCTTAAAAATAACATATTTAAATTATTATTATTATTTTTAAGTGCAAAATTCAATTCTCATTTCGACCGTGATTTATTTATTTTTATTGAACTTTTTATTTTAAAAATCTTTCACAAATTCTACATAGGAGATGGGAGCAGACTGCGATTAATTCGATGGCTCGAAACCCACTAAGTCCAGTTTCGGTCAACTGCTTCCAGAAGGTCGGCGTGTCAGAACCGCCAAAAAAATAGAAATTCTAAATTAACTATTAGATAAAAATTAGATATCAATTTTGATCTGTTAAAAAAATTAATTTATTATCTAATTTAATAGTAATTTTTAATATTACGGGGATTTCTAAAATAGAGAGATCGCAGCTGTTTAGGTTGCCTCCCGAAGACGATCCTGGGCTGCGTACAGCACCGGCGCATTAAAGCCGGAATAATGAGAAAACAGATGGCAGATCAACTGCTGCTCAATTAATGAGACATTATCTGATTAAGAAAAGTCAGATATGACGACATTCATGACGCTCCATAGACGACTGTCTTCCTCTGCAGTTTGAAAAAATGAAACCTAGGTGTCCCATTTAAAAATAACTTTTTAAGTAGATGGCGCATATAAATTTTTAAAATGATCAAAAATACACATTATTTTTTTTATTTATCAAGGAATATATATTTTTTTAATTTTATCTTTTCTGATAAAATCAAAAAAAAATTCTTTATCATTTTTCTCTTTTTTTCCCTCTCCTCTCTTTTCTTTTCTTCTTTTCTTTTTTAATATGCATACATTAATGTGAGCCCCATAATATTTAAGATTATGTAAAATATGAACCATAAACTTGATATATATCATATCAGGCTCACGTTGATCCTGATATGATGCATATCAAGTCCATGTGAGTTTGATATAGTATTGACATTGATCCCAAGCCAGCTGACGTGCAGTCTAGCCCGACACCCTAACGCCTTGTCAGCAGGAGATAGATTTGTGGGCCTCGAGAGCTCAGGGGATATAAGGCTTATATGGGCACCTCGACCTAGTTCCCTCGAGAACGAGAAAGGGTAGGCTCAAGTAAAGGGTAATCATCGAGACTAAGGGGGGCGGAAGCCCCCAAGAGGCCCCTGAGACCAGGAAGGCCTGGGTCGGAAGGGTCGAGTCCAAGAAGACTCAATTCACAGCGCCATTGAATCTCAGTTCTCCCGAGTCGGGAGGAATCTCAAACTCATAGCATCTGGAAGACATATGCAGCTACACACTCACACACCACTCGACTTAGTGTCCTCGATCGGGCGCGTGGCGACCCACGTCCCTCAGAATTGATCTGACCGAGCGTCCAGACTATCGCGGGCCTGCCCCTGCGCCCCTCTCGGTTAGGCTCCCAGCCGATGCATGACGGGTCACGCTCCTGGGGTAAGCCCAAGCCAGGGGAGGCTTTACTTGATGTATCACTGAATCACACTAGTACTTTAGGCCCTCAATCGGTCTCCTCATCATGTGCCCTCAGTCGGCACCGCTACTCTAGGCCCTCAGGCGATCTCCTCATCCTGTGCCCTCAGTCGACACCGCTACTCTTGGCCCTCAGTCGACCTCTTCATATTGTGCCCCTAGTCGGCACCATTGTTCTAGACCCTCAGTCGGCCTTTTCATTCTACGCCCCTAGTCGGCATTTGCGCTTGAGATGTTGTCGTGACGCGCCAGAACAACCACTCCCTGACACAGGACTAGCAGAAGGAGTACGGGTCGGCTCTAGTATGGTATCATTCCAGCATGAATCGCAAGCATCCCGTTGACACCATGATCTTCCTGCCATATCCTGACCCTCCGTACCACGACCACATACCTCTGTGTCAGGCCGAGCGGCGCCCAACAATGCTAGCCTTTAAGTTGACAGTGCCCTTTTCCTTTTTCTGGCATGCGACACATTACTCTGCCACTTCTGGGCATGCCTGCCCTGTCCTCGCTACGAGACAAAAGGTGGCAGGTTGGGCAGCAACTGTCAACTTCTCCGGCTATATAAGTCTCTCCACTCCACCTGCCCTAGGTACGCGTGATAGTGCAATTTTACTGTTCTATTGCTTTCCTGTTGCTCTACCACCATCGGGGACTGACTTGATTGTCGGAGTGTCTTGCCGGGGACTTTTCCCGGCTGATTCTAACGGTCTTTGTCTTGCAGGCCAAGAGCGAACACCGGAGCCCGTGTCAACAACTCGTAAGCTTCAGGAGACCATCTCACCCTTGGGAGTTCACCTCGTCTCGCGACAGGATCAAACCTGATATGGAACTAGACGAGACTCATGTTTTACTGATTTTTTAACCAATATTTTAATACCTCTAGAGAAGTAGAAATACACAATGGACGATACCATTGAACTTTTTAAAATCTCATAAATTCATACGACCTGAAATGATTATAATTTGAGGTCGCTAGATCGATCAGTGGATTTTGTTCGAAATTCACTGATACAACTATACATGTCTGATTTGACTCATTTCAAGTCTTATGGATTTATAGGATTGTAAGGAGTCCAATGATATCGTTTATTATTATTTTTAGGTTTCTATAAAAGTATTAAATATTATCGAAAAAATCAGCTCAACGTGACCCTGATATCGATGCATATCAGCCTTACATTGGCCCTGATATGCATCGATATCAGGTCCAATATGGGCCTAATATAGTGCATATCAAACTCATGTTGGACTTTATATCACGTTGGGTCTAATATGTATCGATATCAGATTCAATATGAGCCTGATATGATTCATATACGATTGATACGTAGCTAACTTTAAATGTTGTGGAGCCTATGTTATGTATGCGTGCCTGAAAAAAAAAAGAGAGAAAAGATAGAGAAGAAAAGAGAGGAATGAGATAGAGAAAAAATTATAAATAAAGAAAGAAAAAGTTAATTTTATTAAAAGGGTTACAATCGAAAAAGTATATAATTAAGTATGTTCGTTTGATAAATAGAAAAGTATTCCAAACTAACGTGTATTATTCGGTGAAAAGTTATTTATGATATGAGAAATGATAAAGAGAGTAAAAATGAGAGAGTAAAAATTATAGTGAATGATGTGGTATGACGTGATACTTTATATGCACACGTTCGATTATCGCTTGGACATCATCAGCGACCTTCGGTCGCCGCCCCGAATCAAACTATACCCTGGGGGGCACAATGAACCCGTCAGAGATGGTGCATGTAAGATGTTACATTATTCATTATGATTTTCACTCTCCTATTTTTACTCTCCCAATCATCATTCTTATACTTATAGGATTTGGTTAAGTTGATTAAAAAGATATGAGACAGAAAAAAAAACACGCCCACACTAAATTATAACTAAATTATGTTTTATAATCTCATTGCACCGAAAACCCCTTACTTAAAGAACGGTAGCAACATGAGCATGATTTTCACAAGGTTTATCTTTTCTTTTATTATGATATTTTCGAGTCACTTTAAAAATTATGATTACATTCCGATAATATTAAAATTTAAATTTTCAATAAAAAAATACCATTATCAAAACTAATACAGGTTTTTTTAATAGTTTAATTTGTAATTCATGTAAGATTTTTTTTTTAAAAAATGAGAGAATTACGTCGTCACATTTTAGTTTTTATTATTACTACTATTATTTTATTGTTTTTTTAATACTATGTCACTTTATTTTTAATCCATCACACCCATTCAATGACCTACCTAATTTTCGACACCAGCACGTGTAGGTGAGCTCTAAATGGACAATTTTGACGGAAAAATAAAGTAGATCCCCGTAGTCGCAAAAGTGATCGTTCGCCATGCCCTCGTCGATCCATCTTAAAATCAATACCAAAAAAATAAATTATAAAAATTATTAATTTATATGCTATAGTTAACAAATGAAAAGAACGTAAATATTAATTTTATTAGATTTTTACTCTTAGACTTTAAAATGATAATATCCACGTCTTAACTATCAATATTTCTCGAGAGGACTAAATCCCCTTAGTGATAAGTACAAAAATTATTCATCTTTTATTAATCAACACCAGAATCAGTTGTTACATAAAATTATCTTATTTTTTTAATATACTCCTGTGGCTATGATATAACATAAGAATATTAAATTATTATTTAAATACCACGGTTCAATTCCTAATTACTAATTATTGTACATTTTATAGATTTTTTTTTCTAAATGAGACATGTAATCATATGATGTTGGACTTCTGGATCGTCCACTGCGAGCGTTTTACGATTTACCATGACAACTAGTGGAAAATTCCGTAGCTCCTCATCCCTCGAATGGACGTGTCATCCTTCTCGCTTACTATGTCATCTGTTCGACCTTCTTTATTAAATTTCCTCCTCAGCTTTTCGTCCCTCGAACATCGCACATGGCTTCTCATCCAGGGTGTATTCTTCCACAGCCATTGTGTCCATCGGATGCACCGAGCTCGTCAGCTATCTTACTGGTATCATCATTCTCGTCTGCTACGTCTTCTGCTCGACTTTTTGTACTCTTAAGATCCTGTATGTTAGGGTTACAAGATTATAAACATAGTCCTACATTGAAAATACATAGGAAAAATCATGAACTTATAAAGAAAAAATATCTTCATTGATATGAAACTTTTTGGATAGAGCTCAATAGTAAAACTATTAGGGTGCGTTTGGTTCAAGGTGATCAATGATAACCTTGGTTATCTGTCCAAGGTTATCGTTGATAACCTTGTTTGGTTTAGATTATCATCAATTCCCAAGTAATGCAGTATTACCGCCACATCAGCAAAACGTCATCAAATGGGGCATGCAACCCGGAATTGGATAACCAAGGAAAACGGAGGTTTTTCTTGATTCCGGGGTTAAGGAACTTTTCTTTCCCAAATTATCCTTTAATATTTACATTTTAAGATAAAAATATCCCTAATAATTAACTAAATTACAACTCGTTGCCGACTCACCGACCGACGACCGTAGCCCCTCCGCCGACCGCCGCCGGCCGACGACCGCCGGCCGGCCGGCGACCGGCGACCGGCGACCGGCGCTGGCCGGCGATCGGCGATCGCCTGCCAGCGAACGATCGGTGGCGGTCGGGCGATAAATAATTTTTTAAATTTTTTTAATATTTTAATTAAAATTTTATTAAATTAAATAAATTATAATTAGGATAAAGTAAATAAATTTAATACAAAATATTACCTTACTTTTTAATTTTTAGTATAAATAAACATATATTATCATAATCCTTAATTTTAAACTAATGGGCAATATGGTAAAATATTACATTAGATTATATACTATTACCTCCAAACAAACAAGATTTTCTTTGATCATCTAAATTTAACCAAACAACATTAGGTTATGTTTCATTCCCCATAACCTTGGTTATGTGATTACCAGGTAATCACATAACCAAGGTCATGTATGATAACTTGAACTAAACGCACCCTTAGAGTTTAGACCAAAGTGTTGATGCAGTCTTGCCCTGATTGTTGTTTTGGTGTTGACATCGATTTTAGTTTAGGTTGATTATGATTATGATGATTATGATTAAGTCCTGGTCGGGGATCAGGCATGATATGGAAAATCCTAGTCTGGGAGGCAAGGTGTTGGAAAATCCTAACCTGGAGGGTTAGGTGTTGGAAAATCCTAGTCTGGGAGGCTAGGTGTTGGAAAATCCTAGTCTGGGAGGCTAGGTGGTGAAAAATCCTAGCTTGGAGGGCTAGGTGTTGGAAAAGTCCTAATTCGGAAGGGTTGGGTGAAAAGTCCTAGCTTGGAGGGCTAGGTGAAAAGTCCTAACTTGGAGGATTAGGTGCAAATTCCCAACTTGGAGAGTCAGATGGAAAAATCCTTAGCTTGGAGAGCTAAGGTGGATAAATTCCTAGCTTGGAGGGCTAGGGTTGAGTTTCTGGATCGGTCTGGTGACCGATCAGGGACATTGGCACGCTGCTCCGTAGTGGATCGGTCCGGTGACCGATCCAGCTATGTCTGATCGGACTGGTGACCGATCAGGGAGCGCACAGTGAGATTGGGAATCTACTGTGTGGCTCCTGATCGGACCGGTGACCGATCAGGGAGCAGGTTGCTTCCTTGCTGCCTTGTTCCTGATCGGTCCGGTGACCGATCAGGGAGCAGACGGTGAGTGAGTTCCCTTGCTGATCAAAGTCCTGGATCGGTCTGGTGACCGATCAGGGATCCTGGATCTGATTAAAAAATCACTATTCATCTGCCCTGATCGGTCTGGGTGACCGATCAGGCGTCATTCTGATCGGTCCGGTGACCGATCAGGCTTCACTCTGATCGGTCTGGTGACCGATCAGGCGTGTATAGCTGCGAGAGCTGGGAATCCCAGCGAAGCAGTGGATCGGTCTGGTGACCGACCCACACGCCCTGGATCAGTCCGGTGACCGATCACTTTAATTCAAATTGCACTGTCAGACGTGGTCAGAGCGTCTGATCGTATCCGATTCATGATGTTTGCTTCTGATATTTGATTCACTGTATGATTTGCTGCTCTAACAGTCTGATTAAGCTGCAGGTGACAGGGGAGGATTCAAACACTCAAAGAGAGGTCAACGGAGGCTTTCCTTGGAGCAGGTTTGTCCGATTCTCCATTTCAGGTTGCAACGGCCGAGCTGCAGACTGGAGCCGAGACTGGGGCTTGGCAGAGGGGATCTCAGGAAGACCAAAGAGGGCTCAGTGGTAGCTGGCGTTGGCAGCAAGGTAGCTGGAGGCTACGGAGGATATTGTCACCTGATGCTGAATGGAGAAATAGGGCGAAAATTGGCTTCGGGGAAGCAGAGTTCTGAAACTTGTGTTCTTGCCGCGCCTAGTGTTCTCCACAATCTGCTTGCTGCGTTCTTGAAGTTGTCATCACTTTGAGCAAGCGATCGAGAAGCAACCAATCTTTACTTGAGCGCTTGAAGGAGAGAACAAGTAGCTTGGAGTCCGACAGTGAGAAGACACGAAGAAGGGTTCTTGCGTGAGATCGCCACTGGGTGGAGCTCAGGGAAGCTAGCTGTGTTCTTGTCTTTGCTAAGTGTTTGAGTAAGATCTTTCTCGTAGTTTCTTTGTGCTTAAACTTTATCCTGATTGAAACGCTGTGGAGAGGTTTCTCCACCGAGAAGGAGGTTGCATTATATCCGGTGAAACCGGGGCTTGATCTGCCGACGATCAAGGGATCACCCACCTTAAGGGCACGCTAAGGAGTAGGGGCAAGTTATCCCCGAACCTTGTAAACCCTCTTGTTAGCGTTCTTGGCAGTTATCTTTGTTTTGATCTTATCTCTGTTTTAGCTTACTGCACTTTCAGTTTCTTTTGTTTCTTCCGCTGCTGTGCTACTGATAAGTTAAGTGTAGGAAACTTGTTAATCGCAAGTGAAAAGTGATTGGCTATATTCACCCCCCCTCTCTAGCCATCTCGTTTCCAACAAGTGGTATCTGAGCTTGGGGCTCTGTTTACGGCTTAACATCCAAGAGTTATCAACAAGATGACTTTGAGAGAAGGCTTCTCCACCACCCGACCTCCATTCTTTGATGGCGCGGACTTTCAGTATTGGAGATCAAAGATGGAATACTATCTGAAGATGGATATCCTCACTTGGTTCGCTGTGAAGGAGGGATTCATTCCTCCTAAGGATGACGAAGGCAAAGAGCTGAAGTCTTGGAGGTGGTCTGCTAAACAAACTCAGAAGAGTGAAGCTGACGCGAAGGCGGTTGTCACTCTACAATGTGGCATGAACAAAGATCAGCTCATCAAGGTATCAAGGTTGGCCCTTTCACAAGTGCGAAGGACTTGTGGAACAAACTCATTGAGCTTCACGAAAGCACCCGGGACTCTAGAATCGCAAAGAGGGATTTGTTCCTCAACCAACTTCAAAATCTCTCCATGAAGGAGAATGAGTTGGTAAGTGAGCTTCATGGTCGGTTCAAGGAAGTCCTCAATGGGCTTCATTCAATTGATGAAAAGGTCGAGAACCGCGACCTTGTGAGGTATGTGTTGAAAGCATTTCCAAGGAATGCTTTGTGGTCATCCATGGTGGATGCCTACAAAGTATCCAAAGATTTATCTATTGTAAAGTTAGATGATCTATTTTGTGAGATGGAATTGCATGAAATGGCTAACAAAGGCCCCAAGGAGAAGGGGATTGCCTTAGTTGCAGGGGACCGAACCAACAAGAAGAAGAAGGAGAAGAAGAAGGAGAAGGAGAAGGAGGTCTCATCATCTTCATCCTCTTCCGAATCCGAGTCCAATTCCGAGGAAGATGGCAGCAGCTCCTCTTCATCTGAAATGTCCAATTTTGTGAGGAGGATGATGCGACGGGATCGACGTTTCAAAAGTAGAGGTAACACTAGTGAATCCAAACTTGATAAGAATAATACATCTTGCTTTGAGTGTGGTAGGAAAGGGCATTTCAAGAATGAATGTCCAAAGCTTAAGAAGAAGGAGGAGAAATCCAAACGAAAAGAAGAGAAACTCAAGAAGAAGAAGAAAGCCTTGAAGGCCTCTTGGGATGAGTCATCCTCTAGCTCATCCGATGAAGAAAAGGAGGAGAAAAGCACAAGGCAAGTGACACTCATGGCTCTTGGAGAGGAGAGCAGTGATGATTCTTCAAGCTCCTCAAACGCGGCTTCATCATCTTCGGATGATGAAGAGGTAACTTCTCCCGAGCTTGAAAAGTGTTATAGGGCGATTGCATGTTTAACTAGTATGCTTAAAAAGTCCAAGAATAAGGTTAAGGCATTGCAAGTAGAAATTGATCAATTGAAGGCTTCTAGAGATGATAACATTGATGATTTGCATGTCGAATTGCTAGAAGATGAAATCAAATCATTGAAACATGAAATTGAAAATTTGAAATCCTCTAAGGTTGAGGAAGTAAATGATTTGCATGATAACTTGTTAGTAGAGGAAAACCAATCTTTGAAGAGTGAGGTTGAGAAGCTCAAGAGTATTCTTGGGAAGTTCTCAACTAGCTCTAAGACCCTAGATATGATTCTAAATGCCCAAAGGGCAGTCTATAATAGGGCCGGTATTGGTTACCGCCCTAAGAAACCCTCATTTGTGTCTCTCATGTCTAGGTCTGACATGAGACAATCTAGGACACCCAAAACTCAAAAGAAAGTTGTCAAGGCATGGGTGCCTAAGTCATGTTTAGTTGATGCTTTAGGTCCCAAGGTTTGGGTACCTAAAACTTCTATTTTTCGAATTGTGTAGGTTATGATTGAGGGGGAGCATCTATCAACTTGGTTCGTTGATAGTGGATGCTCCAAACAAATGACCGGGGATAGATCACTGTTTACCATACTTCACAAGAAAAGTAGAGGTAATGTATCATTTGATAACAATGGTAGTCTTAAGGTCATAGGAATAGGAGACATTCAAATATCCGAATGTCTTAGAATCTCAAATGTCCTTCTAGTCAAGGGGATGAAATTTAATCTCCTAAGTGTCAGTCAATTGTGTGACACGGGTTACACAATTGACTTCCAACCAAGTCAATGTCTAGTTAGACAAAATGACACCTTGGACACGGTACTAGTAGGAGCAAGAGTAGACAATGTTTATCAAGTTTCATTTAAAAGTGCTACTAATGCTTTTGCTAAGTGTTTCATGTCAAAAGAAGAAGAGTCCACCCTTTGGCACCAGAGGCTAGCACATGTTAACATGAAGAACATCCGGAAGTTAGCCAACAAGGGACTAGTCCGAGGCTTACCAAGCATCAAGTATGAGAAAGATAAACTTTGTGATGCATGTCAAATGGGTAAGCAAACAAAATCTGCCCATAAAGGTAAGAGCGCTGTAAGTACTTCCAATGCATTAGATTTACTTCATATGGATCTATTTGATTGTAGTATCATTATATCTTTGAATGGAAGTAGGTATTGCTTTGTGATTATTGATGATTTCACTAGATATTCATGGACCTACTTTTTGAAATATAAGGACCAAACCTTAGATACTTTCATTTCTTTTTGTAGAAGAGTTGAAAATGAAAAATCATCAACCATTAAGACAATTAGGAGTGATCATGGAGGTGAATTTCAAAATCAAAGGTTTTTAGAATTTTGTCAAGATAGAGGTTATAAGCATGAGTTCTCTACTCCTAGAACACCACAACAAAATGGTGTTGTAGAGAGGAAGAACCGTGTACTTCAAGAGGCGGCACGAAGCATGCTCAATGAGTACTCACTCCCGAGTTACTTGTAGCATCCGAAGCTGTAAATACAGCTTGTTATGTGCAAAACCAAGTCCTAATTCATAGGTTTCTAGGAAAGACTCCCCATGAACTTTGGTTTGGGAAACCACCTACGGTTAAACACCTTAGGGTGTTTGGTTGTAAGGTGTTCATCCTAAACACCAAGGATCATCTTGGAAAGTTCACGACAAAGGCTGATGAAGGGATACTAGTCGGGTACTCCCTCGTTAGCAAAGCTTACCGAGTCTACAACAAGAAGTCTAGATTAGTTGAAGAGTCTTCTGATGTGGTCTTTGAAGAAGTTCCAAAATCAAGTGACCAATCAGAAAATGTAGGAGGAGTTCAACTCGAACTTAGGAGACTAAGTTTGAATGAAACTCCAAGTGTTGTTGATGGTGATGAGTCTGATGACGGTGAACCTAGACAACCCATTGATCAGCCGGATCCTGAGGCTGAACGTGTGTCTGGTGAACCCGTTCAAGAAGCACCACCAACTCCTAGGCAAACTAGATTAGCTTCTAGTCATCCCCAAGACCAAATTGTTGGAGACATCCATCAGGGGGTTAGAACTAGATCATTCTTCCGGAATGAGGCTAATGAAGTTGCCCTAATTTTCGAAATTGAACCTAGGAAAATTGATGAAGCATTAAATGATCCCGATTGGATCATAGCAATGCAAGATGAACTAGGTCAATTTGAGAGGAGTCAAGTTTGGGACTTAGTCCCTAGACCTAAGAAGACCTCCATTATTGGAACAAAATGGGTCTTCAAGAACAAATTGAACCATAAGGGAGAAATCATTAGAAACAAGGCACGCTTGGTAGCCAAGGGCTACAGTCAAGTTGAAGGCCTTGATTATGATGAGACCTATGCTCCTGTGGCACGATTAGAGTCCATCCGATTGATGCTAGCATTTGCAGCACATCGTGGTTTCAAATTATATCAAATGGATGTCAAATCGGCCTTTCTAAATGGTTTAATTAAAGAAGAGGTCTATGTCGAACAACCTCCAGGGTTTGAGAGTACCGAATTTCCAAACCACGTGTTCAAACTCAAAAAGGCACTTTATGGCCTTAAACAAGCACCCCGGGCTTGGTATGAGCGGTTGTCGACGTTCCTAGTTGAGAAGGGCTTCGTTAGAGGCCAAATAGACCCTACACTATTTCTACGAAGAGATGGTGACAATATATTTGTAGCCCAAGTATATGTCGACGACATAATTTGTTGCTCTAACAATAAGGGCTATTTAAATGAGTTCATTGGACACATGGAGAGTGAGTTTGAAATGAGTCTAGTGGGAGAGTTGACTTTCTTCCTTGGACTTGAAATCAAGCAAACCCGAGATGGTATCCATGTGCATCAATCGAAGTATACACAAGAAATGCTTCGAAAATTCAATATGAGTGATTCAAAAGAGGTAACGACTCCTATGACCACAAACACAAGATTAGACAATGATGAGAGTGGTAAACCGGTTGATTTAACTCAATATCGAAGCATGATAGGTAGTTTGCTATACCTCACAGCTAGTCGACCTGATATTCTTTTCGCTGTGGGTATGTGCGATAGGTATCAAGTTTGTACCAAGGAATCTCACTTAATTGCTGTTAAGCGAATTTTGAGATACCTCAAGGGCACAATTGGTGTAGGTCTTTGGTACTCTCGTACCGAATCATTTGATTTAATTGGCTACACGGATTCCGATTACGCTGGATGTAAGTTGGACCGAAAGAGCACAAGTGGGGGTTGCCAATTCTTAGGTTCGTCCTTAGTAAATTGGTCAAGTCGGAAGCAACATTGTGTTGCTCTCTCCACGACCGAGGCAGAATATATCGCCATGGGAGAGAGTGTATCACAATTGTTGTGGATGATACATACTTTAGAGGACTATGGTTTGAGTTACAAGAGTGTGCAAGTGTTGTGTGATAACATAAGCACAATTAACTTAACCAAAAATCCAGTCCATCATTCTAGGACCAAACATATTGAAGTAAGACACCACTTCATTAGGGATTATGTAGCTAGAGGAGACATTGTACTCTCTCATGTGGAGTTCAAGTCAAACCTAGCTGACATTTTCACTAAACCACTTCCCGAAATCGAATTTAGTTTTCTAAGACGGGAGTTGGGAATGTGTCGCGCTTCATGATTTTCAAAATGCATTAAAATCCTTCATGATTATTTCGAATTGTTGGGAAACATTTGGGTAACCTTGGGAACATCTCACACAAACTATAAGGTTCACCAAAACGTTTTTTTTTGCTAGATATGGGGTGAGATGTTAGGATCGACTCAATTTCTCAAAATGTCAATGCGTCTCTTGAGGAATTAAGTTGACGAGATAATAATCACTTCGGTGACCAAGTATGGGGAACACCAATGCATAGCATATGTGTATCTGGCTTCATGATCATACTTAGACATTCCAATCAAGGAAACTTGATTGGAACACTGGGTTTGACTCAAACTTAGATGAAATTGTTTGAATGATTGTTGTTTGAGTTTGATTCCATTTGTATGGATCAAAGTGATTGTTGACCCTATAAGGACCTTTGATTCTTCTTAAGGGATCAGTTCTAGTCATGAGATCATGTCCAAGTACGATAAACTTCATCAGATCTCGTTGGAAAGTTTCAGAAAATCTGAAACTGAATATTTCAGATCATATCAGTGAGTATCAGGAACCCTGATCGGTCACCAGACCGATCAGGCATAGGGCTGATCGGTCTCCGGACCGATCTGACTTCTTCCAGTGGTGTTCGGTGCCTGGACCGATCAGCGAGACAAGCAATTCCCTTCGGGATTTTAATCAAGTGTACTGAGCTAGCCTGGAACGGTCCCCGGACCGATCTGGTACCCTGCTGGGACCGGTCCACGGACCGATCAGGGGGTTCATAGTAAGCCGCCCGAGCCTACTGATCTCTCCCTAATCGATCAGCCGAACGATCAGGAGCGAGCCTGATCGGTCATCCGACCAATCAGGCCCAAGCCAGTCCGATCAGGCCCAAGCCAGTCCGATCAGGCTGTAGCCTGATCAGTTTGGGGGCTATCAGATCGAACGGTGATCCGTTCAAACGTATTAAATTGCGGTTGGTGGACCGATCCACCAACCAAATAACTCCCCGAAACCCTTTACTTCCGAACCCTAGCGTCGAAAACCCCCTCTCATGCGCGACCCTGTGTGTGCGGGAAGACCTCCTGCGTGTTCTTCTTCCTCGCGTGAGCGTGAGTGTGAAGGGTTCTCGGAGTCCTGTGCACGTTCCTCTCTCGCAGAAACACTCTGCGACCATCTCTTGCGCCGAGAGCACCCTTCCGCGCAAGCTTCCTACTGTCAATCTCCAAGAACTACTCCAATGGCACCAAAGTAAGTTTTTGCTTTGGTTTTTCATTCGAATCAGTCTATAATGCTTGTTTGTGAAGCTAACCATGTTTTGGCTCTTGCTCTTGCTGTATTGTTGTGACCCTTCTGTTTTTGCCGTGACCCCCATTCTCACCATATGATCAAAATTCCTTTTGATTTAATATCTAACTTTTAATTGGGTGTTACCTTATATGATCAATTCCTTGCCGTGATCTTCCTTTCCAAACTTCACCAATTGATCGAATCTATCTCATTGTTGTTCTCTTCTTGATCATTATGTCTTGGTTGTACTGTCTGATTGGGTCTTATCTGGTATGATCAATTTGTGATTCACTCTATGTTTATCTTGATCAAATTGCTTAAATCATGTGTATGACCAATTCAAATCTATAGAAAGTCTTCCAAGGGTACGGAACCTATGGAGGATAGTTCTAAGGGCAAAGACCCTTCGTCCTCTACACCTCCTCCGAGGCCTCCATCTCCCCCGCATCCTAGATTTCAGAACATTCTCTATGCCCTAGAATTTCATTGGCACAACTTCAAACTAATGTCATGTCGGTCAGTGGACCAAACTTTTGTTTATGAACATTGTCCTACGGTGAGAGGAATCATTGAGTACTATGAGCTTCAAAACATCCTTTTCTTAGAAAGGCCAATCAATGTTGATTTGGTCTCTGAATTCTACAATAATCTGGCCAATGGGGAGAGCACGGGGTGGCGGACCCGTGTCGCCGGTGTCGATCTTGACTTTACCTTATCAGCCTTCACTATGTTTCTAGGTTGCCATCGCTCCAATAATGACTTTTCGTTCTATCCCTATCTTCCTGACCCTCTTCTTGTCCCCTTTACTGGAGTCACTCCTGACTCTATCTATGAGCATTTTCTAGGCCACCCCAGGCCACGGAGTTCTGGTGCGCACACCCGTACGTTTCCCACGTTTCCTGCTCTTCATTTATCTCCCATTGATTATGTTCTGTTTAAGATTATCACAAATTGTCTTCTTCTAACTACGTCAAAGCATCTTGATGAGATCCATCCATTCCACTGCCTGATGCTTTACGGGATGCATCTGCAGTTAGATTTTGACATAACACCGTCCATTTATTTCTCCATCATTGTTCATGGTCTGAGGTATGGCCAGACGATCTATATGTCATTTGGCCATATCATCACTGCCTGGCTGCAGTCCGTTGGGATCGATGTTTCACAGGGTCATACTGTACCTATGGTGCGACAGGACTGCCGACTTGATCGTCGCATGCTGGCCCAGTCTGGTATTGTTGTCGGATCACGAGGGTTGCGTTGGAAGAATCAGAGACACATGGGGGAGTTTCCAGGAGCAGCCCATTCCTAGGAGCAGCCCGCTGATATAGATGATTATGATGAGTGGGCTCCTGACCTCCGATGGCAGATTGCGGAGTTAGAGCGGATGCTGCAGAACGAATTGCATATCTCTGAGCTCTGGCGACAGGAGGTCCGCTCAGAGTTTCAGACTTTTGATCGCCGTCTCGATGCTTTAGCCTCTGATGTCTCTGAGATGCACTCCTTCCAGGACAGATGGTATGAAGAATAGTATCATCATACATTTCCTGATGGTGCATCTCCCAGTGGCCCTTCACCAGGAGATATCATCTACATTGATGATTCGGACGATGATCCAGCTGACGATTGACCGCTCAATGTTCGTGTTTGATGTTTTTGACGGATGTGTACATCCTCACCTTTGTCTGTTCCATCTTGCTTAGGATGTTACTGTTTGTTGATGCTATGATGACTACTATTTGGATTTGTGCTATATTGCCATGATTATGTTTTTATCACATGATAGTATGCCTATTGTTGATGTCATGTTGTTTATATGAGTTTTATCTGCATGCTTGCTAAATTGTCATGTTCATGCTTATAATGCCATGTCTACTTGATACATATGAATGTTATGACATACTCTGTGAGTTGTTACTTCATGTTCGTATGATGCATGTGCTTGCTATACCGTGCTCTGTATTTCTCACATGTGGTCATATGGTTATCTAAAAATCATACCTATCCTTGTTGATTTGGGATACCCCTAGGGTTGAGGGGGAGCTTGTTTAAAACTTAACAGCCCGTCTAGACCCTTTTCATGTTCGACAAAGGGGGAGAGTGTGGATTGTTTAAGTTTAAGTTTGGAATGATCATGTTGTAGGGGGAGGATCCGGATTCCCCTATGATTCTAAAGTTGAGCTATTGATTGAGAATTCCTAAACTTAAAATCGGATTGTCAAACAACAAAAAGGGGGAGATTGTTGATGCAGTCTTGCCCTGATTGTTGTTTTGGTGTTGACATCGATTTTAGTTTAGGTTGATTATGATTATGATGATTATGATTAAGTCCTGGTCGGGGATCAGGCATGATATGGAAAATCCTAGTCTGGGAGGCTAGGTGTTGGAAAATCTTAACCTGGAGGATTAGGTGTTGGAAAATCCTAGTCTGGGAGGCTAGGTGTTGGAAAATCCTAGTCTGGGAGGCTAGGTGGTGAAAAGTCCTAGCTTGGAGGGATAGGTGTTGGAAAAGTCCTAATTCAGAAGGGTTGGGTGAAAAGTCCTAGCTTGGAGGGCTAGGTGAAAAGTCCTAACTTGGAGGGTTAGGTGCAAATTCCCATCCCGGAGAATTAGGTGAAAAAGTCCTGGCTTAGAGGGCCAGGTGCCTAGCTTGGAGGGCTAGGTTGGATGATATTCTAACTCGGAAGGGTTGGGTGAAAAGTCCTAGCTTGGAGGGCTAGGTGAAAAGTCCTAGCTTGGAGGGCTAGGTGAAAAGTCCTAACTTGGAGGGTTAGGTGCAAATTCTCAATTTGGAGAGTTAGATGGAAAAATCCTTAGCTTGGAGAGCTAAGGTGGATAAATTCGTAGCTTGGAGGGCTAGGGTTGAGTCTCTGGATCGGTCTGGTGACCGATCAGGGACATTGGCACGCTGCTCCGTAGTGGATCGGTCCGGTGACTGATCCAGCTATGTCTGATCGGACTGGTGACCGATCAGGGAGCGCATAGTGAGATTGAGAATCTACTGTGTGGCTCCTGATCGGACCGGTGACCGATCAGGGAGGCATAGTGAGATTGGGAATCTACTGTGTGGCTCCTGATCGGACCGGTGACCGATCAGGGAGCAGGTTGCTTCCTTGCTGCCTTGTTCCTGATCGGTCCGGTGACCGATCAGGGAGCAGACGGTGAGTGAGTTCCCTTGCTGATCAAAGTCCTGGATCGGTCCGGTGACCGATCAGGGATCCTGGATCTGATTAAAAAATCACTATTCATCTGCCCTGATCGGTCTGGGTGACCGATCAGGCGTCATTCTGATCGGTCCGGTGACCGATCAGGCTTCACTCTGATCGGTCTGGTGACCGATCAGGCATGTATAGCTGCGAGAGCTGGGAATCCCAGCGAAGCAGTGGATCGGTCTGGTGACCGACCCACACGCCCTGGATCAGTCCGGTGACCGATCACTTTAATTCAAATTGCACTGTCAGACGTGGTCAGAGCATCTGATCGTATCCGATTCATGATGTTTGCTTCTGATATTTGATTCACTGTATGATTTGCTGCTCTAACAGTCTGATTAAGCTGTAGGTGACAGGGGAGGATTCAAACACTCAAGGAGAGGTCAACGGAGGCTTTCCTTGGAGCAGGTTTGTCCGATTCTCCATTTCAGGTTGCAACGGCCGAGCTGCAGACTGGAGCCGAGACTGGGGCTTGGCAGAGGGGATCTCAGGAAGACCAGAGAGGGCTCAGTGGTAGCTGGCGTTGGCAGCAAGGTAGCTGGAGGCTACGGAGGATATTGTCACCTGATGCTGAATGGAGAAATAGGGCGAAAATTGGCTTCGGGGAAGCAGAGTTCTGAAACTTGTGTTCTTGCCGCGCCTAGTGTTCTCCACAATCTGCTTGCTGCGTTCTTGAAGCTGTCATCACTTTGAGCAAGCGATCGAGAAGCAACCAATCTTTACTTGAGCGCTTGAAGGAGAGAACAAGTAGCTTGGAGTCCGACAGTGGGAAGACACGAAGAAGGGTTCTTGCGTGAGATCGCCACTGGGTGGAGCTCAGGGAAGCTAGCTGTGTTCTTGTCTTTGCTAAGTGTTTGAGTAAGATCTTTCTCGTAGTTTCTTTGTGCTTAAACTTTATCCTGATTGAAACGCTGTGGAGAGGTTTCTCCACCGAGAAGGAGGTTGCATTATATCCGGTGAAACCGGAGCTTGATCTGCCGACGATCAAGGGATCGCCCACCTTAAGGGCACGCCAAGGAGTAGGGGCAAGTTATCCCCGAACCTTTTAAACCCTCTTGTTAGCGTTCTTGGCAGTTGTCTTTGTTTTGATCTTATCTCTGTTTTAGCTTACTGCACTTTCAGTTTCTTTTGTTTCTTCCGCTGCTGTGCTACTGATAAGTTAAGTGCAGGAAACTTGTTAATCGCAAGTGAAAAGTGATTGGCTATATTCACCCCTCTCTCTCTAGCCATCTCGTTTCCAACACAAAGGTGGATAATATCATATCATTATAGAATCTAAATTCCTTTGGTCCTAACTATTGGTCTCAGAGTTTAGATTGCCATAAGGTCTAACTGCGGATCGTTCGCCCCAGGTTTGACTGTTACCTAATTCATCATTTATTCTTTCGAGACGGGCAATTGGATAGTATATGGGGTCTTACCATCATAAGGTCCGGCGTTAATTTATGACTAGTAGTCAAGTTCTTGTCCCTTCCTGATCCACTGGTCGCTGCATGATTTACCTCTTTTCACATAATTTGAGAGCGAGTTGTGAGGGGGCATGCATTTGGGATGAGCATTATCATCTCTAGTCGTTGTATGATTTACTTCCTTTCATATAACCCGAGGATGAGTTGTGAGGAGACGCCTCACTGCATGATTTACCTTCTTTCACGTAATTTGAGAACGAGCTGTGAGGAGACATCTGAGATGAGCATTATTATCTTTTATCATCGTAGAAATGTCACAAGTGCCCGAACAATAGTGTAATGTAATAATATTTTCATTTTTTGCGTATAGGATACATATTTATTTATATTGTATAACATATATTTAGATATTTAGATGGTATATATGTATATTAAATACAAATATATAAGTATATAAAGTATAAGAAATGAACTTAACAAAGAGATTTATTATCGTTTCTTGCGTGCATGTCTGGTAAATGACAGATTAGGTGCAAATTCTCTCAATTTGTGACCCACCATACGATTTGTTATATGAATAGGTAAATGTTCCTTTCCATTATGAATAGCGATTGTATGGCCAATCATTGTGGGTATTGTTGGAAACTTGTACAGTACTTGTATCTCCTCGGTATTTGACTTAGTCGATTTATTACCGTCGGGTTTTCCGGGAGGTTGCTATCTCCTCAGTATTTGACTTAGTCGATTTACGACCGTCGAATCTTCCGGGAGGTTGCTATTTCCTCGGTATTTGACTTAGTCGATTAACGACCGTCGGATCTTCTGGGAGGTTGTTATCTCCTCAGTATTTGACTTAGTCGATTAACGACCGTCGGATCTTCTGGGAGGTTGTTATCTCCTCGGTATTTGACGTAGTCGATTAACGACCGTCGGATCTTCCGGGAGGTTGCTATCTCCTCGGTATTTGACTTAGTCAATTAACGACCGTCGGATCTTCCGGGAGGTTGCTCGGAGGAAGCAAACTGATTGGTTTACGTTGAGGCTAGTGTTCGACACTATCTCCGTAAAACGATATTGCTCCGCTACTGGTGCTCACGGATAGCAGCAATTCGTTTCCAAGATACAACGACGTCGTCTTGGAATAGTAGCACTTCAAATTCCGAGACCAGCGAACCTTTTCGCAGGCTTTTTGGACTCTCGATGCAGAAGATGGATGAGTACAAATGCTTTAGATTGCAATGCTTGAATGATTGAAATGATCTAGTGGAGGGATCTATTTATATTGAATGAAGAGGTAAGTACCCTTTGGTTCGGACAGATCTGGACCGTTCATAACGAAAGGGTATAATCCTTTAAAGGTCATTTAATCTCGTCCCTTGATCTGAAGAGTTATAACTCTTCAGATCCATCTTGATCTCAACCGTCAGATTAGAACATTTAATCCGACGCCTCAAATTCATTCTCCCTCTTCACATTCAGATCTTTGATCCGACGCTCCAGATCGCACCTTCTTGCGATCTGTCCAGATCTTTGATCCGACAGCCACCATTGAGCGTATCTTGAACAATTAATTTCTCATTCACCCTTAATCGGTTTTGAGCAAATAAATAGTCCAGATTTATCTACGCGAAACGTAGATTTCGATTTTGAAGTCAAACTTGACTTTCAACGATCGATGGCATCAAAATCATATCCAACAGGTATAATGGTAGATGCCCGAGACCAAGTTACTATTATTTCTTTCTCTTCCCTCGTGTTGAGTTTTTCAATTTTTGCCGATAAATGATTAGCTACAAAAGGTTTTTTTTAGTGAACATGTCATGTCACAGTATATTACTCCTTTTTTTACATTTTTTATTTTAAAGATTGACATTCTATGTCCAATATCTCGATCTAAGTTAAGTATGGATGTCAGAATAAATACAATAATAATGAATGGAAAAAAGTTAAAATCCTTTAGCTAGAAAAGGGGCGGATGTAGCCAAGTGGATCAAGGCAGTGGATTATGAATCCACCATGCGCGAGTTCAATTCTCGTCATTCATCCATTACATTTTTTCAAATAAAAAAAACTATTTTCAATATTCCTATTTATGGCGACGAAGAATAAAACTATCACTATATTTTTTCCTTTTCCTACTTCTTCTTCCAAGCATAGGATAACCCCAACAGGTTGTGGGTTTTTTTCTACCAATTGGGGCTCTCCCCTCACCGCCCCCATGGGGATGGTCTACAGGGTTCATAACTACTCCTCTTACTACAGGACGCTTACCTAGCCAACACTTAGATCCGACTCTACCCAAACTTTTTTGGTTCACCCTAACATTTCCCACTTGTCTGACTGTTGCTAAGCAATTTTTGGATATCAAACGGACCTCCCCAGATGACAATCTTAATGTGGCCGATTTACCTTCGTTTGCTATTAGTTTCGCTATAACACCTGTTGCTCTAGCTAATTGTCCACCATTTCCAAGTGTAATTTCTATGTTATGTATGACCGTGCCTAAGAGCATATCGGTTGAAGTAGATTCTTCTTTTTTATCAATAAAAACCCCTTCCCAAACTATAAAAGCTTCTTCCAAAGCATACAACTTTCTAGATGTATATGATGACATCTAGACAAATGGATCTTATATAAATCATATGATGAATACCACATGAGTGGATATATAGGAATCCAAATCTGTTGAATCACTCATGTTATGATCTTCTACATCCTAGGTCTCCCCGTTCCGTCATCTGGCTTATGTTCTTCATGTAGCATTTAGACCGAATGACTCTATGAAATTACGTCGATACTTCCACATATTATGGGTAACGTAAGAGACATCTCTCTTTTTCCCCGGGGGTATCTTAATTACCACTGCTTAGCTTTCAATTCGCCTCTGACCATCAAATTAAATGTGAATAACCCGTCCTCCTCTCTTTGAAACAAGGGGCGCTTTCGGTTCTGTGAGTGCTTCAAACAATTTTGTCTTCTCCATATTACCATATATCTAGAGTCAATAATTTTCTATGATGAACTACTGAACTCAATCACTTGTTGTCGTTACTCAATAGTTTTCTGTCGAGGTCTATCCAGTAGAGGTGCTCAAATTGGATTAGCGATCGATTTCTAGGTTTCGTCATAAACCTAATTGGTTACTTCCAATTACGTAAATCAATAGTTCAAACCACACTCAAAAGTAGGGCATTTCTCATTGATATAGGAACTTCTGTACCAGAAACAATAATATCTCCAATTATAGCCCCTTTGGGATGTAAAATATATCTCTTCTCACCATGCTCATAGTGTATGAGACAAATGTATGCATTTCGATTAGGGTCGTATTCTATGGTTACGATTCTAGCAGATATGTCTTTTTCATTCCGTCGAAAATCGATTTTACGGTATAGATGCTTATGACCTCCCCCTCTATGCAGCTAAATTCATTTTCAAATTTTTAAAAGTTTCATTGAATTAATAGATAAATTTGACCATTGATTTAAAAATACTAAATTAATGAAATTATCCATTAATATTTTTCAATTTATTTTAATGATGAATATAAATCAAACATTCAGATTTATATTCATATAAAAAAATGATTTTGATTTATTTTCATGATGAATATAAATCAAACATTCAGATTTATATTTATATAAAAGAATAATTAATGAAGTTGGATAATCTTATAATTAATTCGATCCCACGGAATTCAATTAAAGAAAATGATTTATGTCTATATAAACAAGCAAAAAGGTGAAAATGATTTAGGCCTATATAAAGTATATATAAATGATGTCAATTAAAGAAAAATGTCACAGCTTGCAGGAGAATGATCCTATCCTGAAGCTTTCGTGCAAGAGAGCTAGCTAACGATGGCCACCCCCGGCGGCCCGTGCAACGACGGCATCCAATCAATAGTCGGCAAAAGGACGCAATTGAAGGGGAGAGATAAAAATGGACAGGTGAAGAGTAGAAGTTTGAGGCACAAATCGGCATGCTTTTCCCCACCTTCCCCCACCCGCCATTGGCTTTTCTCTATAAATAGAATAACAACTCATCCTCTCTCCCTTCCCTGTCAAAAGGAGCACAACTTGTGATTCGAAACGGAGGAGAAGAAAGCAGAGGAGAGGAAGGAGGAGAAGGTGCTTCGTCCTTTCCTCTGTTTCTCTTCGTCTAATCCATTCATTCGCTCTATAAATAGAATATAAAATAGAGAAGGAGAAAAGAGAGGAAGGAGGAGGAAGAGGAGCTTCATCCTTTTTCCTCTTCTTCTAATCCATTCATTCCAACAATTCCTTGTTGGAAGAGGAGGAGAAGGGGATTCTTGTTTTCTTTTTTGATCTCCAAACCATCCATTACGGAATCCTAGTTGACATAAAGGGGGTGCCTTTTTTTTTCTCCTCCCATTTTCGTTTTCTGCAATTCTTCAAACGAGGAACCCTATTTATCTTCCTTTTTTTCCCTTCATCTTTCATTTTCACAATTCAATTGTTTACGAGTGGAGGGCAAAGAGGTGTTTTTCTTCCCCCGACCCTCTTGTACGGTCCTTTTGCGCTTGTGGAGACATCTTTGTTGGGTTTCTGGAGGAGGAGAAATGGCAAGGATCTCGATCGGGTTCCTCGGTCTCACCGAACTCTTTATCAGCACGATGGTGCATATGCTCTTCGGTTTCTACATATTCAGCACCGCGGTGGCATCCGATGTCTGTCAGGTCCTAACTGATTGCCTCCGGCCCAATATCTTCCACCTGGGAGCCAGAGTGGAGGGAGGGAATGATAGCAAGGAGAAAATGCTGGTATTGGAGGGCTCTCCGCCCCCGATTGTGCTGGTTCATGGCATTTTTGGGTTTGGCAAAGGGGTACGTACGCCATTGTCTTTCCTCGACATTCTTGCGATTAGAGAATTGCATCAATCGATCTTGAGATGCTACTATTGTTGCAGAGACTAGGAGGTTTGTCCTACTTTGCTGGGGCAGAGAAGAAGGATGAACGAGTTCTTGTGCCTGATTTGGGATCCCTAAGCAGCATCCACGATAGGTGAACTTTCTCAAATTCTTTTGTTTGATTAAGCAAAGGACATGGACATTGAAGGTTGAAAAAAATTGAAATTTTTTAGGGCAAGGGAATTGTTCTATTACCTGAAAGGGGGGAAGGTGGATTATGGAGAGGAACACAGTAGGAAATTTGGCCATTCACAGTTTGGAAGAACATATGAACGAGGTGAGATTTTCGAATGCCTTTTGTCAGTTAGGGTTCCCCCGCATTTCTCATAAATTATCGCTGTGATTGGGGTGCAGGCCATTACCCTTCATGGGATGAGCACCATCCTGTACATTTTGTTGGCCACTCTGCTGGTGTGCAGGTCGTCAGGGTTTTGCAGCAGATGCTCGCAGATAAGGTGTTTGATTTATTGCGTCTAAGGAATTCATTGCTTATTTTTGCCACTTTCTTGATCGATAACCCAAACCTTCATGAACTACACATGGGTTATCAACAGGCTTTCAATGGCTTTGACACCTCTGAGGATTGGGTTTTGAGCATCACCTCCCTATCTGGAGCCCTAAACGGAACCACTAGGACATATTATGATGGCATGCAGTGAGTAACTTGTTTATTTTAGATCATGATCTTGGTTTGTTGGATTATTCTCTCTTGGTACTTGTTTATTATTAGTGATCAAATCTAATGCACATTCAATTCTCTGCTAGAATGTTTCTGGACATGCACTCCAAAAAGATGAACAAACTTTAAATGCATGAATAATATAATTACCCATTTGAAGATAGTTTAGCTTGTCATCGATACACGTTTGATGAATTTGATTCAGGCCTGAAGATGGAAGATCGATGAAATCGATATGTCTGCTTCAGCTCTGTCGCCTAGGAGTCATAGTCTATGACTGGCTGGACATTACATGGCTGAAGAACTACTACAACTTTGGGTTCGATCATTTTCAGATGGCATGGAGAAATTCTGGTATTACTGGTTTGGTTGATCTCATACTGGGAAACTCAGGACCTTTTGCTTCTGGAGACTGGATCCTCCCTGACCTTACAATTCAAGGTTCAATCAATCTCAATTCTGGTCTCCAAACCTTCCCCAACACTTTCTATTTCAGCTATGCAACTAGGAGGACACGAAAAATCCTTGGCTTCACTGTTCCCTCTAGCATCTGGGGCATCCACCCTATGCTCTTTATTAGAGTCATACAGATGTGCCAATGGAGGTTCCCGGCTGGTTCACCACCGCCCTATAAAGGATACAGGTAGGTAGGACTTGGTATAATGCAGATCATATTGAGACATGGGGACACTGTTAAATTTTATCACTGTTTGGTGTTAATCTAACAGTAATTCTGGATACATTGTCGTACAGGGATGAAGATTGGGAAGACAATGATGGAGCTCTAAACACAATATCAATGACCCACCCTCGTCTACCGGTAGAACATCCAAGCTTTTATGTCGTGGATGACTCGGAGTGCCATCCTTTGCAACCAGGAATCTGGTCAGTCTTGCTCAGCCTCATAGCTATACTTTGACATGGATAATTATTACAATGCTACTTATCTACAAATATCACGGACAACAATAAAAAAATACCTTTTTTTTTTATTGAAATCGTATAAAATCGCTCCCACCTAAAGAGCCCGCTCGGTCATCGTGATTCACTCCCTTAATCACGCTGCGGGGCCAACCGTGAGGGATGCTTGGGGTGAGCGAGTCACCTTTTGCCATAAAAGAGTACCTTTTTTATTGAAATCATCAAAAATGCGCTCCTTTTTGATTTATCATCAAACAACAATTCATCCCGTTTCAGCCTATTTTTGTTTCTAAAAATACCCTTATTTTTGGAGTTGTTATAGCAGCTATGGAATCATAGTTGTTACATAGTCGTAGCAGCTATGAGATTTGTAGCAACTACGATCTCATGGCCGCTACAACTACATAGTGGTGGAACTGCTACGATTGTGTAGCAGCTATGATCCTATAGCTGCTACAATATAATATTGATCAGTGTTGATCAGAGATGAAGTATTTATATTATAATAGCTATAATTTATAGTTATTATATCATAATATTGACTAGTGTTAACTAAAAATGAAGTACCTATATTGTAACAGGTATAAACTGTAGTTGCTATAACATGGTGTTATTAGTGTTGATTAGAGTTAAAGTGTCCATGTTATAGTAACTATGAATCATAGTTGCTACAATAACGTTGAACAAGGCTATTTTAAAAAATAAAAATAGGTTGAAGTGGGATGGGACGCTATTTTGATGATAAATGAAAAAGGAGCGCCTCTAGACGATTCCAATAAAAAGGGCTCCCTTTGCATCTAAGAAATTCACACTACTGCTGTGGTGAACAATTCCTTTAAATTTCAGTTCTTAGTATAATAGTCCTGTCCAACTTTCCTTCTTTTCCTCATTTAAATGTGTTCACTGAATATCCATTCCAAACACAATCCCTGTGGAACTTATAAGTTATCCAATCAGCGCAGATAATTTTTCTGTCATCTTTCCTTGTTCCAACATGAAAATTTTGCAGAAAGATTAATCTCAGCCTCGTAGCAGACATCCATTTGCATTTTGGTAAAACATTCTGGATTCACTCTAGGGCAAGGTCAATCACAATGAGCTTGAAATGATGTGGTTATTACAACAATCAATTACACATGCATGCCCATGCTGCTCATATTCCCTTCCTGCTATTACTGACTTTTGTCTCAAGAGTTACTGGCTCAATTATAGAAATCATTATATCCTCATTTCATTCCTTAAATTTGCTCATTGTGAATGCGAAATAATCCTCCGTTGTTGTAACAGGTACTATAAGATCCTCGAGGCCGATCACATCTTTTTCATAGTAAATAGGGAGAGAGCAGGAGTACAGTTTGACGTTCTGTATGATGGCATATTTCAGAGGTGCAGAAAGCATGTATTCAGAAGCATTAAAACACTCATACCCAACGAAAGCAGTCAATGACACACCATCATTCTCTTCTTCATTAGATACGGCTAGGGAACCAGATAAGGAAGATGCATCAAGTTTTTCATACACATCCTTATACAAGCAGGCTTCCTCCAATGCACGCCTTAGTCCACCACAATGTTATGACAATGCTCACAAATGACTTGAAATTATTCAAACCTGAAGCTTCTAGGTTTTACAGGGCATACTCGTACTGATTTTTAGCTTTGCTTGTTTGTACATATGCATTTCGTGAATGGAAAAAAAAAATCAGGTTTTAGCGTAAATTGTGTGCTTTTATGCTAACTGTAATGTTGCATGATGAACACCTAGCACCGTTATATTCGGCCTTCTTCAACACTGTCCAGCAGCAGTTGTAGTGAAAAGTTCATAGCAAACATTCTGAGTTTTCAGCATAACGACTCCAATATAACAACTACATTTCAAATTTCCAGCTCAACACTCCCTTATTGATGAATATATGGAGTTGCTTACTTATTACAATTTTTTTTCGGCTTTTCACCAAAGGGCGTATCTAAGAATTGATATTTACTAAAGGCATATCATGATTTCATTTTTAGCAAAGGGCACACTGATTTTAATGAACTTTCTCTTATACCACTCCCGCTAATTACTGCCTTTCTCTTTCTCTCTCTCAATAATAAATTCTGAGATGTCTGCACATGCTTTTTCAGACTTTTTATTTTAAAATAATATAATATAGAATCGGCGTTAAAAAATATAAGGTAAAAATTAAAAAAATATTTCAGTTAAAAATTATCTCATCCAACATTATTTAAAAATATAAATAAATGATTTTTTATATTTGATTAATATAAATTAATATATTAAATAATATTTAATAAATATATTAATATATAAAAAAAATTTGAAATGTTTTGATTTCAGGCAACGTGGGCCTGAAATCTTTTGATTCAGGCCCGACGTGGACTCAATTTTTTTTTCAATTTTAAAAATATATTAATATATAAAAAACCTATCAAAACACGTAATTTCATATTAAAAGTCACGCTATGAGGGCCTGAACACAGATGTGTTCAGGCCCTCCAGGCCCAAGGAGGGCCTGAACCCATCTTGGATAAATGTAAATAAATTAAATAAAAATATCAATAGTTCTAGTTAGAGTTGAGCTAGGAGATGGTATTTTTGGTGTCCAAACTTCTAATGATTATAAATTATGTTATAATAGGAGATTTTTAGGTCTATCAGTGAGTTTTCACCAAAACCCACTGATGAACTTAGGATAATTGGATTTCTCAAAATCCAATATCAATAGTTAGAGTTGAGTTAGGAGATGGTATTTTTGGTGTCCAAACTTCTAATGATTATAAATTATGTTGCAATAGGAGATTTTTAGGTCTATCAGTGGGTTTTCACCAAAACCCACTGATGGACCTAGGATATTTGGATTTCTCAAAATCCAATATCAATAGTTAGAGTTGAGCTAGGAGATGGTATTTTTGGTGTCCAAACTTCTAACGATTATAAATTATGTTGCAATAGGAGATTTTTAGGTCTATCAGTGAGTTTTCACCAAAACCCACTGATGGACCTAGGATATTTGGATTTCTCAAAATCCAATATCAATAGTTAGAGTTGAGCTAGGAGATGGTATTTTTGGTGTCCAAACTTCTAATGATTATAAATTATGTTGCAATAGGAGATTTTTAGGTCTATCAGTGGATTTTCACCAAAACTCACTGATAAACCTAGGATATTTGGATTTCTCAAAATTCAATATCAATAGTTAGAGTTGAGCTAGGAGATGATATTTTTGGTGTCCAAACTTCTAATGATTATAAATTATGTTGCAATAGGAGTTTTCTATGATGAATCAGTGGGTTTCGGTGAAAACTCATTGATAGACCTAGGATACTTGGATTTCTCCATACTTAATATATCTATTTAGAATTTACTTAGGAGATGCTATTTCTGTTGTACAATCTTAGTACCAATAGTTTTCAGTTATGTTCTCTAACCGTATAAGTTGGCACACAAAGATGTATAAATATGACTGTATCTTGGTCACAGTTTAAAGAAACATCTCTTTCAACATAATTTCAAAAATATAAAGAGATAATTTTTTATATTTTAAATGATAGGACAATTTTTGAAACTTTTTAAAGTACGGGCCTGAATACAAATGTATTCAGGCCCTCCTTGGGCCTGAATACATTTGTATTCAGGCTCTCCTAGCGCGATTTTACCCTGCGTTTGAATATGAAATTAATTACGTGTTTTGATAGGTCTTGCGTCGGCTTGAAATCATGTGTTATGATAGGTTTTTTTACGTAAGTCTGAAACGTAAAGAAACATCTCTTTATATTTCTGAAATCACAATAAAAATCACTGAGAAAGACATAAAAATGACGCTGTTTCATTCAATTAAATTATAAAAATGACGTTGTATCATTCAATTAAATTATAAAAATGACGCTGTGCCATATCATTCAATTAAATTAGTCTGTACTTTAAAAAGGTCCATAAATTGTCCTATCATTTAATTGCCATATAATTTAAATTATAAAAAGTTCAAATATTATTTATTATATTAATTTAGATTAATCAAATATAAAAACTTATCTCTTTATATATTTGAAATCACGTTGAAAGAGATGTTTCTTTTAACTTTGGCCAAGATGCAGTCATTTTTATACATCTTTGTGTTCTAACTGATACGGTTAGAGAATATAACTGAAAACTATTGATACTAAGTTTGTACATCAGAAATAACATCTCCTAAGTAAATTCTAAATAGAGATATTAAGTATGGAGAAATCCAAGTATCCTACGTCCATCAGTGAGTTTTCACTGAAACCCACTGATTCATCATAGAAAACTCCTATTGCAACATAATTTATAATCGTTAGAAGTTTTGACACCAAAAATACCATCTCCTAGCTCAACTCTAACTATTGATATTGGATTTTGAGAAATCCAAATATCCTAGGTCCATCAGTGGGTTTTGGTGAAAACCCACTGATAGACCTAAAAATCTCCTATTGCAACATAATTTATAATCATTAGAAGTTTGGACACCAAAAATACCATCTCCTAACTCAACTCTAACTATTGATATTGGATTTTGAGAAATCCAATTATCCTAAGTCCATCAGTGGGTTTTGGTGAAAACTCACTGATAGACCTAAAAATCTCCTATTATAACATAATTTATAATCATTAGAAGTTTGGACACCAAAAATACCATCTCCTAGCTCAACTCTAATTATTGATATTGAATTTTGAGAAATCCAAATATCCTAGGTCCATCAGTTGGTTTTGGTGAAAACCCACTGATTGACCTAAAAATCTTCTATTGCAACATAATTTATAATCATTAGAAGTTTAGACACCAAAAATATAATCTCTTAGCTCAACTCTAACTAGAACTATTGATATTTTTATTTAATTTATTTACATTTATCCAAGATGTGTTCAGGTCCTCCTTGGGCCTAGAGGGCCTGAACACATCTGTGTTCAGGCCTTCATAGTGTGACTTCAGACCCTGCGTTTTAATATGAAATTACGTGTTTTGATAGTTTTTTTATATATTAATATATTTCTAAAATTGAAAAAAAAATTTGAGTCCACGTCGAGCCTGAATCAAAAGATTTCAGGCCCACGCTGTCTGAAATCAAAACGTTTCAGATTTTTTTATATATTAATATATTTATTAAATATATTAATTTATATTAATCAAATATAAAAAATCATCTATTTATATTTTTAAATGATGTTGGATGAGTATTTTTTAACTGAAATATTTTTAAATTTACCTTATATTTTTTAGCACCGATTTCATATTATATTATTTTAAAATAAAAAGTCTGAAAAAACATGTGCAGACATCTCGGAATTTGTTACTGAGAGAGAGAAAGAGAAAGACAGTAATTAGCGGGAGGGGTATAAGATGAAGTTCACTAAAATCAGTGCGCTCTTTGGTGAAAATGAAACCATGGTATGTCTTTTGGTAAATACCAATTCTTGAGTACGCCCTTTGGTAAAAAGTCATTTTTTTAAATAAGTAAATAAAAAATTAATGTCTATGAATATTCGAGTGAATAAAAGTTAATCCCATTTTCCAGACAAAATATTTTAGGTTTTCGCCCTTAAAAACAGATTCTCTTTTTGTTATCCAAACAACTCAAGTTGAAATATTTCTTGTTGATCTCTTCTTCTTCTCTTTTTCCTACAGTTTGAGTGGATATATAGCAAGCTCTTAGGTTCGTATTAACTAATTTACTTTGGAAAAAGTTAGAAGGATGTTTTTTTTCATCGGAGTAGCGTCTTTTTTTTATTGATTATCAAAATAATGATTCATTTATTTTTATTTTCGATAATATTGTAACTGTCATGCAATTATCCACCTACGATTTTATAACTGTTTTTGTATTCATCATAAAAAAATTATCTACGATATAGTAATTATAATTTATAATTAGTATAATATAAAGGTGAATAATATTAATTAATATATATATATATCTATTTATTTATTAATATCTATAAAACACAATTTTGCATGCAGACATGATATTTACAGGAACCTTACGATTCCTGCCTAAACCAAATCTAACTTTTAGATTTTTCTAAACCAAACTAGTGTAATACCCGTCCGATGCACGGGAATCTTACACAATTCAAATAACATGTTTAATGATAATATATATATGTCAATTATTATTATTAAATGAAAAATTAAAATGAAAAGTAATTTTATTATATCATGGATTCATGTCAATATAAGAATAATGTTAGACCTACAAGACAAACAAAAAAACACCTTGAATATTTAGAGCTTAATAGCATAAAGATATGACAATGAAAGAACTCAAGTAATTTCCCAGTGCAGTTGAGAACAAGGCGAATGCTGTGCAGATGCTCCGCATGCTATCGGGTGCCTAGGCATAGAAGAACTCGAGTTGCGCGATGTAATTGAAGACCTCCGAACCTGAGATAATAAAGTACTGGGGAAATGTTCAATGTTATGTATTTAATAGAATAACTTCTAAGCAAATTTGCTTGATATAGAGTATGATAGATGCATTAATTGAATAACTATGGCTTCTATAAAGCTCAGTGATAAGTAAAACTATTATGAATGTCAAAGTACCATGATATCACAAGCATCTAAAATTATTATGAATGTCAAAGTACCATGATCTCACAAGCATCTACGCCATAAACTACAAAAGAAAAAGAAAAGAGAAAAAACATGCCTCACGATATATACTTGCAAATTTATGCTGAAGGTGAAACCTCCGCACACCCATTGTTCCACTAAGCAAATCATGCATACAATATGATCATCACCATAAGGAACAAGACTCATCAATCTGAATATGAATGACTGCGACAGTTAACCAAAAAAGAGATCACGCAGTACAATATCAATTTGTACACATGCATTGATATAAAGATAAAAGGATATGTATACATGCCTAAGAGATCATGACAAGAAATATCAGGTTAAGGTCAAAATCGTAGTACATGGACAGACAGAGCAAACAGATAGTACCAACACTCAGTTGTCATTGATGAACTAAGTATTTGCATGAAATATGCTATCTAGTGGACTGTTAACCACCAGACGAGATAATGAAATCAACAACTTTGATTCAGATAATGACAACAATTGCAGAAACTCACAAGATTCAGGAATTTCAAGAAATACAATCTGAAACCAGCAACATTTGTGATGTGGCATCATTGTTGCCATTGCCTCTTGATTCGCTCAAGTGCTTCTAGATGAATAAGTTTCCAATTCAGCATATTCTATGTAACATGTTTTTGCATAAGTCAAATTATGAAAATTTAGAGTCTAGCAGTTAAATAACAAAAGTAGGATGTTGTTAAATGAATTAGATTCAAGGAATAGATACCTTAACATCTCAAATTGTCGAAAATTTCACTATAAACAACATTAATTGTGCAATTTTCCGAAAGTCCTTCATGATTCCGAATAAGAACCTTCAAACCTCTTTTGCTTTTAACTCTTGAAAAGGCTACATATAATTGTCCATGTGTAAATACAACCCTCGGTAAGTATAACCCAACAGAAGATAGAGTTTGACCTTGAGACTTATTAATTGTCATAGCAAAAGAAACTATCAAAGGGAATTGTCTTCTTTGAAATTTAATAGGAATGACATCATTGCTTGGTACCATAGTCATTCTTGGAATCAAAGCAATCTGTCCGATTCTATTCCCTGTAAGAACTTCACATTCTATAACATGATTTCCCAATCTTCTAATTTGTAGTCGTGTCCCATTGCAAAGGCCATTTGATTGGTCTATGTTTCTTAAAAGAATCACTGGAACTCCTATCTTAAGTGTTGAGGCAATCTGTGGTCCGGAGTGACCATGTGTTTTGATGTTTGGGCAAAGGGTTTAAGTTAGGTTTACCCTTGTGTATTTGATATGTGTATGTGAGTGTGCAGGATGTGCAGGTTACACATATTGGCTTAGCTGGACGACCTCGGTACGGTGAAGGGTGACATGGAGACAAGTCGCGGGCTTGTGTGCGCACCTGAGGGACTATGGAGAGCAGGGACGATGAGCTGAGGGGCTCGGACTTCGAGGCATGCGTGAAGGATGACATGGAGGTAAACTGGAGGCTTGTGTGCATCCGAGGGATGGGAGCCGAAGATGAAGAGGGCGCGAAGGTAATAGTCGAGGCTGCTGGTGAGGGGTCAGCTGAGTCGTGAGGGTAGAGTGCTGAGTGATTGTACACGGGAAAATCTTAGGGTTCGAGTGCTGAGAGAAGTGTACTCGGGAAGGGAAACTTTAGGTGTGTGAGTGGACCAGTCGATTGCCCTGGGGGCAGTCGACTGATAAAACTCACACAAAGTTTTCGGCTGGGGATCAGTCGACTGCCCTGGGAGCAGTCGACTGGTAAAGTCAAAAACTAGCCGTTACAGCTAGCCGTTGGACTGCTGTTTGGCTGGCACCAGTCGACTGCCCTGGGAGCAGTCGACTGGTGGCGAGGGTTTCAGCCTTAGTTCTATTTAAGAGGACTTCGTGTTGGCTGAAAGGTTTGACGAATTTGGCTTTGGGCAAGAACCAAATAGTAGTCTTGGTGCTCAGATATTGTCGAGGTGTTGTGGCGAGGTTTCTCCACCCACAAGGAGCGACAAGGGCTAGCCGGAGGTCATCCGGGGAGTGATCCACCGAAGGATTCTTGGATTAGTCACCTCTTGGAGGTGGATACCAAGTAAACCGGTATTGTTAGCATTGTTTAGTTGTTAGTTTTACTTTATTGTATTTCCGCTTGCGCAACTAACAACGTAGGTAGAAGAACGAATCGAAGAAGTGCTATTCACCCCTCCCCCCCCCTCTAGCAACCGTCAACGATCTAACAAGTGGTATCAGAGCGAGGTTCCGCTCTTGTTGGACTAACCGCCAAAGGAGCACAAGCTAGAGGGAAAATAATGGAAGATAAGCTAGGAGATGACATCTACACTCCACCCCCCTACGACCATGAAGATTTCGGATATTGGAAGACAAGGATAGAAACATGGTTCGGAATGGAGTGGAACCTTAGGATTGCTCTTGAAGAACCATTCGAAATTCCAAAGGATAAACATGGGAAGAAGCTTAGGCCTAGATATTGAAACCAAGAGCAACAAGATCAATCAAAGGCGAATGAAAAGGTAATTGGTGTATTACTTAACATTTTGCCTACTAATGTGTTAAGTGGTGTAGGGGAGTATCACAATGCATATGAGATATGGAAAAAGATAGGAGAATTCCATATAAACCCTACACAAGTTCAAGAGCCCAAAGAGACAACTCAAACGGTCCAAGAAGACAAAGAAGGAGAAGAATTGCTCATTTCATCAAGTGAAGTAGAAGAATTAAGTGAAGAATCATCAACCTCCTCAAGAGAAGAAGAGGAAGTATCAATCTCAAGAATTGAGGGGGAGGAGAGACCCACCTCCATACAAGAACAAGAAGAAGCTCCAACCTCCACCAAAGCAAAGACTAGGGACCACATCATATGCTTTGGGTGCAATAAAAAGGGACACTACAAATATAAGTGTCCAAATGGTAAGAAAAAGGAGGTAATCCCTAAGCCCATTCCAAGTTCTTTTAAATCTAACATAGGTTGTAGGAATGGAGAATCCCAAGAGAAGAAAAAGAGAATTAGATGCTTCACGTGTGGTGAGCTAGGACACTACCACACGAAGTGCCCAAAGAGTGGAGAGCTCAAGAAAATGGAGCACTTGAGAAGGTGGGAGAAGGAGGAGAAGAAGAAGAGAAGTTCACATCAAGAGGGAACTCCAAAGGTAAGGGAGGTAATTCCTAACCTTAAGTTAAAATATAATTCAAATTTGAGTTCCTCCATGCATATTAAAAATAGTGTTAATTATTCCTCCATGCATGCTAGAATCAATGAAAAATGCTTACTTATGCCTAATTTTGGATTTAAATATAATGATAGGAATAGGGTTAACAAAGTAGATCAAAACTCTAGGAAAAACATGCATCATTATAGACCTAAGACCCTTGTACCTAAGGATCAAGGTATAAATCCTAAGAAAGGGAGGCATATGCCTAGGAAGATGGGTAGGTCTAGGAATGTCCAAAGTGGACATATGAACTCTAGAGTTAGGAACCTAGAAAGGGAAAATCAAGCTTTAAGGGAAAAGCTTGATAAATTAGAAAAGACCCTAGAAAGATTCAAGGTTGGATCTAAGGGCTTATATTTGGTGTTGGGTAGTCTAAAACCCAACTATGATAGATCGGGTTTGGGATACCGGTCTAAAGTCTCCAATGCAAATAGAAAGAAATATGCTGGGGAAGCATATAATTATGGCAAGAAGGAGAAGTCCAAAAATGGCAAGGGGGGTTCCATTTAAAGGTAAAAAGAATGACTTAACCAAGGACAAGGTGTCCAAGGTTAAGAAGGTTAGATTTGTAGGCCAAGAATCACCGTGGGCTCACCGGTGTGGCCTGGTGTGGATTGAGTCACCTAGGGAGGTGGCTAGGGCTAAGAGCTCAAGGGTGAGCTCTAGGAGCCTTTGGGGTCCATGGTAAATGGATCTCAAGAGATGGTTTCTCTAGAAAGTCTAGGTGAATTAGGAAATGTGCCAAAATGATTGGAAGACTAGGGTAAGTCTTAATCCTAGAGAATTGACACATTGAAAGGAGAATTATGGAGAAAAAGGTGAAAATATGATTATATTGGGTAAAATTAGATTTTATGTGTGAATACCATATAATTCAGTGATAAAAATGAATTATGATCAAGTATAAGAAGATACATTGAGCAGAAGTCACAATTAGGACTTTTGGAGAAGATTGAATAATACAATTTAGGAGAAGTTGAGTTTCGTGCCAATCTTGGGGTTTGGAGTACATTTGGTTGGAAACATATTTTTCCCAAGTAGACATAGGCTCCACAAATCTCTCCACGAAATTTTAAAATTTTTGGAGATTTGTGGAATTAATTAGACGTTTCTGAAGTTGGACTGAAAACCTGAAATTCAAGTATCAGTCGACTGCCCCCCAGGGCAGTTGACTGATCATACTCAGAAAACATTCTGTTTGTTTTGGCAGTCGACTGCCCTGGGGGCAGTCGACTGATCCATAGGTATGAAGAGAAATGACATATAGGATGATAGGATATGACCTTAAAATTAAAATCCTTGTTTATTCTCCTTGAATAAAAGTTTGCCTTATGATTTAATGGTATGGATATCATGGAAGTTAAAGAAGATTGATAAGTACATATTTATCTAGGGTTACGAGATAAGAAGACGAGGATTTGATCATATTAAGAATACCTAAGAAAAAAGGGAGAATTGAAGACAATTCCATGTGTCAAATTATAATGGTTAGCTTTGACAAACACATGGAATTAGAGATAGATTTGAAAGTTAATACAAATGACCATTTTTGAGGAATTTAGAGGATGTACCAAAAGTCAAGCACATTTGATAATCTTCATGAAACCATATTTTTCTAAGATAGGGTATATCCTAGCAAATGTGCTCGCAAATTTTTAGATTTTTTCAGGTTTTCTAGGATTTTCTAGAGGGTTTTAGGGTAGAAAACTTGGGTTGTTGAGTTAGGAGTAACTTGACAAAAGGAAAGGTTGTAATGTTAAGTTGGGATATTACTTAACTTGGGGTTATGGTGTTAAGTTGGGTAGAACTTAACCTTGGTAAATTGAAAATTGGGAAAATGCATAGGTAAAGGGGGAGGTTGCCTCTTGTTTGCCTTAATTTTCATAGGAAATTTTAGATTTTGTGTCAAACTTGGGAATGATGATAGATACATGGGTGAATGTATTTTTCCCAAGTAGGTATGTGTACCACAAACTTCTCCACAAAATTTAAAAATTTTTGGAGATTTGTGGAATTTCTGGCGCATTTCTGAATTTGGCCAGAAAAGCTGATTTTCAGAGTATCAGTCAACTGCCCTGGGGCAGTCGACTGGCCAGGGCTGGATTGGGTATCCAACAGCTGGTTTGTGTCCAGATGATGTAAAATAAGTGTATGGGGGGGGCTAGTACATTGTGTTTAGGATCATTAGGGATTAAAAGATCCAATAATTGAGATATTGTTGGAGTCTTTTTGATGTTAGGAAAAGGTAGAGAAGTGTTAGATTTAATTTGGGAAACCAAACACACCTTTGCGGGAAACCCTAGGTCTAGGGGGAGCCTAGGTGAAGGGAGAGCATGGTTGCTCCATTCTTGGCGTAAGGGGAACCTTGGAGAGATTCTTAAAAAGCCTTTGTAAGTCCAATGTAGGGGGAGCTTTGGAGAAGCTTTAAAAAGCCCGTTTTGGTGAAAATTCCTAACTTGGGGAAGTTAGGCATGGGATGCCTTGTGATAGGATTCATGATTGCATTTGCATATGCATTGGCGGTGTAAGTCCAAGATGGAGTCTTGGCAACGTAAGTCCAAATTGTTGTTTAGCACTTTATTGCTATTTACTACTATTTGTTTTCCCTAACTTAAACGTATTGCCAAACATCAAAAAGGGGGAGATTGTTGAGGTAATCTGTGGTCCGGAATGACCATGTGTTTTGATGTTTGGGCAAAGGGTTTAAGTTAGGTTTACCCTTGTGTATTTGATATGTGTATGTGAGTGTGCAGGATGTGCAGGTTACACATATTAGCTTAGCTGGACGACCTCGGTACGGTGAAGGGTGGCATAGAGACAAGCCGCGGGCTTGTGTGCGCACCTGAGGGACTATGGAGAGCAGGGACGATGAGCTGAGGGGTGCGGACTTCGAGGCATGCGTGAAGGATGGCATGGAGGCATGCTGGAGGCTTGCGTGCATCCGAGGGACGGGAGCCGAAGATGAAGAGGGTGCGAAGGCAATAGTCGAGGCTGCTGGTGAGGGGTCAGCTAAGTCGTGAGGGTACGAGTGCTGAGTGATTGTACTCGGGAAAATCCTAGGGTTCGAGTGCTGAGAGAAGTGTACTCGCGAAGGGAAACCTTAGGTGTGTGAGTGGACCAGTTGACTGCCCTGGGGGCAGTCGACTGATAAAACTCACAGAAAGTTTTTGGCTGGGGATCAGTCGACTGCCCTGGGAGCAGTCGACTGGTAAAGTCAAAAACTAGCCGTTACAGCTAGCCGTTGGACTGTTGTTTGGCTGGCACCAGTCAACTGCCCTGGGAGCAGTCGACTGATTGAGAGGGTTTCAGCCTTAGTTTTATTTAAGAGGACTTCGTGTTGGCTGAAAGGCAGTGTTCTGAAAATCGGACCAGACCGGTCGATCGAACCGGTTGAACCGGGAACCGGCTAGATTTTCGGTCCGAGTTAACTCTGAAAATCGGCTACTCAACAACCGGATGCAAACCGTTTTAAACCGAACGAGAACCGGTGAACCGGACAAATCGAAAAAATCGGTCAAACCGGCTTGGTTTATTTTATTTTTCATTTTTTGATTTTTTCCCTCTTTTGTAGTTTTGCTTTCTTACTGAAAATGAAAATTAAAAAATAAAATGTAAAAAACCTAGTTTGCTTTTACCCAAAGTCTCAAACGAACAAACTTGATGTTTGCTTACAAGAGAGTCACAATCGTTAGCCTCTCGCTGCGTCACCCTGCCTCTACCAGCCTCGACGCGGCGCCCTGCCTCCGCTAGCCTCGCCCCGTCTCCAGCTTCGTTACGTCGTCGTGTTGGCATATGAAGGCAGCAATATATGACATATTTGGATGTGTAATTTTGCATGCGCTTTACTAGTGCCCCCTGTTTAAGTGTTTATCAGTGAACAAATGCTATTGTGATATAGTTTTAACTCCTAATAAGATTCTTCAATTTGTATCTAGATTTCTTGAATCCAATGGTTTTAAACTTGAATTTTTCTTTGAAACTAATTTTTTTTTCAAGAATACTGTACTGAGTTGCTGACAAAAATATATCACATGCTCGACCTAGTTGATCTAATCTTGAAGAAAGTAGTTGGATAAGTTGTTAGTTTCATATATTTATATAAATACATGCTTTATTATATACCGGTTATATCCCGGTTGGACTCCCGGTTAAACCGGTTGAACCTCTGAATCTCTGAACCCTTGCTCCGACCGGTTCGATGTCCGGTCCGGTTCTCAGAACCTTGCTGAAAGGTTTAACGAATTTGGCTTTAGGTAAGAGCCAAATAGTAGTCTTGGTGCTCAGATATTGTCGAGATGTTGTGGCGAGGTTTCTCCACCCACAAGGAGCGACAAGGGCTAGCCGGAAGTCATCCGGGGAGTGATCCACCGAAGGATTCTTGGATTAGTCACCTCTTGGAGGTGGATACCAAGTAAACCGGTATTGTTAGCATTATTTAGTTGTTAGTTTTACTTTATTGTATTTCCGCTTGCGCAACTAACAACGTAGGTAGAAGAACGAATCGAAGAAGTGTTATTCACCCCCCCTCTAGCAACCGTCAACGATCTAACATTAAGAATTGTTTATGTGGAGGCAAACCTGAACAATTTATGCCATTCAACATCTCTGGACCCAAGGCATCTAATTCGCTTTCTAAATTGCCCTCTTCCAAGCAAATTGAGTCTGAACTCAAATAAATCTTTTCATCTCCTGGAATCAGGGACATCAGATAAGTGTTAACTTCATGCACAATGTCTAATGTAGGAGTTGAAATGGTCCTGCCCTTGAAGTAATCTCTAGATGAAATGTTCTGAATTATGTTAGGATAAACAAAAATGATTAACAGATCAAATGCTTCTTCAGAATCAAGAATTACTATATCAGTTGGGAGTTGAATCTCAGACTCCCCTCAGTGTTGTCTCCAATGATTCCATCACCAACTTTCAATAGACATTCACCAAATTCTTTTATTTCATATTGATTTGAATTATTCGCGGCTATAGAAAGTCTCATATGTTTTTGTCAGGTGCAAAATATGACAATGTTGTCGAAGATATGAAAAATTAATTGTCGCATGAACTACATCTTGTCTTGATCCCTTTGGTTGACTGGCAATATTTGTCTAAAATCACCTCCTAATACAATAACCAATCCTCCATAAGGTAAGTTTGGGTTGTCTGATGGACTATACCTGAGAATATCCCTGAGGCATTTGTCTAAAGCTTCATAGCAATGCTTGCTGACCATTGGAGCTTCATCCCAAATTATCAACTTGGTTTTTCTTAATAATTTTGCATGAGGGGTACCTTGTTTGATATTACATGATGAATCTTCATTTATATTCAATGATATCTTGAATCTTGAATAGGCAGTCCAGCCATTTGGAAGAAGTAAGGATGCAATACCGCTAGAGGCCACATTCAAGGTACAATGTCTCCTTTGGAACAGATTGCTGCTAATAATAAATTCCAAATGAATGTTTTCCCTATTCCACCATGTCCATATAAAAAGAAAAATCCACCTCTGTTCCTATAGATAACTTGGATAATTTGTTCATATGCAACCTTTTGCTCACCCGTTATTGTCTTCAACATGTTATTTAGAGTCGCAATTAATGCATTTCTATCAAAATTCAACTCTTCATGTATCAACCTATTATGAAAATAGGAAAAATCAGATTCAGAATGCATTTCTATTGAAATTAAACTCGTAATGTAACAACCTGTCGTGAAAATGTGAAAAATTAGATTCAGATGATATTGGCATTGGTGGGTATTCTTTTAATGATTTCCCACTTGATTGCATTATCTTCTCTATATCACCAAGTGCTATGTTTTTCACCTCATCATCTGTTAGAATCAATTCTGCACAAAATAAAAAAAACAATAGTGTTAATATGCATTAGAGTTATTAAAAAGGTTGTTTATTATAATGTTTCTTACCATTTATGTCCAACATGCATCATTGTCTATATAGAATATCATCTGAAAGTTCCATCCAACAACTCTCCCAAACATGTTCTGGCCTTGAAATATTGTTGGAAATTAAAAGAATTGCAAAAAGTCTTCTTACATATCTAGCCGATGCCCATGAGCTTGCTTCTTTAATTGCATCTACAAATTCTTTATCATCTTGTAACAAACCAAGGGCAAAGCATGCATCTTTGAAAGAATCATAGGTCTTGCCTTCAACAGTTCTAATATCACTATAGCTCATGCATCCTTTTTGAATATTTAGGAGTAGCCTAAGATAATAATCTTCTCCATTTCCTACAGGCACATGAGTTAGTCTCCCAATAGCAAACCCTTGTTTTCGACGCATCCACTTTGAACAATCTTCTTTCCAAACAAACTTGGTTGGAAACTCTGAATATGTTAGACTCTTTGCATAATCAAAAGTTCTGTTTGCTTCCATCCAACCTAAGAACATTGTTTGCCGATCTGCTGCTTTGTTAACTACATCTTGAATAGATGTAGAGTCTTTATAAATCACAAGTTGGTCATGTTGAAGATGAAATGTGAGTCTTATGACAGCAGGCTCCTTCATTTGAATTTCAAATCCAAATATTCTCCATGTAGCCTCATACATTGATATTTATCTGCAATCATAGTAATTGCGAATTTCATCAACAACTTGAGTTGTTTGATTAGTATGCTCCATTAGATATAATGGCAGTGACCCGATCATTTCCTTTGTGAATATACTTGAACAAATATTTGATTGAGCTTGTTTGACATGTGTACTCAACATTGATATGACAACCATACTTTAAGAGTAAGCTTGCATTATAAGGAACGATGTATGAATTGTCTAGGATGCAATTCCTCTTTTGTATTGTTCTCCCATTATCTCTTCTTCTATATCTTGGGAAGCCACCATCATCAATAATAGTCCTTTGCCTGAATTCCTTTGGGTAGTGTTTTACACATCTATCATTTTTCACGCACGGAGAGTTTGTATTCTGGAGACCACAAGGCCCGTGAACCATGAATTTTTCGACTATAGTAAATAATTTTGGTTGCTCATGTTGATCTGGAATTTCAGTTGAAATAAACCGATCAATGTTATCTGGAGTTTGAGCTTGAATTCAGGATGCATGAATAGAAGTATATGTGTGTGTGGAAGTCCTCGTTTTTGAAACTGCACTATACATACATCTGAAATTACAAAAACATGAATATTATGTGCATGATTTTATGTATCAGTGAGTTTAGACAAAAAAAAAAGTGAGAAATGAAAAGATTAAAAATCAACTTACATCCTAATATCTTGCCAAATATATTCCCATCCTTTAAATCCTTGATTAAGGCATCAAGTTTAATTTTGAAGACTCTACATAGAATATCTGGATGATCTTCTGGGTTTAATAATCTTTTGTTGACAAATCTTCTAATTTCTTTCCAATCTGGATTACATATCATGGTAATAAATGTCACGCCCTGAGACCCAGGAGCCGCTGATCCAATAGAAAATCAGACAGCACCTCCCTTGTCCGACGGACAATTTACACATACACACAACAACTATAACAATACCACGCAGTTTATATTTGGCCTCAGGCCTCCAAAATAGATAAACACAATATAAAAACACAAGACAATTAAGTAAATCATACCTGACTGTGGACCGATCCGACTTATGACAAATCAACCAATATATAAACCCCTTAGGACACACTACGACACTCACAAGACATACCAAGTCCTAAAAGAAATATGAAATAAATACATCGTCAAGTACAAAAAACAAAATCCTGTCGTCGCGATGGGTAGGGACTGGCTGCTGGGCTCTTCTTGCGACTCCAAGTATTTCAGCCTGAAAACAAAAATATATGGCAACGGTGTGAGTCCATAAACTCAGCGAATACCCAGCAGATATGCATAGTATGTTATAATAATAATAGGAGTCTACGCTGATACCGTCTCATATGAACAATAGGAAAGGGTATACTGAAGATACTGAATCAAGATACATACCAGAATCCATTTAACCTGTAAAGAGGGTAAGAAATACCAATGGAACACCAATAGATATATAATCTCAGATAACAAGTCTCCAGTATATGCATGTCAAACAAGTGCAGAAATCAAGTGCAGCAAACAATGCATGATGCAAAATATGCACATGGTGCAATGAAATGGTCACCCCCTAACTCCAGTCAAGCCACCGAGACAGGCGATACTGTGTCAGCCGAGTGGGTAGTGCTGTGACACTGTCCGCGCTCTGCCATCACTGCTCCTGAGTGACCGAGAGGACAGGATACTGGTGGAGCTATCGCTCTGCCCCATGTATATATGGGGGAGATATCTCTCTCATCTTCTCTGGTCTATGGGTAAAGAAGGGATCCCTGCTTGCTACCACGCTCCGAAACCACTACCCCTGAGCGGACGAGCGGAGCAATATAGAGCAAATGCACACACCCAGCGATATCCACTAACCCATGAGTGGCCGTGCGTGCATATCATGTGCCGGAAGATGATTAGGCTCAACCACAAGGGAGTCGCTGATCGCCGGCATGCAACAATGCAAGGATGGTGTATGATAGATACACATACCTCCCTCCCCAAGTCCTCAGTATACTAAGTCTCAGTCTGAAATCCTATAACAGGAAATACAGGTAACCTACAAGGTATACTGGCCGGAAACTACAGATCTCTCAATGTCAAACGCAAGAGATACCTCACGATATCTAAGCATACATATAGATATAACAATACTTGAGACTGTGTAGAACTAATTGCATAATAACTCAGGGATAACTAACAAGTATCCAGAACAGACATAATAACTCAGGGATAACTAACAAGTATCCAGGACAGGCATAATAACTCAGGGATAACTAACAAATATCCAGAACAGGCATAATAAACTCAGGGATAACTAACAAGTATCCAGAACAGGCATAATAACTCAGGGATAACTAACGAGTATCCAGGACAGGCATAATAACTCAGGGATAACTAACAAGTATCCAGGACAGGCATAATAACTCAGGGATAACTAACAAGTATCCAGGACAGACATAATAACTCAGGGATAACTAACAAGTATCCAGAACAGGCATAATAACTCAGGGATAACTAACAAGTATCCAGGACAGGCATAATAACTCAGGTATAACTAACAAGTATCCAGGACAGGCATAATAACTCAGGGATAACTAACAAGTATCCAGGACAGACATAATAACTCAGGGATAACTAACAAGTATCCAGAACAGGCATAATAACTCAGGGATAACTAACAAGTATCCAGGACAGGCATAATAACCCAGGGATAACTAACAAATATCCAGAATAGGCATAATAATTCAGGGATAACTAACAAGTATCCAGAACAGGCATAATAACACAGGGATAACTAACAAGTATCCAGGACAGGCATAATAACTCAGGGATAACTAACGAGTATCCAGGACAGGCATAATAACTCAGGGATAACTAACAAGTATCCAGAACAGGCATAATAACTCAGGGATAACTAACAAGTATCCAGGATAGGCATAATAACTCAGGGGTAACTAACAAGTATCCAGGACAGACATAATAACTCAGGGATAACTAACAAGTATCCAGAACAGGCATAATAACTCAGGGATAACTAACAAGTATCCAGAACAGGCATAATAACTCAGGGATAACTAACAAGTATCCAGGACAGGCATAATAACTCAGGGATAACTAATAAATATCCAGAACAGGCATAATAACTCAGGGATAACTAACAAGTATCCAGAACATGCATAATAACTCAGGGATAACTAACGAGTATCCAGGACAGGCATAATAACTCAGGGATAACTAACAAGTATCCAGGACAGGCATAATAACTCAGGGATAACTAACAAGTATCCAGGACAGGCATAATAACTCAGGGATAACTAACAAGTATCCAGGACAGGCATAATAACTCAGGGATAACTAACAACTATCCAGAACAGGCATAATAACTCAGGGATAACTAACAAGTATCCAGAACAGACATAATAACTCAGGGATAACTAACAAGTATCCAGAACAGGTATAATAACTCAGGGATAACTAACAAGTATCCAGAACATGTATAATAAACAGGGATAGCGTATAATCTTACTGCTATCTATAACAATCTATGCATAACAAAATGACAATATCATAAGAGATAAGTCAAAGGGTACCCACCTCAAATGAAGATACTCGTATCAACAGAGAACCTCCCGTCCAATGGTCCGCAACCAAAAATCCAAATCAATATCCTATATCAAAAGATACATTTATTTAACTATTTTACACAAGTAGTAACCAGCTGAATAAGTTTACTGCCATCAAGCTATTGAGATTGGGTTCCATGTAAGTTTAATGTGAGCTTAACCCAAAATCCAACACGCCTCTAACCATGCCAAGGACTCCTTTGGCTCACGGCAAGCTCATCCCTAATTCATATGGATCAAACTAAACCACAAAAACTTAACATGTTATCCACTGATTCAAATCAAGGTAACACCTCTCCAAAATAGAATTTATCCCAAGACATCCACCTCAGTAGCATTCAAAACACCAACCAAAACCTAAATCAGGTAAACTCCTCACATGAACACATCACCCCATCAACTACGAAGGCCGCCACAAAAAATCCTATGACATGAATTCGGCTTAAAACCTCAGTATAATGTAGATCTTTCCAACTCCTACAGATCTAACAATTCAATACCAACCCTATCAACATCAAAGAACAGAAACATTACTGCAAATATAGATGCAAGAACACAGGACCAACTTCAAAACAAATTCCCCATGCATGAAGCTCACGGTATCTTGCCACATGGTCAAAAACCACACAAGACTACAACTGAAATCATCATTACAGAACAACATTGTTATAGTTCAACTCAATTCCTCCTTTAGTTCTCTACTGATCAAGGCAACAAAACACACTAGCCCAACTATAAACGCAAGGTATCATATGGCAAGATCCAATTCCTAAAGTAAAACCATCTCTACGCCAACTGAATTCAACTTCAGATCAAAAAAAGAACTATAGAAGTAATCTCCAAATCCGAACCACAATGTCTATCCATAGCTACGAATTTGTCTAAGATCCACACCAAAGTATCATCAATTTTGAAACTAAATCCTTACCTAATTCTTGTGCCAGCAAATCCATTCCTTGCCCAAGATCTGGCGCTCAGAAATCACACGGAGGCTACCACAACAGCTCCTCCTTCTTCTACTTGGCTTTGGGCCTTCCCGACATTAGATCGCGGCGCCTGCCACTGAATAACTCCAATCGACAGCCAAGCGAAGATTGGCCGGGCGACGCAGCTCCACACGCGCATGAAGAACAAAAGGGAATCAACTCCTCGACTGTCGACGGCTGTGTCGGGCTATTCGAACAAGGAACAACTCGGGCTGGAAGCTTCGAAAGATGAGGAGGCAGGTGGCGTCGGTTAGGGCACACGAAAGGGGAGGAAGGAGGAGGAGGAAGTCGGCGTCGGGTGTGGCTTTGGCTGCGGCTTCGCGAGAGGGGAAGAAGAAGGGGAAGTGGGTCGATGCTTGCGGCTAGGGCACGGGCAAGGGGGCAGGCTGACTGCGAAGGAAGGGGTTTTAAGGTGAGGGGATTTTTACAAAAAGGCCCTTCGACTTTAGAAATTCCAATCCTACCCCTAGGGCAAAGGATTTAACCATTTAACCCCCCATTTATGATAATTTAACCTCAAATAATTTTTATGGTTAAATTATTTACCCTCTCGTAATTTAGAGTTTACCAGAAAGCCCCTGGGCTCCTCCCGTAGGACCGGAAACCCTAGACTCAATTCAGAAAAATCCTAAAAATTTTATGGTTCGGATTTTCGAATCGCCGTATTTTACAATAAAATAGCTTGGATATCCTGCATATTTACAAATCGCAAATGCATCCTTGCAATTGTTGAACATATATCGAGGACCTCCAGTAAATGAACTTAGTAGGATAATTCTTTGTCCCGTTGCTGTAACATCTAGCTCGCCTCGTAAAAGGCACTCATGCAAGCCTTTGTAGTTATGAATTCTTAATTTTGGTTGGTTGAACCGAAAATACCTTAGTCTCTCAAATTCAACCATTGTGTATACATCCACTAGGAATTGTTGAAAAAGTCTCTTTGATTGCATTAAAATAGGAGATTTATCAACTCCATCTTGTATTCTATAAGCAAAAAATTCTCTCAGTTATTGTTGACCTCTTCTTATTAGCTCTACCTGACACAAAATTAGCCGTAGGAATGTAAGGTCTGAAACCATCTTTCCCATATGGAAAAAGAAAAGGATATTGCATAGGTAGATACATTGGATGTAGGACATCCAATCGCTGCAGCCTTCTAGATTTCGTTTCGACAATAATGTCTCTTTCTCCACCAAGTTGATCAATATCTCCAATAATTAAAGCAGCCACTTCAGAAGCAGATGGAAAATTATAAGTTCTACCATCTTTGAGTCTTTTTCTTATCAACTTTAACTTTAGTTCTGAGAAATCTCCACTTTTGTATCTATCTCTTGCATATCTGAATGACTTTGCAAGTGTGTTGTGTCTGTCAATCATGTTCTTCAACATTGAGACAATTTCATAATCTTCATTTTGTATCTCATGTATATTCTTGTATATAATGCAAATGAATAGCATCTAATAATGGGGTTAAAACAAAACTTAATAGATAGAATAATTACCGATATATAGCATTGACATAAAAAAGAATAGTTATGAGCAAAGTTTACCTGATAGTGTGTAGTCTATTATTGAGCTCATTTTCTGTGTCATAGATGTGAAGTTGAGCAAACTTTGGTTTCAGATTATCTGGTGGAAGCAAACTGCCAATACTATGATAATTTAGGCCACTAAGAAGAAAAATTGGTGGAGCCGTTCCATTGTTTATTTAATGATCAATTTTTCCAACCATAGAGGTGAAACTAAACATGCCATTGAAAGCTCTGATATTCTTTAAAAAAATATTTGTTTCTATTATTTGTATTGTTATGGAGATCTTGTAAGACTTCTGGTGGTTTGGACAGTAATGGAAGTTTCACTTTACCTTCCATGCAACAGAGAGAAAATCTTGGCTGTAAGAGATTCTTACTTTTTGCAAGTTGTTCATTGGACCACATCATTGCTTTGCAGAATTGGCATTCATGAATAGGGTATCCAATGTCCCAAGTATCTACAAAATGATGATATAACTTTGTAAGTAACATATAATTTGTAGTCATGGTTATAAAAGCTTGCTGACAATAATTAAAAGAAACGTTACTATTATCATGTTCTTGTTCAGAAAATTCTGCAATAGACAAATGACTCAAATCTCATTAGGGGTTTATACTCATTAGGCTTTTGTAGTCATTTACGTAAATAGTAAGAATTGTTGTTTCATGCAATATTGTTAGCAAAATACATAAAGTATATGTTTATGTGAAATTTACCTTGCACATTTGCTTCAAATTCTAAAGCATAGTCATATAATTCTGCTTCCAAATGGGGATCGTCAAAGGAATTATCAACTGCAAAAGGAAAATGTTACAGGTTGAAAAACATACATGAAACAGGTTTTAATCAAGCATACTTATTAATAGCTAGATTAAAATGTGAGAAACAGAACCTTCATAATCTGCTAATGGATCTGCGTGATTGCATTCTAAAACCTCTGAATTATCTAAAACTTTTGGAACATTATGATCTAATATATCTGAATCCTTTAGAAGTTCAGATGGATGTTTGCAAATTGAATTGATAACCTTTGAATTTTGAATCACATGCTTCCCTGATTTTAGTGGATATCTGATATGATTAAAGTAAAAATTTTTTTTTAAGGGAAATTGATGTAAAGGTTATTATTTGACATGATAAAAAAAATAAGAATGAATGACGGTATGTACTTACTTTGATGTAATGGTTGAGCTTTGTGGATTGACTAGTGATGGAAATGGATTCTTTTGGATGTTTCTAGTAGCTAAATTTGTTAAATTGTCATTTCTATCTGTTTGGCCTAGAAAAAAAATGAAAAACTCAATAAACATTTGACGTCAGTAGTATATGAATTAATGATGAATAGCAATATATACTATCGATACAAAAAGATCAATGAAATGTAGAACTCACAATTTGTTAAATTTGAAAATGGAGTTCTATTGATATTGTACTGAACTAAGTGTCTTGACTTCCTTTTAACATGTACATCCAGAATTGTAGTTGGTGTACATTCGTTGAAGATGTTTTCGTTGCCATATATATGGTGCTTCGTGTGAAAGGAATATGCTAAGTTGTATGTCTTGCAGAAGAGCCTAAATGCATAGAGTAATGATACTTTAATATGTGTGAAGTAATAATTCGATAATGTTAAATGATATTAAGTGAAATTAAAAATTGTGTCAGGCATATAATGGTAGATGAAATGACTCTGTGGGGTGGTATGAGTGAAGTTTCAATAGATAGATAAAGACACGCAAAGATATATACATTCACCTAACAATTGTACAGTTTCATTATCATGTTCATTTTCATGCATTTGACCTCATTAAACATTTGGTTTGAATAGTATATGAATAACGAATAGCAATATATACGTATGGTAAAAAAAATAATAAAAGCTGAAACTCACAATTAGTCAAATTTGAAAGTGGTGTAATATTGATATTGGACGGAACCAATGGTATTGGCTTCCTATTAATATGTCTTTTCTGAACCAAAGTAGGATTGCTCTCCTTGGAGATATGTCTGCGGCCATGTATATTGGTGCTCCTTTTAAAAGAATTATGGCAAATTGAATTTCCTGGAAAAGAACATAAATACAGACTGTTCATACAAAAGCCTATGTGAAGCAATAGTTAGAGTAGGTTTAATGACATTAAGTTAAAATAAATCTTGTATAATTTTCTTACAATGCTAAACTTGAGAATTGTTGTATGAAGTATTTACCATTATTGTTGTGTGTTGTAGTTGTTATGTTGAAAGTCGTGGGTGTTTGAAAGTTTGTTCTCCCTTTTTTGAAACATGATTGCTCGATCGTAGTGTTATGTGTTGAAGACTGTGTGTGTAGGTCAACATCATTTCTTAGTGAAGCTTCATAAGTCATGGAAGTAGCAACTTGAACTGAAATAATAGGTAATGGAGTCAAATTTATTAGTCCGTGGATAATAATTGAAATTAAAAAAAAGGAACTATTCTATGATAAAAGTACTATGATATGAAAATACCTGGAAAATAACATTTGAAATTTTCAGTTTCTGTAAGCATTTTTCTTTTTCTAGCTAGTATCAACCTCCTCCTAAATCTAGCAAGCTTTTGGTCCCATGTATGTAGGTAATCCGTTTTACCTGTTGGAAATACAAAACTAAAAAATAAACCCCTGGCAGCAGTTATAATCAAGAAAAGTAGGAAGACAAATGCAGGTGAGATATTAAGATAATATTAATCGAGAAAATATATTCATGGGAATACATTGAAGGTATCAATGTAGTTTTTGTACAGTTTGTAATAATTAAAGATATATTGAAAACATGGTTAAATTTCTAAAACATAACATGGTTTCATCCAAATAGCCAGTAGCTAGAATGCTTGTTGGTGTTTTAGTATTTTGTTATTTTTTATATTTATTATTAAAGAGGGTTAAATTCGATTATATCATGTCCTATTTAGTTTGACATTAAATGATATGATTTCGAAAATATTTCGTATTATTATTAAACTGTATTCATTAATAATTTTTTCATATTAAATTAAATGTTTACCTCAACAATATATTTCATTTAACGCAATATATCATTAAATTATATTTTTGGCAAGCTAGATTTGATTTTTTATGAGTGAAAGACATTGAATGCAATGATGTTATTATCTCCCTTTACTATATATAAAATGTTGCCAGATTTAGATTGTGAGCCTATTTAAATCGTATATCTAAATTATCATGTTTACATATTAACCTAGCAATTGATTATTTGAAGAAGGCCTAGCTCCATGATTATAATATAATTGTCACCAATAATTATTACCAATAAGGTAAAAGTGAAATGATAGGTTTATAGTTCTGATACATTTAATGCTCATGACATTCGAAGAGGCAAAGAATCCTATTCTATCAGGTGTAGATATCAAATTGGAATACCATTCGTAAGATTAAAATTAAAAGGTAGATAGTCATATATTAATCCATCGACACTGACATGCAAAATTATGGTCATCTCAACCTAACATAGATCTTTAAAAAGTAGCATAACAAATCTTTACTCCTCTTTGATTATCTTCCTCATCTTACTTGATGATGCAGGGGAATCATCTCGAAGGCTTTCAATTTCGTTTCCACTACATCCTTCTAACATATGAACTTTGGTTGGTTTCACATAAGTTGGAGTACTAAGTTCGGAAGTATTGTCGTACGACTGTGATATGTTTTCTTGATTACAATCAATTGCTCATATTTTAGTAAATTGGATAGCAATAGATCAGTTAGTATAACAATAAATAGAATTAGCGAATAGAATTGGATACCTTTAACATTTCAATTAGTTCAGTAATCTGACTCAATAGTTCAGAAGATTCATTGATATAAGAGGGCTGTCGAGAATAGGAAAATCAAATAATTTAAACATCAAAAGAGAACACACGTCAAAGAAACTATTGATAAAAAAAGGAGAACTTACAGAAACATTGGTATATTTCTTTTAAAAAGCAGCAATTAATGATTCATCATAACCCAACTTTACCACCTGAATGACGTAGGGATCGATAGAATTAAAATCATGTATCTTAACTTGTACTTTGAAAAGGAACCTCTTATCCTTCAGTTGATTTATCTCATCAGGGTATGAATTCTTATCTCCACCCTAAATATAAATTGAACATTAGTATATAAGTATATATATAATAGCTTTCAGAAACATCAGAAAGTGTATTAGTTATACCTTTGATATGTATGAGAGTTTCAAATCAGAACATGATTTATTCAAGAGCTTACAGGCTTCTCTATCAAACAGTATAAATTATGCAAAATTAGTATCATCCACAACTCTCAAATGGATGATGTACCTAAAATAATTATAAACCAAATTGTTGTTAAAAATGGAAAGCATCAACATAAAACTAAGGCTATGTTTGGTAGGGGGTAATGTAATCGGGTCTGTAATGTAATCAAGTTTGTAATGTAATGTAATGTAATCCTAATTACATTGTTATGTTTGGTAATGAGTTGTATGTAATCTTTGATAACCATTACAAGTTAGATTCCTTTGTTTGGTGAGGGATAATCTATCCTGTAAAGTAATCAAGATTGACGACCGCCGCCGGGCGGCCGGCGACCCCCGCCGGGCGGCCGACGACCGCCGCCGGGCGGCCGGCGACCGCCAGCCGCCGGCCGACGGCGGCCGCCACCGGCCGATCGCCGGCCGGCGGCCAGCGGCAGCGGCCGATCGGCGGCCAAGCCGGTCGGCGACCGATAACCGTCACCGCCCAGCCGACGACTTTACAAGCCGTAATGTAATCCAGATTACGGAGGTTTTGGTTTGTAATCCAGATTACAAATCATCAACCTCTTTTGTAATCGAGATTACATTACATTACAATTTTAAAGTTATTCCAAACAAAGGAATCCAACTTGTAATGTAATCTTGATTACATTACAGGTTAGATTACACCCTACCAAATGCAGCCTAAAAGTGATGAATTATAGTGTATAATTTAGGGAAAAAACTCATGTAAAAAATTAAGAGAGTAACCTTGGAGTGAAATTGGTGGAGTCTCTACCATATTTTACACAATAAAGCTTACGACCCATCTGCCTCAACCCAGAATAACATGTTTTACAGGCACGATACCACCAACTAAATTCACTTTCAATATCCTTTATTGTCCCAATGGTGACAAAGACTGCAGTCTAGAAGAACAAAAGGCGAAAAGTTTTAAAAAATCGTCATTTTGCAAAAGGCATGATTAGTTGATATAATTAAAAGTAAAATGGGATGAAATAAAGAAATAATCTTCAGTAAGATCTTTCAAATCACTAATTGGTTTGTAAACACATCGAAATAGGAAATCTTCCTCCAAAGAGTAGGGTTGTTGACCAACCAAAGGTGTCAATTGTTGATTGGAAGAAGAATGACTGGCTTCCGAACTGATAATAAAAATTACTGTAAAGTATAAAAGTTAATATTCCATATGTAGCATTAGTATAAACTTAATACCTTGCAGCAAAGTCCTTCACTTCAGGGAAGTCTTCATTGATAAAGAGCTTTGATGTAAAATTTGCATTTGAGACTCCCATTACACCTATGTTATGTAAGCATTTAATAGAAGTTACAGTTAAAATGAAGAAATATAACAACAATAATGATTATGGAAATTGAGAGCATTTGATATGATACTGACCCTTAAACATCTTTAGTTTTCCAAGTTGCAATACAACTATGTAATGTGGAGAAGAATTCTCATTCAAATACTTTATCAATTGGTGAGCAAAATCTTGCCACAATGTACAACGCAACATATCCCCACCTCTGGGAGCAAAAAAAATAAAATATGTTAGAGAAGATGTTATTATTAATTTATTAAAATATAGTTCAAGTATCTAGATAGGGTATTACTGCAGATCATCAAGCTCAATGACTAAATAATTTGATGGTTTTCCATCCCTTGAGAACTCAATCATGTCACCTTTACCTATTAGTAGGCCAATGGCATCTGTAAAAGATATTTATTATAACATATTAGCAGTGAAATGGTAAAAAAGTATGAATAGAAGTTGTATAAAATTTATGGAGTAAATACACCATACCTACTAAATAGTTATCTTCCCTTTTCTCATTCAGAATTTGAGTATAAGGAACAAAAGAGAAGCCATTATTTGGGATTTCAGAATCCTCAATAAGAGATACATTTGTTTCTCTTTTGAAAAAAAATCCTAAACTCATGATTATTTGGTTTATACTTCGTTGAGTTCAGAACAACAGCTAAGTTTGACATCACATATACATTTCCTTCGATGATGAAATTTTCAAAGAAAGACACATGATAGCTTTTAATGGCACATTGTATATGATGTCTCTAAACATTAGTAAAAAAAAATGAATGGTTACATAAAAATGGCCAAAGTAATATAATAATGAAAGACAATTAGAAAGAAAATATTAAACCTGTTCATCTAGCAACACCATTTCAATAGGAGGTTTTTGGCCAGGTGTTGTGAAAGACGTAACTCTCCAAAGTCTAATGACTCTGGCCTTGATCTTCCATACTTTATGCTCAGGACCAACATTAATATCGTTAACCAAATCATTCCTGAAAAAAATAATGTTATCGGTTTAGTAATAGGAAACAGGTACAGTGAATTGCACAGAATTGATAAGACATATAGATAAGAAAAGAAATGGTACCGATTTGCCATGGTTAAAGCCATAAAGCAGAAGATCAAAAAACAAACTGTTAGCCACGAAGAGTGAAGAGGATAGTTGGTATAGACTATAGGTGAAGATATGTTAACATGAATGAGTATATATAGACAGTAATTATCCCTTTGAAATTCAAATTTCAAACTAAGACACATTATCATATGCAGTTAACTCGTATACCAAAGATAAATAAGATAAATAACACATCAGTAACAGACATTAACTAATGTTCAACCAGAAATGAACCTTTATTAACTAAGAAAACATGCATTGGATACATTGGAACTTAAAAGATAAATAAAAATTAAAGCTATAACAAACAAAATAATTATTAGATGCATTGGAACTTAAAAGAAAAACATATACATATATATACTTTTAAAGATGGTGACTGCAAGTGATGAGATGCATTGGAACTTAAAAGATGAATATAAATATACATGTTCATTAAGAAGATAGTTATCAGATGCATTGGAACTTAAAAGCAAATAAAAAAATAAAGCTATTTAAAGATGCAAATCAACACAACTAAAAGTTAACAGTCTAACATAATTAAAAGCTATAACAAACAAAATAATTATTAGATGCATTGGAACTTAAAAGAAAAAAATATACATATATATACTTTTAAAGATGGTGGTTGGAAGTGATGAGATGCATTGGAACTTAAAAGAAGAATATAAATATACCTGTTCATTAAAGAAGATAGTTATTAGATGCATTGGAACTTAAAAGCAAATAAAAAAATATACCTATTCAATGCAAATAACTTAACAGTGAAACATAAATAAAAGTTAACTAGAGAAATGATATTTATCAAAAGTAATTGACTATTATAGTATTGTTATGCAACAGAAGCTAATAAAACACAACAAAAACATCTGCTAAACTAAAATTCAAACTCAACCTTCAATTCTGAATGCTTCACTAAACACTATAACAACATGATACTTATATTTGAAACAAAACCAATAAACACTACTAAAAAGTAGTATCATTCACAGAAATGTCAAAAAATTAAGATTTAAAATAGAAGCATGGAAAATTCGTCAACATTGAATGGTGGAAGAAGGGATAATAAATTCCAGCATCATTCTTTTAACCAGGCAGTAGACAAATTGAACCTGGGGTGACCGGCCCGGCCCCACTGAAGTTTCCCACCCGTCACCAGGGTAAATCGAGAAGCGCTCGCGGTGGGTAGTCTAGAAGCCCAGTGTCCCAGGGTTCGCGCCCCATTTGGAGGAAAAATTCCTGCAAAATGTGAAGGATCGATGTGGCGTGCAGAGGGGGGGGGTGAATGCACTTTTTCGGATCGTTGAACTCTACACAGATGTTAGCGCAGCGGAAATAATATGCAAAAGACAAATAACAATGCTAACACTTTCAGTTACTTGGTATCCACCCAAATGGGTGACTAGTCCAAGGATCCACGCCGCGAGCACCACTTTTCACTATAGAAAAGTCTCCTTTAGGTGGAGAAACCTTCACAGCAAGAGCTTCCTCTTTACAGATGTAGAATTGAGATGGAGGAAGCAATGAATCACTTTACAATTCGGCTGCACTTCGTAACTGTACGGAACGGTACAGACACGTGTAATGAGGCCTCCTTTTATAGGTGAAAAGGACAGATTCGCAGTCTGTCCAGACGCCCACCAGTCGACTGCCCCAAGGGCAGTCGACTGGCCCGGCATTAAATGCCGGCCAACGGCTAGCAAACAGCTAGCCAACGGCTAGTTTTGGGGTATACCAGTCGACTGCCCCAAGGCCAGTCGACTGGTCCGAAGCTGCGAACTCTCTGTGGGTTTTGGCAATCGACTGCCTTCGGGCCAGTCGACTGCCCTACCTCCCAGCTCAGCTCCAGCCACTCCGAACCCTCTCCTTCGCGTGTGCCTTCAGGTCTGCTCCCTTGGCTCGCCCCTTGAAGTCCTCTTCCTCTAGCTATCGTCCCTCGGATGCGCACACAAGCCTTCCCTTGGCTTGCCTCCATGCCACCCTTCACGTGTGCCCTTTGAGGTCCACTTCCCGGCTTGCCCTTGGAGCTCTCCTCCCTCGGCTCTCGTCCCTCGGATAGGTCCACCATGTGTGATTCTCCAAGTCCTGCAAACTCAATCACACAAATCAAATACAACATAACACTCTAACTTTAAACTTATTCGCCCACACATCAAAACCATGATCTTTCAATCATTTCAAGGGCCGATTGCCTCAACAATCTCCCCCTTTTTGATGTGTGGCAATATGTTTAAGTTAGAGATAAATAACAGCAATAGTAATAGCAAAAGATAGCAATTGAAACATTATGAGACATAATACACCTAAGAGGTAACCTCCCCCTTAACCTATGTCCTCTCCACAGTTTCAATTCTAATCATATTCCATGTTAAGTTTCCACTTAACAACATTAATAAGAATGAAAGACATATCCGAACCTAAGAGGTACCTCCCCCTTAATCCATGTCTTCTTTTCAGGTTTTAACCTTTCAAGGTCTAAGTTAGACAAAAATACCTAAAACTACTCATTTTAAGTCAAGAGTCTAACTTAAACCACCCATTCTCCCCCTTTGACACCATCAAAATGATTGCCTCAAGCAACCAATCCCTATGGCATCAAGTGTGAGAATTATTGATTTCTGAATTTTCTTACAGCAGCTAAAAATTGCTATACCAGTCGACTGCCCTTAGGGCAGTCGACTGATACGCTATCAGTTTGAATTTACAGGTTTTCTGTCGAAATTCAGAAACTCCCAGAAAATTCCAGAAAATTCCAAAAATTGTAAAATTTTGCGTACATGTTTGAAATGTTATAATCTATCAGGGAAAAATAAGAAACCATATAAAATTTTAAACATGCACGTCTTTTGATAAAAACTCAAGAGTTTTGAAAAACACTACATTTTGTATCAACCTTTGAAACCAATTTTGCAAATGTGTGACTTTTAAAAGCATGACACAATATGTAAAACACAAAATGGTTTTCAAGGGTTTAAAATGTCCAACTATGATCTTTGGCAAAGTGTCCATTGATTAAACTCTTGCCTCCCCCATAGTCGGTCTAGTTTTGATATTTTGATACTTTTAATGGTTCAACAATGTGCCACAAGCACAAGTGAGCCAAATGTATCACCCTAATGGATCAAGCACCCTTTTTCAAGGTTAATGTGTCCAAGATCAGTCTATACTTCCACAAAGCACATTCCAAGGCCTCTTCTTAAGGATATAAATTCCGATTCGGGAAGGGGCTTGGTAAAGATGTCGGCTAGGTTCGACTTTGATTCAACATAGTGTAATTCTATGTCTCCCCTTGCCACATGGTCTCTAATGAAGTGATGTTTCACTTCAATGTGCTTTGTTCTAGAATGATGAACCGGATTTTTAGTTAGGTTGATCGTGCTTACATTATCACACAGGACTTTGACCTTGGTGTAATGTAGCTCATAGTCCTCTAAGGTGTGCATGATCCAAAGGAGTTGGGAAACACATCCACCCATTGCCACATATTCTGCTTCCGTTGTTGATAGGGCAACGCATGGTTGTTTCCTACTATTCCAACTAACTAATGAAGACCCAAGAAATTGACACCCTCCACTTGTACTCTTCCTATCTAACTTGCAACCCGCATAGTCCGAGTCGGTGTATCCAATTAGGTCAACATTTGGGGTTCTAGGATACCAAAGTCCGACATTTAGGGTTCCTTTCACATACCTTAGGATCCTTTTGACTACAATTAAATGAGACTCTTTTGCACAAGATTGGTACCTAGCACACATACCTACCGCAAAAAGTATGTCGGGTCTACTAGCGGTTAGGTATAGGAGGCTACCAATCATGCTCCTATATTGTTTAGAGTCTACCATTTTGCCTTCAAGATCACTATCCATTTTCACATTGGTTCCTATGGGTGTAGATGCTTCCTTAGCATGTTCTAAACCAAATTTCTTTAGCATCTCCTTAGCATATTTGGTTTGAAACACATGTGTACCTTCATTAGTTTGCTTAACTTGAAGGCCTAAGAAAAAGGTTAACTCTCCTACAAGACTCATCTCAAATTCATCTTCCATACACTTGATGACTTCTTGTAGGAAGTCATTATTTGTTGACCCAAAAATGATATCGTCTACATAGACTTGGGCAACAAATATGTCCTTATCCTTATATTTTAGGAACAATGTAGGGTCAATTGTTCCTCTTCTAAACCCCTTAGACACCAAAAATGAAGAAAGCCTCTCATACCAAGCCCGGGGGGCTTGTTTCAATCCATACAAGGCTTTTCTTAATTTGAACACATGTCTTGGAAAGTTAGGGTCCTCAAACCCGGGGGGTTGTTCTACATAAACTTCTTCCTTAATGATCCCATTTAAAAATGTCGACTTCACATCCATTTGATGAAGTGTGAAACCCATGTGAGCGGCATAAGCTAATAAAATTCTAATTGATTCTAACCTAGCTACGGGGGCATAGGTCTCATCATAATCCAATCCCTCAACTTGGTTAAACCCCCTAGCTACCAATCTAACCTTGTTCCTAGTGATTTTACCTTGGTCATCTAATTTGTTCCTAAAGACCCATCTAGTGGTTAGAATGGTACAATCAGTGGGCCTAGGAACTAACTCCCAAACTTCACTCCTTTCAAATTGGTTTAGCTCTTCCTGCATGGCCAACACCCAATCAACATCTCCCAATGCTTTATCAATGGTCTTTGGTTCTAATTGGGAGATTAGAGCTATTTGGCTAGTCTGATCCCTAAAGTATGACCTAGTCCTTACTCCTTGAGTGACATCACCTACAATTTGGTCAATGGGATGATCATGATGATGTCTCAAGGGTCTAGAGGATGTAGGTTCATTTACTCCTTCTTCCTCATCCTCTAGGATACTTCTTACTCCCCCTTGATCATTGCCCTCCAATTGTAGGTCTTGAAGTCTTTGGGCAAGGGGTTGTACCTCTTCTATATCCTTATCAATTGAGGCCTTCCTAGGGTAGGTACTAGTGGTTTCATCAAATTTGACATTTGAGGACTCCTCAATCACTTTTGTCCTCTTGTTGTACACTCTATAACCCCTACTAGTCAATGAATACCCTACTAAGATTCCTTCATCGGCCTTTGACTCAAATTTTCTTAGGTCATCTTTGGTGTTTAAGATGTAAGCTTTACATCCAAAGACCCTAAAATAGTGGACTTGGGTACCCTTCCATTCCAAAGTTCAAAGGGGGTTTTTCCTAAAAACCTATGTACCAATACTCGGTTTTGAATATAGCAAGCGGTGTTAACCGCTTCGGCCCAAAAGTAGCTAGGAAGAGAGTATGCATTAAGCATAGTCCTAGCGGCTTCTTGTAGGGCTCGATTTTTCCTCTCAACTACCCCATTTTGTTGAGGAGTCCTAGGGCATGAAAACTCATGCTTGTATCCATTTTCAACACAAAATTGTGTGAAGTTAGCGTTTTGGAACTCCCCACCATGGTCACTCCTAATTCGATTTATTTTGGTATTCTTTTCATTTTCTACCCTTTTGCTAAAGCCTATGAATAAATTTGGAGTATCATCCTTATGTTTCATTAAATGAACCCAAGTGAACCTAGAAAAGTCATCTACTATCACTAAGCAATACTTACTCCCTACAAGTGATGGAGTACTATGACAATCAAATAAATCTATATGTAAAAGTTCTAAGGGCAAAGAAGTAGTACTTAAAGTTTTACCTTTGTGTGATGCTTTTGATTGCTTACCCTCTTAACATGCATCACATAGCTTGTTCTTTTCGTACTTGATCATTGGGATCCCCTTCACCAATTCTTCCTTGGCCACTCTTGTAATGTTCCTCATGTTGATGTGTCCAAGTCTTCGGTGCCATAACCACCCTTCTTCTTCTTTAGACATGAGACACTTAACAACATTGTTAGTAGTATAAGATAGATCAAGATAATACAAGTTTGCTTCTCTAAACCCTTCTAACATGATAGTGTTTGATTCACATTGTTTTATTACACATTTCTTATCATGAAATTCTACTCTAAACCCGGCATCATATAATTGACTTACACTTAATAAATTGAACTTCATATCCTTAATCAAAAGTACCTTATGAATTGAAATAGTGGGAGATACCTCAATTGTGCCCCTACCAATGATCCTTAACTTTTCACTGTTCCCAAAGGAGACCGTCCCTTCTCTTAGGTAGCTAATAGTGGTGAACTTGCTCACATCCCCGGTCATGTGTCTTGAGCATCCACTATCTACTATCCACAAGGTTGGGGCCTCCTTCACCTTTACCTAGACAACATGGAAAACATATTCTTTTGGTACCCATATCTTAGATCCATAAACATCATTTAAAAATTTCTTAGGTACCCATGCCTTCTTGGTGGTTCCCCTAGCCTCTAATCTCCTAGTTGCACCAATCCTACCGGTAAGTGAAACAAAAGCTACTTCCTTGGTCTTAGGCATATAACCTAATCCGGCCTTGTTGTATACAGCCCTTTGACTGTTTATGATCATGTCAAGGTTACTTGATCCTACTTGAAATTTTCTAAGTGCTTTTGTGAGGTCATCTATTTGTTTCCTTAACTCCTTATTTTCATTTTCAGCATGTGAGACATGTGAAGAAGTAGAGCTAGCATGCAAATCCTTAAGTTTAATAGCTTCTACTTTAAGCATGGCAATTTCTTCCTTAAGATCCTTAATTTTGCTTCTAGCCTTAGCTAAGTCCATGTTAGTGCTAGTAATAATTTTCACCAAAGTAGAAGAGGGTAAGCGATGTACCTCACTTACCGAAGCTTCTGACTCTGATGATGATGAGGTGGAGGAGCTCTCATCTTCACTGCTTGAGATACGTTCATCGTCTGAAGAATCTGAACCATCTTGTGCCATAAGAGCGAAGTGGGAGACTTGCTCTTCTTCTTCCTCTGAGGATGAGGGATCGTCCAGGTCGCCTTGAGGTTCGTGGCACTCTTCTCCTTTCCCTTCGACTTCTTCTTGTCATTCTTCTTCCTTTCTTCTTTCTTGTCCTCCCTTTTCTTCAACTGGGGACATTCGTTCTTCATATGTCCCTCTTGGTGACAGTTGTAGCATATGATCTCCTTGGCCTTATCCTTACCTTTGGCCCCTTTCCTAGCATATGATTTGTTAGAAAAACTTTTAAATGCCTTACGAAACTTCCTTACCATAAAGGCTTCTTGGTCACTATCCATGGAGGCGCTTGACTCCTCCGAGTCCGAGGATGATGAGTAGATCACCTTCTTTTCTCCTTTCTCCTCTTCTTCTCTTTTTCTGCAACAAAAGCAACACCTTTCTCTTTTTGCCGAAATGTTAGCTTGTTCGTGCAGTTCAAATTCACAAAATAGATCGTCCAATTTAACTAAAGATAAATCCCTTGATACCTTGTAGGCATCAACCATGGAGCCCACAGGGCGGTTCTCGGAAGGCTTGTAAAGACATACCTGACGATATCCCGATTTTCGATTTTCTCTCCAATTACATGGAGCTCGTTGATCACTTCCTTTACTCTTCCATGCAGTTGACTAACTGTCTCGTTGCTCTTCATGGAGAGTGATTGCAGTTGGGCCACCAACAAGTCCTTCTTGGCTCTTCTGGACTCGTTTGACCCCTCGTTCAGTTCTACCAACTTGTCCCATAGCTCTTTGGCGCTCTTGAATGGCCCCACTTTGTTCAGTTGCTCCTTGAGAGCCCGCACTGCAGTGTAGTGGTGGCCTTGGCATTTGATTGCGCCCTCTTCATCACTTCTTTGGACCATGTCCTCATGGGTGTAGGATCTCCTCTTTCATCGACGGGCGCCTCGAAGCCATCTGCAACACTTATCCAAGTTTCTATGTCATTCATAAGATAGTATTGCATTCTACCTTTCCAGTACGCGAAGTCGTTGCCGTCGAAGAACGGTGGTCGTGCGGTGGAGTATCCCTCTTGAAACGCCATTTCAGATGTTCTGGTTGATTGTTAGATCTTCCAAAACGCACCGGCTCTGATACCAACTGAAGGATCGATGTGGCGTGCAGAGGGGGGTGAATGCACTTTTTCGGATCGTTGAACTCTACACAGATGTTAGCGCAGCGGAAATAATATGCAAAAGACAAATAACAATGCTAACACTTTCAGTTACTTGGTATCCACCCAGATGGGTGACTAGTCCAAGGATCCACGCCGCGAGCACCACTTTTCACTATCGAAAAGTCTCCTTTAGGTGGAGAAACCTTCACAGCAAGAGCTTCCTCTTTACAGATGTAGAATTGAGATGAGGAAGCAAGAATCACTTTACAATTGGCAGCACTTCGTTACTGTACGGAACGTACAGACACGTGTAACGAGGCCTCCTTTTATAGGTGAAAAGGACAGATTCGCAGTCTGTCCAGACGCCCACCAGTCGACTGCCCCAAGGGCAGTCGACTGGCCCGGCATTAAATGCCGGCCAACGGCTAGCAAACAGCTAGCCAACGGCTAGTTTTGGGGTATACCAGTCGACTGCCCCAAGGCCAGTCGACTGGTCCGAAGCTGCGAACTCTCTGTGGGTTTTGGCAGTCGACTGCCTTCGGGCCAGTCGACTGCCCTGCCTCCCAGCTCAGCTCCAGCCACTCCGAACCTTCTCCTTCGCGTGTGCCTTCAGGTCTGCTCCCTTGGCTCGCCCTTGAAGTCCTCTTCCTCTGGCTATCGTCCCTCGGATGCGCACACAAGCCTTCCCTTGGCTTGCCTCCATGCCACCCTTCACGTGTGCCCTTTGAAGTCCACTTCCCGGCTTGCCCTTGGAGCTCTCCTCCCTCGG